>JAYWVB010000028.1:0-427644 GCA_039881045.1 Chaetomium olivaceum | reverse complement strand
ACCCAGACTAGCATACATCATGAATGTCGCTTCTGAGTTCAGACCGGGGAATGCGACGCTTGTCAACTTCCTCGGGCTCACAACAGCACGGACAACTAAGGGGAGGGTCCGGAAAAGCTGGCCCGCGCTCACTGCGGGAACTGGGATGGTAACCCTTGCTTTTTGGGCCACGGCCACCCTTCCAGGGGCTTGTCTTCATAAACGCAGTTATAGCGGTGGCCGGGTAACGATGGTATAGGAGTATATCGAATACCCGTCCTTGTTCCACCCATAGGCGACGAAGACACTCGCTCTGGGCAAATCGTCGATCCGGAACTGGGCGACAGTTTCCAGTAAAGGGCTCAAGAGCTCAACATGACCGCTCCATTGGGAAGCTTCGTCGTTGGGCTTGTCGGCGATAACCCAGGTACGCTTATGACGACATCCCAGCTTTGCGCACAGCGGTCTGACATCATCAGAAATGTAGCCTTCCTCCGGCAGGACGTTGTCGGCCGACCAGAAAAGGCCCTCGCGCATTAGACGAGGCACATCTTTGCACTGGATCTGGAGAACGGCCACCCACGGCTTTGGCGTGTATTGTGTAGGAATCATTCTCAAGGACTGGTCCCCCAACATGCGGGCGGTGCGGCGACGATACGTTTTGCCATTGCCACAGGTCGTCTGAGGACTGAACAACAACAGAATGAAGCAAACTAACCTCACCATCCTAAACCCGACTAACACCCCCCTTCATCTCGTGTCACACGGAGTAAGCGCGCTTCAGCCGCCGAAGATAGGACGTTGGACACTTGGAGACTAGCCTTCAAGCCAGCTTACTATTCGTACTACTAACCCACGAGCATCCGCAGCAGAGAGGGCAAAATTGTAAGGAGATAAGCCAGAAAAGGAAGATGTACGGGCTTCATGAGACCAGGATCCATTTTAGGATATGTATTAGTAGATTGCATGATAGTTGCCCTTTCGGGTTAGGCCCGCCGGGCGGAATAAATTGTGTGTGTGTGTGTGTGTGTGCGTAACCTGGGGGCGGGACATAATCTTTCAATTGTTGACGGTTTCCCGTTTTCTTGACGGTGAAGAGTCATACCGGATACTATGCTTGGAGCTGAAGACTTGGCATTGGGGGCTGAAGAGGAGCATTGTGACTTTGTAATAATACATAAACGCGCTGTTGAGCCCTTTCCATTCCCTGAGATGCACACATCAACAACCCCTAGAGTAAATAGACAAACCTGACTGGCATAAAACCAAAGGCCATGGACGACGCCAATGCCCAAACATACGACATCATCGAGAGAGACACGGTGCCCGCCCGGCGCCACGGCCAATGACTCCCCCCAACAACGCATCGCCCAACTCCTCAAATGGCTGCAGCCCACCGACTACTCTCGCCAGGGAACGAGTTCATGAAGCACCTGCGCTCCTACGTCCCCGGCACCGGCAAATGGATCCACGAATCGGCCCCCTTTCGCGCATGGGCCGGTCTCGACGACAACAACACAACCACCCCCTGCTCCACAACCGCCACAACCTCCACAACCTCCACAACCACAACAATCACAACCACCACCCCAATTCACTTCCTTCACGTCCGCGGCGTAGCCGGCAGCGGCAAGTCCGTCTTCTCCTCCGACACCATCCGCCAGCTCCAAGAAACCGCCACCCCCACCCCCACCACCACCACCGGCGGGACTGCTCCCGGGCACGTAGTGCTCTTCTTCTTCTTCCGGCAGATCGTCGACAAGAACCACACGGCGCGCTACCTGGTGCGGGACTTTGCCGCCCAGCTGCTGCCGCACTGTCCCGCGCTGGTGGCCAGCCTGACGGCCGTGTCGCGGGAGCATGCGGTGGGGGGAATGAGATGGAGATGGTCTGGCCGGCGGTGGTGGAAGCGCTTAGGGAGAGGGGCGATGAGGGGGTGAAGGGGAGGGTGTTTTGCGTGGTGGATGCGTTGGATGAGATGGATGATGGGGATTTGGAGGGGATGGTGCAGCGGTTGGTTGCGCTGGGGACGCTGGATGAAGAGGGGCGGGCAGATGCTGGTGCTGCTGTTAGAGTGCTGGTGACGAGCCGGCCACTGCCGCATATTGAGCGGGCGCTGGGTCATCCGGGTGTGGTGCGGTTGCGGCTTGATCCTGCGTTGCTGTCGCCTGATGTGGCGCGGTATGTGGACTCGAGAATGGCAACGCTGGACCCGCCCTTGAGCGACGACAAGAACGAGCTGGTCAGGCAGTCGATTTGCGAGCGCGCGAACGGGCTGTTTCTGCAGGCGCGTCTGTTGGCGGATAATCTGGCAGAAGGCCTGCGAGACGGGCGGATCACCGAAGAGGCACTGCCGGATAGCCTGGATCGCTTACCGCGCACACTTCGCGCCGTGTACGAAGACATGCTGAAGGAGCACGCCCGCCGGAGCGGGGTGACGGCCGAGCAGCAGGCCAAAATTCTCATGTGCGTCACTCACGCAAGCCGTCCGCTCCGGCTCATCGAGCTCGGCTCGCTGCTCTCTCCGATGCTACACGTGGATCTACGACGGGGCAAGGACCTAGTGCGGGCCGGGTGCGGGCGGTTGTTGGAGCTGCTGGAAGACGAGACCGTGAGTGTCATCCACCATTCGTTTACCGAGTTTCTACACGACGCGAGCCGGAGGGAGGATGGAAACGCATTCCCCGTTCTGGAAGCCGAGGCGTCACATGCCATGCTTGCGGTGCTCTCACTGGAATATCTCGATGGGTGTCCCCACCTTGACACTACCATAGACGACAGAAGGACCGCAACTGCCATGTATCCCCTTAACGACTTTCGTAGCAAGGAGGAAAAACGCAGGGAGAAGATAGGTACTGAGACCCGACTCAACCACCCCCTCGCGTCGTATGCCGTCGACAACTTCTTTTTTCACATCAGCAAAGTATCATGCGGGACGTCGGCAAACCAACTGCTAGCAGCTCTGGGTCGCCACTTGGCCCCAGATAAGCCCGCGTTCCAGACTTGGGTTTATATGAAGTGGTCCGGCCCGCTCTCAGCCTCGTTCAACACCCTCCATCTACTTACCTCTTCAGCAGATGGCGCCCTGATCCCGACGTATGTGTTGGAGTACTTTGTCGAGAGGGGGCCGACACTCCTCGACAGCCGTGACTGGGATGGCCTCACACCTTTGGCCTACGCTTCTCAGAATGGCTACGCTGACTTTGTCAAATTGCTGCTTGCTAAGGGTGCCGATCCAAGGTCCGGAGGCAACGACGGCTTGACGCCCCTGCACCGGGCTGCTAAGAAAGGGCACGCAGCGGCTGCCCGGCTCCTGTTGGGTGCTGGCGTCGACCCCCACATTAAGACGTGGCCAGTCTTTCGTTTTTGGAATAGCAGTTTCGATTGTTATTCGAATTGTGACGAGGAAGAAGCCGAGAACGGGAGGGAGACTGCACTTTACCACGCCTTCAAGGGAGATGATCATGAGGTGGTGAAGGCGTTTCTGCCCTTTCTACCACCGGACGAGGTCAACCTATACTTCCACCGAGCCGGCACGGTAGACAACGTCAAAGCAATTCTCGACACGGGCAAGGCGGATGTCAACTGTTACCGAGACGGTTTGACAAAGCTGTACTGCGCAGCTCAGGCCCATAATCCGGATTTGGTTAGGTTGCTCCTCCAGCACGGCGCGGACCCGAACCAGAGACGCGAAAATGAGGTGTGGGGGAGTGACATCGGGGATCGCGAGCGAGGGCCGACCCCGCTACACGGACTTGCTGGCGTTGGGAATAGCAGGCGGATTATGACGGAACGTGACAAGAAACCGGCAGCCGAATGTATTCGGTTACTTGTGGAAGCTGGCGCAGACGTAAACGCCACCATGAACGGAGGGAGGTATTACGGCGACGAACTGACGCCTCTGCATTTGGCTGTCCAGAGAATTGATGATGAGTTGATGTGCTTCTACTCGGACCATGCCGACGAGTTCCTCGCCAAGCTGCTTCTGTCGGCCGGGGCAAACCCCAACGCGAAGACGGCGACTAGCCAGACGCCACTTCATCTGGCCAACCCAGAAAGCCCCCGGCTACTCCAGACACTCGTTGAACACGGGGCCGACATCAACGCGCTGAACGCCTGGGGGGAGAACGCCGCTACTTGAGATGATTGACCAGCTCTCGCGTCATTCCTCGTTCACGCCAGTGGCGGATGTCAGGGGCTTCCGCAAGCTGCTAAAGCTGGGTTCGGACGTGAATATCACTGAAAACAATGGTGACACCGTCTTTCACTACCTCATCCGCAACATGGGATTCTTCTATGAGCCTAAGCGCATCATCACCTTCGTCGACAAATTGCTCCTTGCGGGTGCGGACCTGAACAAGAGGAATAAGAAAGGAAATCCACCACTATGGGCATACAAATCCAGCGACAAAGACGAAGAAGTGCTTCGGAAAATGGTTGATCGTGGTATGGATCTAAATGCATGCGATGAGAAGGGGCGCACAGTCCTATGGGGATTTGCGAGCCGACCCAAGACTATTGAGAAGTTCATCCGCTTGGGCGCTGATCGACGAGGATCGACCACGATGGCAGGACGTTGTTGCATGCCGTGGTGGACGGGGGCAAGGGGAACCGGGTGGACAGTCTCCGCTTTCTGACCTCGGTAGGAGTGAAGGCGGACACGGTCGACAAGAACGGGAACACGATAATCCATGCGATACTTCGCGGGAAGGACGCGAAAGACCATTCCCGGGAGGAGCTCCAATTCCTGCTCCGGGCCGGGCTCCGCCTGTGGTTAGGAACGCAAGAGGCCAGTCGGCTCTGCACGTCGCGGGCCACTTGGACATGCTAGAAATTGTGCTCACCACTCCCGCATTTGGTGACCTCGACGTCAACGAGCCGGACGTCGATGGTTTTACTCCATTGCACTATGCTGTGGCGCTTGGGGAAACGGCTGTCTGGAAACTCATCAAGGCTGGAGCTGATCCGACCGTGGTTACAGATGGTGGCCTCTCACCGCTCCATGTAGCCGCCCGGGACGGAAAGGCTGGTGTTCTAGGGCTCCTTCTGACCCAGTATCGTGAACGAAACGTGCTCGAAAAGCGCGTTAACTTGCCCGGGGACGGCAGGATGCCGATACACTACGCCTGTCGGGCTGGAAGCCGGAAGCTGTCTGGGATTTATTGCGCAATGGGGCAGACGCTCGAGCTCAGGATGAGAAAGGACTGTCTCCGCTACATGCCCTGGTTGAGACTAATGCTCCCTGGCCACACGCGGGCAACATCGTTGGGATGCTACAACTCGCCGGGGTAGATCCCAACGTCGAAGCTGAGGTCCTTGGGGAAGATGAGACAACTCCGAGAAGGTTGACACCCTTGGATATGGCAGTGGAGAAGGACTGCTGGGAGCTGGTCCGCCGGCTGATTGCACATGGCGCTGAACCTCGTGACAGTCACAGACATTCCAAACACTTTGCTTTGGCAACAGACAAAAAGCGGGCGGCCGAGGAGGCTCGAAAGGCACAAGCAAATGTATTGAGTCCGGGACCGTCGAACGCATTGCCTCGATGGCGGGGGCGCTGGGCGGCTTCCCCGGGGTCGGGGGTGCAGCTCCAGAAGGAAACCCGCTTCATTACCAGTGGGCAGCACATCTTAGACCTCAACCCGCAGAACGGCGACGCAATCGAAATCTTGCGTGGCGTACTGGAAGATGGCGACTACGACACGATCAAGGAGTATGCCGAACTCGGTGGGAACATCCTCGAACTGGGCCCTTGTGAGCACACCTTCCTCCAGGACCTTGTACGGCAGGGCCACACAGAGCTTCTGGCGTACTTTCGTGGAAGTGTAGACGAGCTCGAGGCCCATGGACGCGTGCAAACGGGCAAAAGGAGCCGTGAAACGCTGCTCGCAACCGCTTGCAAGCTAGAGCGTCCGTCGTTGTACATGGTTCAGATGCTTGTGGAGGAACTAGGCGTGGATGTGGGTGCGAACGCCGTCTACGCCGCCGTTTACGACGAGGCGAAGCTGCAGGGCGCGACTGCGCTGCACATACTCGCTTGCGGCGTCGCATTTTGGCATGTCGAGGCGCTCGAGTACCTGCTCTCTAAAGGCCCGGATATCGAAGCTAGGAACGAGATGGGCATGACGCCGCTGCTTGCAGCTATCCATGGAGATAGACCATGCGGACCCTGGCGCGAAGAAACGGTGCGGGTGTTGTTGAAACACGGGGCCAATGCCAATGCGATCATGGAGACGACGAAGGATGTGTGGGGTAGGTCTTGGGCACCTGAGATCTCGAACCATCCCGGCGTCACCAAGCTTTTGTTGGAACATGGGGCGAGCGTGGATGGTTGTCCTAGCCTCTTGACACGCGCCATTAGGGAGTGGATGGACCCGGCGATGGTGAAGTTGCTGTTGGATGCCGGCTCCGACCCGAATGGGCTACCGTCCCTGCAAAGAAAGCAAAACGATAACGCTGAGGTAGAACCACGCTACGCCCTTCACGAAGCTGCGCGGCCCACAACCTCGGAGGATCTGGCATTCGACTTCAACTCTCGGCAACAGGCGATTATAGACCTGGTCCTTTCCCACGGCGCCGATGCTTATGCGCCCTATCGGAACGGTAGCTTTGCTCTCCAAGGCATTGTGGAGGATCGTGGTCTGATGCACAGCTTCTTCCATGGGGTATCTCAAGCGAACTGCAACCGCGTGGGCCATCACGGACGGACGCTCCTCGCCTCAGCTTGCATCCCTCTCATCCCGGTGGGCCCCGATATCCATGTGGGCCCCCGTCCTTATCCCGAGCGTCCACCAACGGTGATGCCGGATGTCGTGCACGTCCTTCTCGACGTCGGGGCCGACCCCCTCATCGTCGACGACGAGGGCCGCACCCCTCTACACTGGCTCTGCACATTCCGCGGACCGTTCGACTTGCCCCACCGCAACGCCTTCGCCGCCCTCACACGGGACGGTCCGGGCGCCCTCACAGCCCGAGACAAGCAAGGCCACACGCCGCTCCACCTCGCGCTGGCCGCATACGCGGACCGCTCGCAGGCGTCACCGTTTGTGATCCAGCACCTCCTCTCCGCCGGCGCCGACCCAACCGAGCCAGAACCGACAACGGGCAACTCGGCGCTGCACTACATCGCGCGGCGGTTGGTAGGTGACGAGACAGAGGTCGCAGCGGCCGCCGCGCTGCTCCGCGAGTTGGCGGGGCGTCTAGACATCAACGTGCGCAATGCGGCTGGCGAGACGCCTATCTTTGCTTTCGCGGGGGTGGTTGGGGCCAAGGGCGAGGCGCTGGACGTGTTCATCGATCTGGGTGCGGACTTTCAGGTCGTGGATGTGCGCCGGCGAACGTTGCTGCACGCTGCGGCTGAGGGGGGCCATAAATGGGGCTGGGATCTTGAGGGGTTGTTTAAGAGGTTGATGGAGCTGGGTGTTGATCCACGGGCGGAAGATGAGGCCTTGAGGACGGCGATTGATGTGGCTGTTGCGAGAGACTTGCGCCATGTTGTGATGTTGTTTACCGAGGAGGGGAAGAAGGAGGCAGAGGACCGGGAGGCGAGGAGGACGCAGGCCGAGGCGGATAATGAGAGCAAAAGTGACAGTGATAGTGATAGTGATAGCGAGAAAGAGGATGACCTTGATGTCTGGTCGCGGTTTTAGAGTAGAGGGTTGTATAAGAAAAAAAACCTACCAATTGGAACTGTTGCGCCTTCTCCTAGGGACATGCCTTGAAAGGCGCCCTCGGTCGGGTTCTCCATCATTGAGCGCATGCCTATACGGGATTCGGCCCTCAGCCTTGAAATTACGCCCACTCTTGGACTACAAAACCCTCCATGGTCGGCGAGTAGCAAACTACCGTACTGTGTAGGTGGAAACTCGATGTATGTACGTACATGTACATCAGGTATTATGCAGTGGGATGGAAGTCATGGACGGGTTCAAAGCCTGCTGCAAGGGGAAGTCGGCGGCCTGGAAAAGTGCCCCAATCATCTGTGGGGCGTATGGGGCCTCCCTAGAACGCCAATCAGAGCCCTTTCTGCTCCTTGACTTGCCACCAAAGGCTGGGCGATCCACTGACGCGTGGTCTTTCTTCGTCTGTCGTCGTCACCGGGCGTCGCTCAGCATCCACACGACCACACCAACAAGGCTGCCATCTTGTTTTCTCCCACGCCTGGTGTTCAAGGCGAACTAAAAAGCTGAGCCATGTTGTGCAAGTCAATATGCGCATTTCCTTGGGGCCACGCCATGCACGCGTCGAACACGCCCAGCTGTGGCAACCCACACAGCCACAATTTGAGTCTTGACTGTTCTTTTCGTTGGGAGTCGTCTTCCATAAAACCCCAACTGTCGTAGTTCCTTGTCTCCAGCAAGGTGTTATTATTTAGACTCTTAATTGTTCCCCTGACTCCTTTTCTCCTCGTCAAGACCAGTTGTTTTGGATCGACACACCGTGCCATCCACCAAGTCGTAACACCAATAACCCCCTCCCCGCCATGGTCACACGCCTCGAGCTCGCCGTCGATGCTCAGGAGCTCGCCGGAGAGCAACGTGCCCTCCTCGACTTGATCGACAAGCTGCAGTTTGCTCAACTCGACAATGTCAAGCTACCCCAAATCGTCGTCGTCGGTGATCAGAGCGCCGGGAAGAGCTCTGTGCTAGAGGCTATCACTGGCACCCCCTTTCCACGAGATGCGGGCGCCTGCACCAGGTTTGCGACCGAGATCCGCCTTCGGAGGGCGCCCCAGGCCAGCATCACTGTCTCTGTGATCCCAGACAAGAAACGCAGCTTTCCCGAGCAGGAGAGGTTGAGCCAGTTTGGCGGAACCGTCAACACAGGAATGCCCTTTGAGCAGATGATGAGGAGTGCCGTCGAACTGATCGCCCCCAAGAACATCCCTGGCCGCTTCGCCGCCCGCGACATCCTCGTCGTCGAGAAACGGGGCCCGGATATGCCGCTTTTAACGTTGGTCGACTTGCCAGGGCTAGTCCGGAACGCCAACAACGACCAGTCTCTGGAGGACATCAGGACCATCGAGTCCCTCTCTGACCGTTACATGAAGAGCCCCCGGACCATCATTCTTGCCGTGGTGGGCGGTAACTCAGACTACGTTCAAGCCCCGATCTTGACAAAGGCTCGCCACTTCGACCCCAACGGGTCCCGTACCATCGGAGTCCTGACGAAGCCTGACCTCACCGAGTCGATCGGCTTAGAGGATAAGTTCATTGACCTCGTCAAGAACAAGGACAAACGCAACGACTTCAAGCTTGGCTGGTACGTCTTGCTGAACCCAGGCCCCCGCGAGCCCGGCCAGCCCTGGCCGACGGCTGAAGACCGCCGACGTGGTGAGGCCGTCTTCTTCAACAGCGGAAAATGGAGCTCTGTCCCGTCGTCCATCTGTGGCGCCGGTGCATTGATGCGGAAGCTCAGCACACAGCTTCAACAACATATCGGGAAGCATGTTCATGTTCTCCGCAAGCAGATCCAGAAGGCCCTCGATGACTGCGAAGCCGAACCAACTCAAGAGTCTCGGCGACGCCAAGGATACCCCCGAGGAGATGCGCACCGAGCTGGTTGAACTCTTTTCTTCCTCCAAGGAGCTCGTCATTCCCGCCGTCTACGGTTTCTACAAGAACCCTCCCAAGAAGAACTTCTTCCGCGTAACCGCCGACCCAAGGGGAACCCCGGCCCAAAACCTGCGCGCCCGCGCCACCGAGGAAAATGACCGTTTCTCTACCAGGATCCGGGCCCACGGCCGCAAGTTTACCTTCTCGCCGTCGGCCACGCTTGCGCCAGGGGAGTCGCCTCCAGAAAACAGCGCCAAGCGAGAATTTGTGAAGCAGGAAGTCGAGATGCTACTACGCCAGATCCGTGGGTCCGAGTTCCCTATGGACCCGAAGCCGAGGGCCGTCTACATGCTCTTCCAAAGCTATTCCGAGAACTGGCCGAAGCTCGCCCAAGAGCACAAGGACAATCTCGGCGTCGTTTGTAACGAGTTTCTGGGCGAGCTGATCGACTATGCCTGGCCAAAACGCATGCGAGAACCGCTCCGGCGCTACTTCCTGGAACCTCATATGAAGGCGCTGATGGCGAAGGCTCAACACGAACTGGATCTCCTCATGGAGGACATGAACCTCGAGGTCCAACCTTACGACCCGGAATACGAGGAGCGTTTGAGAAGCTGGCACGTCAGCTCGTCCAAAGATGGCGCGACCTTTTCCGAGGCTGAGGAGGTTCTGGAGAAGATGCTCATCTACTATGAGTTGGCTGCCAAGACGTTTATCAGGAACACCATCACCCAAGTCGTTGAGCGCCACCTCCTTCAGGGCATGTACAGCATCTTCAACTCGGTCGAGGTACTGGGTCTGAGCACGGAGGTCATTGAGGCTATCGCGGCCGAGAACAAGGAGACGAGGGACAGAAGGCAGACGCTCCGGGTGCAGAAGAAGGCTATCGAGGAAGCCAAGGAGATATGCGCGGGCCTCGCCATGCGGAAGGAGTTGAGAGCAGTAAGTTATCCTCGTCCCACCTTTGCAGGACATAACTCATTCTTCCAACAGTGTGCCGAAGATGGCACGAGCGACGTCGAGGATACTTCTTCCGAGGACGACGACGAAGCTAGATTCAATGAGACAATATCTCCCGCCAGGCACCGCCCGAGCTCGTCGGCAAACCGTATCTCACGAAAGTCACGGCCGCTCTCGAACGAAGAAGCCCAGGCGCCGCCACACATCTCGACTCGAACCTTCGACACCACCAGCAACCCGCAATACTCCCAGCCATCGCCAGCCACCCTCCCAACCCCCACCCACGCCTACCCCCAGGCAAGGCCGGACAACCCGCCGAGCCCGGACCGAACCCTGGACGACGGCTACGCGGCTTCGCGAGCCCCACAACAAGCGCCTCCTCCTCCGCCACCGCCCAGGCCGGGCAAGGTGCGGACGGAAGACGGGGCCGGCCAGAGCGCCCAAGCGTACGCACCCACGCCTCCCCGTGCGGCATCACGGGCGAGCCAGCCCTCGGCGATGGCGCCTGAGGGATACTACGCGAATGCGTACGCGAGCAACAACCCCTACCCAGCGGAGGCGGTTGAGTATGAGACCGCGAGGCGGCAGGGGAGGAAGCCCGGGCGGATACTTTAAGGGCTCGTTTAGGTTGGAGGTTTCTCTGGGGGCGTTCACTTGGGTTTGGCGTCTCGGGCGTATCATAGAGGTTATCGCAGTCAAATACAATTCCATATACCTGCCGTCATATCCGGTCATTACAATCGTAACAATACATGAGGACTAAATAGCCAACCACCTGTCAACAAGCCCTAAAACAACAGCAAATATTCACCCAACAAGCATCTGTCCCGTCAAGCATCAGATCCGAACCGGCAATGACTCCCGCCGAGCCAGCACATGGCCCTCCTTGACGAGCGCATTCTTACAGGGTATCCTGTTATAGAAGTCATCAAGGTTCCGCATCGTGCACTCGGCAATCTCGGTCAGTGCCTCCTCGGTAAAGAACGCCTGATGGCCGCACACCACGACGTTGGGGAACGTCATCAGACGCATCAACTCGTCGTCCTGGATGATCTCGGCGCTGTGGTCCTGATAGAACAGCGCAGCCTCCGCCTCGTAGACGTCCAGTGCCAACCCACCGAGGTGCTTGCTCTTGAGCGCAGCGATCACACTCTCCGTCTTGACCAACCCCCCCGCGACGTGTTGATCAGCATCGCCCCCTTCTTCATCATCCCCAGCGTCTCCCCATTGATAACATGCCTCGTCTCCTCCGTCAGCGGACAATGCAGACTGACAAAGTCACTCTCCCCCAACAACCGCTCCAAGCTCACATACTCCCCTAACTCGGCAAACCCCTCTGCCGGAAACGGATCATACGCCAACACGCGGCACCCAAACCCCATGCCCATGATCCGCGCAAACGCCACGCCAATCCTGCCCGTCCCCACCACGCCCACCGTCTTGCCCCGCAACGTCCCGCCCCATCAGGCTATAATCCAGGCTAAAGTTCCCCTCCCGCACCCTGTTATACGCGCGGTGCGTGCGGCGGTTCAGCGTCTGCAGCAGCGCCGCGGCAAACTCGGCCACCGCCTCGGGCGCGTAGGCGGGCACATTCGCCACCGCCAGCCCCAGCCGCTCCGCCGCCGGCAGGTCCACGCTGTTGTACCCCGCGCAGCGCAGGAACACGGCGCGCGTGCCGCCCGCGTGCAGCGTCTCGAGCACGGGGGCGGAGAGGATGTCGTTGACGAAGACGCAGACGGCGTCGGCGCCGTGGGCGAGGGGGGCGGTTTCTGGGGTGAGCGGGAAGTCGTGGAAGGTGAGGGTGTGGGTGGTGGTGGTGGTGGTGGTGGTGGTGTGGCCCGTGTGGGTGGAGGGCGGGGTGGAGGAGGAGGCGGAGAGGGTGCTGTTGGCGAGGGTCAGGTATTCGCGGTCGTAGGGCTTGGCGGAGAAAACGGCGAGGTTCATTTTGTTGGCGTGGGTGTTGCCAGTTGGTGTGGTTGTGGTGGTGGTTGGCTACGTGGGATCACTGGGATGCTTTGTAAAATGTGGAAGTCTGAAGTCTCGTATGAGCGGGATGGGAGCTGGGGCAAAGGACGACGTCAATCATTGAAGAAATCCCCTGCATTGAATGGCTCGAGGGTGGTACGATGCTCAGCCGCCAGCTCCGCAACCCCGCCTTCCGCTTCCAGACTCCCGTTCCTCAGGCTGAGAGCCAGGACGGGCGGATCGGTCCTCTGTACGGGGCGTTGCATCGAACCGGCAGCTGTACTTATTTATACACATATCCTCCAGATCCATTACCCCATCCTTGTTTCCCGACGTGAAAGACCTAAACCCTTCCTCCAGCTCGCGGGATGTCTCACTGCGTTCTTATACGCAATTTCGCAGCCAGCGCAATAGATGCTGTAATGTTCCACCTCGCTGGTCCGTTGGTTGTACATAGTAAGCAAGCTCGCATGCCCCAAAGAAGTTGCATTTGCGGCCTCGCCAATCATCATCATATGTCGAGCACTCCTCGTCTTCTTCCCCTTATCCTTGTTGCCTGGAGAGCAAGGTGGATTGGTATAAGGAGACTGCGGCACGCGGTCTGTTTGGAGCCTCTCCTTCGTACATATCCCGCCCAAGGTCTTGAACGGGTGCAGGCTGGCCAGCTGATCTTCGGAGAAGTAAAGGCCGTTGAGAACAAGTAAGTGGACTGAGAACAGAGCTACTGTCCCAGGTGAGAACATTCTTTTAAATATAAGTTCTGGCTTCTGATGACCGGACTGGACCTAGGCTCCAGGCCTGTTTGGGATATAGGCCCAGCCAACCAAGGTTCAGAATCACTCGTCCGTCCCACGATAATCCGAAGCTATCAACCCCTCAACGGCGATAGAGAATGCGGAAACATATCCCGAACAAAGGCGTCATGATTTGATGGCCATGATTGGGTCCATCCCCACTCGACCTAGACCCGGTTTGCGAGTGATAGATTCGACAGAACCCGTCCTCTAGAAGTCCCGCTCTTCCGTAACGCGAAGCAGCTGTTAGGCTGGTGTTCGCCTTCTCCGGAGTTAGATCACACGTTTCACTGTAGTTCTTGGTGTACAGTGTCTTTGCTTCTAGCCAGGTTCCATCCTGTGCCCTCCGGACGCTTCTCGGAAGGAAATCTGGGCGGGAAAACAAGATAAACCACATCTTGTCCAAGCCAAGCGCCGTCAACAGATTGCAGTTGGGATAGACCGGTGCATACAAAGCCTCCGCGATGTCCGATTGCTAATACATCGACCCATCATTATGGTGACATCACAGAAAGATATAAGCACTCCCGCTTAATGTCTGTGATGGAGGATAGATATATTTATTGCAACCGTAAATGCACTCGGACAGTCGCCAGTCACCACCAGCCCTGGTCCTTTCTCCACCCACAGAAAACCGAAGAGCGGTATTTGTTCCGTGCAACGAGCCGCCGGGATTTAATGGCAGTTTACAAAGCAACCCGGAGGGTTAACCCCGTATAACTGTTTCATCGTAACAATTGAAAAGAAGTACAATACTTCCTGGCGTGCAGTCTGTTTTCGGGAGAGTTGAACCATGAACAAGGGTCATCTTGTGGGAGACTCATCGTGTCGTGGCCTCAAGAGGAAAAGCCTAGGAATCCCCATTACAGAATCACGCCTTGAAACGGTAAAGAATGTTACGGGGTATCGTCATTATTGTGGCGCTGGTACATTGGAAGGCTTATCCCTTCAATTTGTTGCCTCTGGGCTTGGTGCAGTGATCCCTTTTAACCTACCCCACGCCGTGCCATGTGTCCCGTCTCACGCAATGCCTTTCCGCCCAATGACCTTGCTTTCTTAAAGCCCATAGCCATGCTTAGACGAGACCAGAACCGCGAGGCTATGCTCAATGGTACTTGCTACAGACGTAGCAAACGTCGCCAGGGTACTCGACCGACGCGCCGCATATGCTGATCAAGACGGTATTAGCAGATGGAAGAGCAAGGTCAAACAATGCAAAGACAAATAAGCAATCAAGCGGTTGCCTTTATCTTCCCTCGTCCCAAAAATGTGGAAAGCCCACAGTGTGATGGGCAACGCCAGGGCGGAAACGGAACCTGCGCAAGGACGGCAGCGGCAAAGGGCGTCAAGAGACATAATCATACGTACCAGAGACAGCACTCGCAAAAGTAAGCCCCCTCGCACATCTGGCGATGGGATGTGGACCCCGTGGCCATGTTTGACTTGACATCCATCGCCGCCGCCGCATTGACGGTGGTGATCGGGGACTGCTCCGACTCCTTGGCGGACATGTTGACGTTTTTGGTATTGTCAGGCATTTGCGAGTTGATTTTGTTGACGTGACTTGGTGGGAAATGTTGTTGTAGGGGTTGTGAAGAGCGCTGGTGATTGTTCTCTTATCTGAAACAAGGGTGTGGTTGTGGTCCGGGAGAAAAGGATTCAACAACTTAAATGCAAGTTCTGGTCTTGGGAGATATGGTAGCAGACTCGGAGAGGGCAAGGGTTTTGATAATTTGAACTCAGAAATCGAATGTTGCCCAAAACTCGGACCACAACCAGACAGGGACTTTGGGAAGGCACAATGACAGTTTGCGAACACCTGATATTGAATTGTGGACGTATTTGGAATTTGCATTATGATACAGCCTTATAGCCTCAGCTGGTGGACAGGGGTCAAAGAGGCGGCACGAAGCGGTGAACAGGCCATACTCCCGGTTGTGGTTGCCTTCCTTTCTCTTTTCTGGCCGCAGTCTTGGTCTCTTTCCTGCAACTGGGGTTTTAAATGACTCACCGAGGGCAAGATAGCCTGCAACTGTGCAAGTCCTTGCGGTGGCTTCCCTTTGGGGACAAACAAGCAGGACAATGATACCACTGCGGCCCAACTTAGACGCCAATCGCATAATATCAAACAGATGGGACATACGAGCCTTGTCATTTTGCCAGCACACGCTACGAAGTATGTACAACCACAGACTCGCCTTGTCCGAGTAGCCGAGCCACAAACCCCAGGCCGGCAGCGTCCTGGCGGGTTAAACAGCGCGCTTTGTTTGCCGAGCTACCCGATTACCCTCCCAGGCCGTCTAGAACGACCAGGGACGGGCCGAAATGTAAACAGTAACAAATACCGCCATGCCGAGCCCGTCTGGTACGAATGCGGGATGCGGAAGGGGTGAAGTGGACAACTTCCCACATTTTGATTTCGGTGAAGACAGCCTGTCCACCTGCAGCTACCGGAACCCCTGCATAACAGTTGGCGAGTAACCACCGTAGGCTGCTCGCCTCATCTCGCTGGAGCGCTGCGGCATGCCGTATGGCTTGCAGCGCCAAGAAGCCGGCCATCTCGGCCGATCATTAACTGTGGTCAGTCACTGTGGTCTGTTCAGTTGTTGTCAACCTCGAAATCAGACACGGCAAAGATCCCCCTTTCAGACATCCCTGCCTCGCCTGGGCCCAGCCGAACGGTCTTCCGAAACCGTCCTTGCAGCCGATCACAGTCAGGCTCTGAATATCCACCGAGGAAAGAAACGAAGAGCGGCCGCGCAAAGGGCCCGGCCGATTTGGCTGCAACCGCTGCAACCTGCATCCCCGGCAATGTCTCTTCCTCCCTGTTGCCACAGTGGTGACACAACATCCGCATCCTCCACCGTCGCCATCACACCTCTGTCAACTTGTCGCATTTGTGGCTGACCGGCCAGGTAAGCAGAGCCCAACCAAAATCCTCACTGGGTCGTGTCAAGACCTAACAGCTCCGCCGAGAACATTGGCAGCCTGACGAAACCATGTGTTGGACTGTGTGGTCTCCAGAAGTCCAGGGAAGACCGCTGGCAGTCGCGGTGACACAACGCAAAAGGAGGTGGACACCATCTCGGTGCAGCATACCACAGTACAAACCGTGTGGCCGACCAGAAAGACAAGAGAGGGGGCACGACCGATCCATCGCGCGTCGCAAAGAACACAGCTCCCGTCAATCTGCCGCATCGCACTGCAACCGCTCCATCTCATTGACTCTGTTGCCATACACTCGATTACGATCCTGTCCCAACAGTTATACGGCATCATCTGCCAAGGCGAGACATCATGCTGTGCTCATCACTTCCCATTTCGTTGGCGCACGACTTTGTCCATCGCCCGGTTTCCTCCTAACCATGCCCATCCACCATGCCGGCAGATAGCGAGGGAAGAGGTGGGATTACAAGCCATGTATTTACCAAAACTGAACCGACGCCCGGTAAATCCTGAGACACACGATCCGTTGTACTACGGTAGGTGCAGGCTACAACACTACCATACGGAAACAAAACAGAAGCGATGGTGTCACCAAAACCGAGCCAAGATAAAGCCCACAAACCGCTCTGTCATCTCCTTCTTTGCTATTATTTAGGCCGACACTGTGACATGCACTAACTCTTCTTCGAACAGACAACACTCCCAATAATCCCCACCACAAGATAGTTGCGACATATCCAAGCAGCCGTGGTGGTTTGTCCGGCGTTGTCCCTGGCTTTACATGCGTTGTTCCTGGAGCCGTCATCCCTCCTCCGTCATGTAGCGGGTTCCAGCATTGCTGACTTCAAAGGCCAGTTCTCCGCGGCCCCATCTTCCCAACCGCTCGGCCGAGTTTGCCCCTTTCCAAGACTACACCGGCCCACAAAGTCTGAGACGCAGGTTCCTAGCTACAAAAGCCGTGATCGATCGGGACGGGAAACCGCATTGTCCGATCGGTTCGGTCCTAGACACAAAGCTGCCGGCATCCCTCAGTGGCGGGCCGACATTGCCGTGGTTGTGATTCAGATGGTCGAACCCAGCCCGCATGGCCAGCGTGGCACATGACTTGTCTGGCAGCACACGATCCTTGGAACGTTACCCATAGTATCATCCTCGCGCACTCGCACGTTGAGTGCAACGTCTGTGTGAGCCAGCCAGATGCCGCGAATTGGCTCCGCGTAGAGCGAATATGACCAAGGCAAAACGGAGAAACTGAGGAGAAGAAGGGGATTGAAAGGCTGCATTTTGAGCTCACTGCTCACCTCTATGCCTACGGCGGGTCGCATATATGGTAGCATTTTGGCGTCACCCACCTCGAGTTGTCTGACAGGTTAGGATGCCGACGTTGCCGTGATGCCATCCTGTCAGTGTGCATGAGGTCTTGGAGTGGAACCTTGAAGGTACTCAAGATGGGTTTGAATGGGTACTTGTATTCTCAAACAACTGGGTTTGCACCTGCCCTATGGCCCCTGGGGCATTAAAATATATCGCGAGAAAGTGACCGTTCCCATAAGGAGCAACTAAATAAATACGAAGTCATGTTGAAAACCTCCAGAACCTGACCCAAGTCTGCTCCCGTTTCCAACTCCCAGAAGCGCATAAAACCTTGTGATTAAACCGAGAGATCGGCCCCAACACATAGCGCCAGCCAGCCACCAGTCCGCAAACCACCGCCCCCTTTTTGTTAACGACGCCACAACAAGCCGAAGTGCACAAGTGACAAGATGTGCAGCCAACTCAGACGGTATATATAAAGTCCGGCCTCTGGTCCCCGAGCTTCTCAACCTCCTTCTCCGTCAGCCCCTGCACCCAATGATCGCGCTCACCCCTCCGGCGCTTAGCATTCTCCCGCCGCAGCAGCACCGTCATGAGGACCGACCCGCCAAACAAGAACAGGGCCAGGTACGCGATCATAACGGCGTGGCCCTCCGGGTAGCGCGGGCCGTTAAAGTAGACGTTGCTGCTGACGATGCCGTTGAGGTTACCCCAGCCGATGACGAACCCCAGCACCACGCCGCGCTTGTACACGCCCTCGACGTTGTTGGCCACCCAGCTGATGGTGTTGGAGATGCATGGGTAGATGCCCAGCGCCGCCAGGAAGGTCCCCGCGTACTGCACCGCCGGGTCGTCCGTGCCCAGCAGCATGGCGAAGCCCGCGACGGCCATGACTGACACCACGATGTTGCACAGCCCGCGCGCGCGCGTGCGGTCCGCGATGAAGCCGATGGCCACCGTGAGGATGGCGGCCGTGACGTAGGGAGGGACGGACATGAGCTGGGAGCGGACCACGCTGGTGTTCCAGCCCAGGTTGTTGATGATGGTGGGCAGGAAGAGCGAGAAGGCGTACAGCGGCATGTCGCAGCCCATGTAGATGACCATGCCCAGCCACATCTTCCAATCCTTCAACGCCTGCCACAGGTAGCTCATCTGGAAGGTCTCGTGGTTGGCCGACGCCTGCTGGTCCATCCGCAGCCGCAGCACCACGCGCGCGCGGTCGTCATCAGACAGGAAACGCGCCTCGTCAGGGAAATCGTGCACCATCCAAAAGGACGCGATGCCCACCACGATGGTCAACAACCCCTCAATGATGAAGATCCACGCCCACCCCGCGATGCCGCCCAATCCATCCATCTGCTCGATCGCGGCGGCCAACAGCCCGCCGAAGGAGCCCGAGATGGCGGCGGCCGAGAAGAAAATGGCGGCGCGCACGCCGAACTCGGACCGCTTGTACCAGCACGACAGGTAGTAGTTTACGCCGGGAAACAGGCCGGCTTCGGTGAGACCCAGGAACCAGCGCGCCGCCATCAGCCCGGACCAGTTGTGCACGAAGCCCATGCCGAGCATGCTCGCGCCCCAGAGGACCCTGTTTTTTTAAGGTTAGGGTTGTGTGATATTATGGAGTGATATTGATGATTATGATGGGGAGGGATGGTGTGCTTCCTTGTGATAAACACGTTTTTTCATTACATGAAGGGGCATGTGACGATCGGTGACGCTTTGCTTACATGATGATGGGGATGAAGATGGAGGGGCGGAGCCGTTTGAGCAGGATGTTGGTGAGCGGCTCAAAAAGGGCGTATGATACGAAAAAGATGGTGAGGGTGGCATTGTAAGAGGGCGTGGTGAGGCCTAGGTCCTCGTAAAGGCCGGCGATTCTTGCGTTGCCGATGTTGGTCCGGTCCAGGAAGGCTAATAGGTAAAGGAAGCAGAGCTGTCACCGTGTTAGCTGTTGAGTGCCCCTCATCGTGGCGTTGAGCAAAAATGTTGGCCCGTACCCATGGCATGAGAATCCAATCCAACCTCCAAAGCAGTCGTCGTTCCTAAAATTGAAGTGTGAGCGTTCATAGATCTGTGCCGACCAGCTCGAGGATCGTGCGGGGGTTGAACTTACCACCTTTGCCCGCTCCTCTGGCGAGAGGTGGGCGTCGGGATCCTTGGGCATGTCTGCGACCTCTTCATCCTGGCTCCGGTTGGCCTCGGTAGATCCCTTTTCTGTATCACCCGCCATGTCGTCGATTAAGTCGATGTCAAACAGCGCCCCAGATTTAAATTTAATGAAAGCTAGGTAGTCGAGCGATTTATATCAGTGAATGATCGTAATGTTATCGCCACGTCGGCATCTGCCGAACCCACGGGATTGCTGGCGTGATTGCTCGATTAGGAATGTAGGAGAAAATAAGAAAGTGAGAAAAGAGTCTGACGAAGATGGGGGATCGGACGAAACCAAACTGGCGGGTGCCTGGTATTATGTGCAGGGTGCAGAAAGAGGGGATATGGTTTCGGTGTTTAACGGAATTTCCGGGTCATGAACATACCCATTGCTGCTCATGCGTGGCATTCGATCCGAGCCAGCTCCCAAGACCGAGGGCCGTGCTGCTGACGATGCAGGTTACAGTGTGGCCTGTATCAACGGTTTAATCCCCTGCCCGGTGCAGGGGGGCACACGCAGCAAGCAGGCGTGCTGAATGGGGGAAACGCCGCCGGTATGCTTGGAGGGGTGATTATCAAGCAGGTCAAATCCGGAAATCCACTCGGGGAAGAATTCGCTGCAACGATGACGGAACAGCGCCAATCCCAAGCGTAGCTGCGTCAGCGGGGCGCGTGACTGCGTGGTGTTGAGCTTTGAAGATCGCCCCCACGCAATTGGGTGGGAAGACGGTTGTGAAGGACCCCTGGGCTCGGCAGCGTCCTTGAAGAACAAGCAATTGCAGCGCGGGGGAAGGCAGAATGCGGAGGAAGCTAGTCCTGCTGGGGCAGGTTATAAGGCAGCATGCTGCAACCCGCATGGCCCCCGGACGGATCGTATTACCCTCTCACCACTTCCCGCTCGTGTCTCGCCTGCGAGCGCCACCGCAGGGATCCCGCAAACATTGGCCACGGCCGTGCGGAATTTCTCCATGCAGACTGCTGCAGCTTCCCCGATCTGCCCCGGACAAGCATCCTGGGTGTAGGCGGCTTGTCGGGGCCGGGTTTGAGAAGAACTTGATCCCATTGTCAGATGTGACAGTCCTGTGCCGTCAACTGGCTTGCCAGCAGTTATACCCCGCATGAATATACACCGAGCTCAAAAGCCAGGAACAGGTAAATGTACGTGGTAACGGCACCGAGATCATTGAAAGCCGTCTCAACCACGAAAAGGTCATTAGGTCGGAAATAGAAACTGTATGTACATGTAGTTTGTGTAGTGTAAAGCCGCTAGGAGCTGAGGCTGCGTCATAGCGGCAACAGACAGGGGTATGAAAAGAGTACGGGGTCGTGCTCGTTCGGCCCCCGTCCCCCTGAGCGCGGATGAGTATATCTTGCTCCCACGCGGTGCCGCTGCCCTGGAGCTGGATGCAAACCTGCCGTAGGGTATCCGAATCATGCAAGCCTCCAGGGGTAGGGAAATGATGGACATTCCAGAACACCGAGTGCCCAAGGCAGCCTCCCTCTGTTTTCCCCGCCCATTTTTCGGGCGTCATGATGTTTCAAGCCCCTCTCCAGGTATTCCCGATGGAAGCCACTCCAAACACCCAACGATGTTAAGAGCCAGCCCTTTAAGTCCCTACGGCCTTACACAGTGGAGCACTAGACATGTGCTGGTTTCCAGTCGGAGGTAGAGTAGCAGCAGTGGAAACTAGACGGTGTCTTTGAGTTACCAAGTAGAACCGTACACCGGCCCGCTGGAACAGGTTGAGTGAGAATACCAGAGGATAACAGAAACCTCTGGGTTAAGGTTTGGGACGGGTTTGGGAGGCCGTATGAGCATACATTGGGGCGTCTGTGCGATCGATAGCGGGGATGCCAGCACCGGCGGGCCGGCTTATTCTCGCCGAGGACTGTTTTGCTTCTGAGCAAGTCTTGTACCAAAAACAAGCACGCTTGTTGTACAAACAGTTCCAATGGATACGCCACTCACGGCGACGCCGAACAAACTTCAGCCGCTTCGAGGCATCGTGACAGAAGGTCGGCATACCTGGCATCCAGCCGTCGGGATGACTGTCACTCCGCCGAATTCCCTGCGGTACACGACAACATGGCCACTTCTCCGGATGGTGTCTCAAACGTACGGGCGCCAAGCTTCGCTTGTGGCACGGCATCAATAATAACTAGCGTCAAATCTCGGCCAACGGGGCAGCAATAAATGGTAGGTCGCGGAGAGTGTCCGAGAAGGGGCATCAAGCCCATGTGGTGTTGAATTTCCGACGGCATGCCTGATCTCTGGAATGTCATGCAGACAGGGAAACCCTGGACAACTGCCATCTCGAGCCTTGAAGGCCGGCCAGATCGGCATCACGGCTGGTAGCATATTGTCATGCAGGCATCCGCCCCTGTCTCGCACGAGGGACTCTTGGCTCTGCCCTCCGCGGAGTCGTTTCGATCTTTGCGTGCCAGCTTTTCAACAACCGGGGATTTGCACGTTTCGTGGCATGCGGACGACAGTTCAGGCCTCTAGTGCTCAACCCGCTTGAGCCCCTGGTGTTGTGGCGGGTCCGCCGTTGACGCCGTGGAGGGTCGATTCTCGATGGTGTCGGTGATTATTCCTCGAGTTCTGGGAGGTTCTCGGGCCGCGATAGAGAAAGCAGGGGCGTTGCCGTCGGTCGTCTAGCATATCAGTCTGTATTTCCACCTCACCCTTGGCAATTCGTCCAATAGCTTCGTCGATGGGAGATCGAAGCTATCTCTTGGCCTGCGCTTGGTAGTGGCCCGCCAAGACGGGAAGACCTTCGGGAGCCGTTTCTGTGGAGGCTTCGCCCAGATCGCCACATCCCAAGCGGCCAAGGCAAAGAAGCCCGTCTTGGCGCAGGTGATCTGAGGCTGAGAACATCCATGCGGAAGGAATTAACGATGGAGGTGTCTGAAAGATTGCTGGCTTCAGTTCTCTCCGGAGTGTTTTGATTATGTGGCGCAGAGAGCAAGTACTAAGGTATACAATTCGGAGAATTCCCCGCCAGCAGCTGATGACCTGCAGGATTCCGGAAAATAGGTAATGAGCACGCATTTTATGTGTATGTCATGCATATTTGATTACATAGCCTCTGGGAAGTCGCATTAGTTGCTTTGACAGGCGCTTTCTCACATGACTAGGGCCGCAGTGGTTTCGTTGGCTCCAGTCGAGGACTTCGGTCTTCACCGCTCCGTGAGGGGAACCACATACTCGGAAACGACACCACAGGCCGGCTGCGAGTGGTTCTGATCGGCCCTCTGCGGCGAAGCCTGCTGTGGTCCGGTGGCGCCATGAATCGAGTGCGAAAGCAGGGCCGACAAGCAGCATGGATTCTCCCTTGCCAGGGCTGCCAAACCAAGACGCGAGGTGAATGGAACACAAACTCGGTCAAACCGGAATGTGTTTGCGTGTCGCGTGTGTCGAGGATCAGATCCAGGGGTTACTCGCCGTGTGGTTCGGCTAGGTCTCTCTGGTAAATTGGATGTTTGGACAACCGGAGTTTGAAATTGTAGGTTGTCCCATGTCTCTTCTCTCAAATGTTATGGCCGAGGTGAGATGGGGAGTTGAGGACCATCCTATCATCTATCTACATTACTTCTGAAAGGGGAGCGACTTGAGAAACGCCACGTGCATCTGAAGCGCTGCAAGGTTGCAACTTGTTGCACGTGTTGTGTACCCTTTGTGAAAACTGGAAATTTTACCAGTATGTGGGGCTTATCGAGCCGCTCATAGAAACTTTAAGGTTGGCTTTGGGAAAGTCACAAGACGATGGGAAAGGAAGAAATAACTACAGACAGTGTGCGGGTGAAGGAGCTGTGGACGTTCAGGGCATGAAGCCAAACAGGCTTAGTATGATTAGATAAGCGCGATAAGGTCGCCAGCCCCGCTCAACTGACAAATCAGCGAATCGGAGTTAACTCACCCACAAGTTCGTCGATTGGCGAACTGGTTGATGAGTGAGGCCCCAAATCCCCCAGAAACGACCCAGAAATCCGCTCGTGCACAGTTTGCGTTCCCTCCGAATGTCCTCCCGTCGAGTCTTGTGTCGTAAGTTGGTGTTGACAGGTTACGCGCGCTCTACAGTACAACTTGCCAGGGGTCGAATCAGTTTTCGATCCACATTTTGTGTTTTCTTTTGATGAATGAAACTCGAAGCAGGTCTCATCCCGTTAAGTGCCAGATACGGTGGCTTCCGTCCCAATTATTCTGCGGCCCCGCTTTCCTATCCGATCCCGGCTCCGGGCCCCGAGAAGCCACGCCGGGTTTGGCTTTGTCCTCAACTCGACACCCCCCACGCAACACATGTCCGCCGTTATGCCGAAGAGGGTCTGCATCGTGGGTGAGTAGACTGTCTTCTCCCAAGCGCGTTTCTTCCTCTACTCTTACCCCCCCACTCCCTGGTCCGGCTGTTAACGGAGCACAGGTGCCGGGCCTTCCGGCCTCGTGGCTGCCAAGTCACTGCTTTGGGATACGCCAAGGGGCACTTTTGATGTGACCTTGTTCGACTCCCAGACTCGGATTGGTGGTCTCTGGCCTTCACACAAGGACGACCGCACAGGACTTGTCCACCCCCGCATGGTTGCCAACCAGAGCAAACACACTGTCCACTTCAGCGACCTGGCCTGGCCCGAAGACGCTCCCAACCTGCCCCGCGCTTGGCAGGTTGGTCAATACCTCTCCGAGTACTTGAAAAGATACTGCTCCGAGGCAAAGCTCAACCTTGGCACACGTGTCGAAAAGGCCGTACCCCTGACAACTTCTACCCAAGATGGCTCACAGCAGGGCTGGCGGTTACAAACCCGCTCCACTCAGGGGGAAGTAAAGGAAGAGTCATTCGACTACCTACTGGTGGCGTCTGGTTTCTTTGGTCAGCCCGCACTGCCTCCAATAAGCCGTGATAGTCCCGAGATCCCAGTCGTTCACAGCAGCCAGTATCGCGACCTACAAAGTCTACTTGGGAAGACGAGTGGATCAGGGAGGAAAATCCTGGTTGTGGGAGGTCAAATGTCAGGAGTCGAAATCGCTGGCACGATCGCCTCGCACCTTTCATCCGCCGTCCATTCACCAGGGCCGAGCCCGTTGCCGAACCCGGAGAAGTACTCCATACACCACATCATCCAGCAGCCCGTGTGGGTGTTTCCGTTGCACACTTCCCCAAAGGTAAGGGCTCGTTGGATTTCCCGAGTCGCCTAAGTTAGGGCGCTAACATCTGACAGCCAACCGCATCCGCTCCTCCATTTCTACCACTCGACCTGGGGTCTTACAACACCGCCAATAGGGTCCATCCCCTGACCAACTCACAGGGTCACATCTCCTTAGAAGCAGCCAAGATTGTCCATTCGATCTACCAAACCGCCCTTGGAACCGACCAATCAATATTCTCACCAAAAGTTGCCGTCACAGCCGCAAACACCAGTGACCCACCATACCTTACCGTCAGCGACCACTACATGGACTTCGTCCGTTCCGGACTCATCTCTGTGTCCCATGGGAAGCTCGGTGGTCTTGCGGGCTCTGAAGCAACGGTATCGCCATCGGATGAGAAGATCGACGATGTTGCTGCTGTGGTGTTTGCAACTGGCTTTGAGGCGTCCTCTTCCATCTCATTTCTTCCCCCATCGGTGAAAGAGACATTGTCCGTCAGCCCCACTGACCTCAACAACACAGTTGCCCTGGCATTCCATGGTACTTACCATCCCGATGTCCCGAACCTTGGCTTCGTTGGCTTCTACCGGTCACCCTACTGGGGCGTCATGGAGATGCAGGCCCGATTTCTCACAACCTTGTGGGCAGCTGGTGGCCCATCCTCACCATCTCTCCCCCCACAACTGAAGGAAGCGTTGAGCAAGGACACCTCGATCGAGCGGACCCTCAACCTGCGTACCGATCCTCGGGCGTCACAATTCCCGATGGGCGATTACCCCTGGCTCATGCAAGAGTTTGCCGCTGCTCTTGGGCTCACGAAGTCGCCTCCCGAGGGCAAGATGCCCCGACTTCCACCGGCAGACAACGAAATGGACATCCTGACCCCAGCCCGGTACCCCTCCGCCTCCCTGACCGAATCCCAACAAACAGAAGTCACCAACTCCCTCAAACGCACCGAAGCCACCGCCTGGGCCGGGCTCAGCTCGACCAAGTTCGTCGCGCGCGCCGTCTTCCGCTCGCTCCTCGGCGAGTGGAAGCTCGAGCGAGATCTGACCAGCAAGCTGCCCAGCCACCCCAGCGGGCACTTCAGCGGGACGGCCAAGTTCCTCCTGCGGGAGGGCACGAGAGATGGTCGGGAGGCGGCGTTTGACGCCCTAGGCGATGACGGGGAGCCCGGGCTGGAGTACCTCTACATCGAGGAGGGCGACTTCAAAGCCTCCAACGGCTTGACCTTCCGTGCTACGCGGCGGTATGTGTGGCGTTATGACGAGATGAAGGATAGACTGAGCGTGTGGTTTGCCAAGACGGATGATCAGAAGCGCGCGGACTATCTGTTTCATGAGGTTGAGTTCATCCCGCCTATGGAGGATGGGGAAGGAGGGGAAGATGGTAAGGGTTGGGAGGCCAAGGCTGGGCACCTGTGCATTGACGACTTTTACAACGTCAAGTACAGTTTCAACTTCAACGCTGTCAACCTGGTGGACTGGCGGTTGTCATACACGGTCAAGGGCCCGAAGAAGGATTACACTATTGATGGCGTCTACAGTCGATAGCACAAGTTCGTAGGTCCTGATTCGAGCTCTGGGCTTGTTACTGGGCCATCATCTCCACCCTGTTTGAGCACTCGTATCATTGGACGTTATTGAGTGTAGATTGATATTTTCTCCACCCAGCTCAAATACTTGTATCATTGTAACCCAGTGAGTGTGGGTTGATACCGTATACCCCTACCTTGTTCCTTTCGCCACCATGGGACGTTTCGGACTATTTCATCCCCGGTTGTAGAACGTCATGGCGCCATTTCACAGGGAAAGCTAGCCAGCTAGCCAGTCTTTGCAGCCGTTAAACCATCTGCATATCGGTTTGGTCCGTTGACGGAGAGTTTGGGTTGTAGTGGCAAGAGTACGACCAATGTTGGACGTCACAGGGGTCGTTCGACCCGGTTTCTGTTCCTCATAAATACAGCACCCTCCGACTCATTCCTTATCATCGCGCGGAAATCCTCGGACCCCCGAGGTTCAAAGGGACGGCCGACTTGAAATCCAGTCAAGGAATCCTCCCGTCCCAACTATGTAAATCCCTCCCAAAGGGATCGTAGCTTCATCCTGTGGGTGCGTTCCCGTGTGCGGAATATGAGCCCTGAGAGCGCGCCGAGGTCCGTCCGTGTAGGTGTGTCAATCATCGTAGGACGAGCGACTTGGCAAGTCAATTCTTGCCGTCGTGGTCAGTCCCAGTTACACCCATCCACAGGGTTCTATGTGCCGTATCCACACGATCGCTCGCGGCGCGCCAGGCAGGCCGTCGATGAATGTGCCTAATGCAGGTACGAGATTGTTGAGATTTTGGTTCAGGTTTGTCAAACACGAGACGCATTCCTTTTCTTACTAGTGCCGTATGTACATACAATAGCCCACCCATAAGCAGCCACTCGGCGCTCTCGAAGCCTGGCTGGAGAATCCAGGGGTGCTCCGTCAAAAAAGCAGGATCACAACATACGCGGACCGCCGGTGGTGACCAACAAGGGCGGACAATGTCGCACGGCCCCACATGTCCGCATTGTTGACGGAGTGGACGTCGGGCGGTATTATGCCATGACCCGGCTCCTGAGTCCCTTTGTCGAAAGCTCAACCCGGATGCTCCGCGGTTGGGTCGAGGTCCTGTCCCCGTGTCCGAGACTCTTGGGGAGGGGTCTAAGACGGTTAGTCGCTTGAAGAATTTCAATAGATTGCAAAATGGGCGCTGGGTATCAGCCAAGAGTGATGCATGACATTCAGCTGGGCTGTACCCCGTGTCACGCCTTGGTCCAGATCACCCAATGGCGGAACCTCCAGATCGCCACTTCTGCAGACACAAATGCAGGTAGCCGCTGACAAAGGACAATGGAAGCCAACCGAGAGTAGGGTGCTGCCAACACAGCGCCAAAAACTTGAAGTTGATTTCGGGCCCTTGATTATGGTGTGCGAGACGATGGGGTCGCTTTTGAGTGCCGTGTTCCAGGTTTGGTCCGTTGGAAGCAGCAGTGGTTTTGTATACAATATTTGAAAATGGGAGCGCCGTTCTGTCCGGTATTACTATGATCGGCTTTGGATTAAGCCGGTTGCTTTTGTCATATCAAACTGGAAGGGTTGAGGAAATCACACCTGCCTGGACTTAAACGAGGGAAGCACCACTATTTCCCAATGTCTGCCGGTGGTACCAGCGACCTGGAAGGTGCCCAGGTGCAAAATGCACTGGGTTGAAACGAAGGGAAGCTGCATCTGGGTACTCAACCTCAGGCTACAAGCTGGAGACTCGGAAGAAGTGCCATGCCGTTCTTCAACCTACAAACCGGAGCCTAGAAATACGGTTGATTGCTCGGCCCGGTTCCTCGACCATGACCCGTCAGCGATGGCGTTCACGGCCGAGACCTTGCCGCATTTACACACCAGCCTATCATATTCCGTCTATTCCAAGCTTGATGATGGCTGGCTGCCAAATGGCTGAAGAATTAAATGTTTGCTCCCAACCAGTCCCGTCCCACGCAACCGTTTCCCCATTGTGGGCCATGCGGCCAAGAACGCCGCAAAGCAAACGGCCTTTCCATCGTGTTCCAGTGATGGATGTTGGGCCCAGTGGGCTGATTTTAAGTCTAATACTATAGTGACATGACCTGGTCATCTTCCCGCCCTTGCATTCAGGTCTCTGACATCTTGACTGCCTAACCAACAACCCCCGTCCCCTGCGTGTCCCGACGATCTGGCATATCTGCCCCAGTTTCTTGTTGGAACATACCGAAATCGAGCTGCAGCTCTGAGGAAGGACGACCCTGCTGTGATGCTGCAAGTACCCAATCAATGAAGTCTCAGTAATGTCCTCGAGTAGCACAAGCAATATCGACCTGTCCCTCTGTCTGCCCAGAAACAGAAAAGAGAGGAGGACATGGGCGCATGGTATACCTCGGGCGTGACAGGCCGGCACCTGATGGAGAGAAACGCAACTGACAACCCGATTTGGGAAGCTACCAAGCAACGTCTCCCGACACCATTCTGATGTTACTGAACTGAGACTGGACTCACTCATGATTGTGTGAGCTGTCTTGTCTGCAACGTGCGGTACCGAATTGACCCAACCCCCGCAGCCAGTGGTCTGGTATGGCAACGCAGTGCCCTTTCTTCCGTCCCATCAACGTTTGAAGAGAGCCAGTGAGCCACATGACTTATTCACTGCGATGACCCGGTTGCTTCCAAGTAAGTGGCGTGCAGCTGCTACACTCCCATGCAGAACCAATCCAGGTTTTACCAGTCCCAACCCCATGTTTGACCACCATTCACTGCGAGATATAGTTGGATGTTCTTTATCTGATGCCTTCCCGCTCTGGGATTACCAGCCCATAGCGCCTGGTGCCTAGTGCCTGCAGCATCAACCGACTTCGCAAAAAAAGAATCAGAAAACATCCACACGCAAACCAAACCAAAAACAGCAACCCCGCCAACTTCCATACCGAATTATTTGGTTTTCATCGACGTCGGTTAGATCAGCCTTCAACGCCACCGGCGTTGCAGACAAGAGAACAAACAACGACGAATTACCTACAACCCTCAGATTTAGAAGCGAACTGAAGTTCACCCTTGCAGTACCCAACATTGGGTGGACAGCCTTTTCGCGGCGCAAGCTGCAGCAGACGCAACATCTAACAATCGCTGATCGAGATTGACGGTCACGGCCGGTGTTTCAACCTTATGGGCCATCGGGAGTCGATGCCCATGTCATTACCACCGCCTCAAGAAACCCCGTTGGCCGAGGTTTCCAGCCCCGACAGACTCGCCAAAGAGTCTCGGTCGAGGTAAATATATCATCTTGAGATCCACTCCCGGCTTCCGCCCGCTTTTCCCCTCCCTCTCATCCGCTATGGATGGTTTGAGAACCGTTCCAAGGGAAAGCAGCATGAATCTCACCGACCAGGAGCGTGCCACCCTGCAGCATGTGGAGAGGTTGGGTGCCTCTCTGAGCTTGGTTGGTGTCTGCCTCATCTTCATCACCTACGGCTTCTTCCCCGGGTCCGTACGGTTCCAAATACCTTCATCTTCTTCGCCTCCATCGCGAATGTCGGAGCCAGCATCGCATGCCTTATCGGCTACAGCGGTATTTTGGCCGGCGACTCGTCGGTCCTGTGCCAGGCTCAGGCATTCCTTCTCGAGATGTAAGTGCCATGTTCATATCCATACGTATGGCCACAACTAACGCTTGCTACAGGTTCATGCAATCCGATCCATGGTGGTCGTTTGCAATGGCGGTCAACGTTTACATGGTCTTTTTCATGAGCTACCCTCCCAATCGGTTCCATAAGCACCTCTGGCTTTATTGCCTCATCTGCTTTGGAATACCCGCGGTTCCGGCCCTCATCTGCCTCGTGTATGCCCGAATGGGGAGCGCATTTACGGGAATGCCACGGTACGTGACCCAGACGGTCCCCAGTACTCTCGGTGCTAACCACCCTGCTAGATGTGGTGCTGGATCAACGACGCGTACAACCAACTGCGAATCTTCACCTATTACCTGCCCATTTGGACGTGCATTGTGCTATCCAGCGTCATCTACGTGGCCGTCGGGTACCACGTGTTTCACCACCGCAACCAGCTGCGCAACTTGACTCTTAGCAATCAGGCAAGGGACACATACGGTGCGGAACGCAAGGAGTCGGAGAAGGTGTGCTTTCCAGGGCCAGCATGGCTGTCCACGTTATCCCTACAACATCACCTCTACCTTGGCCTTGTAAACCCATACTGACTTTAGGCTTCGCTCATGTTAGGAACAGCAGAGCTACGGCACCGTGACGACGGAAGTGCGGGTTACGGCCGAGTCGTCGGGCAGCCCGACACCGCCCTCCACGCCAGCCGGCTCCATCGCCCCGGTTCTCAACCGCCCCTCGACCGCCGCAGCGAACGCCCCCTGGAGCCAACCCGACGACGACGATGACGACAAGAGCGGCAGCAGCGGGCCCATCCCCGCCACAACCCACAGCGGGCGCGGCCACACCCACAGCACCCACCACACCCAAACCAACAACACGAACACGCCCTTCACCACCACCCTGACCATCAGCTCCTCCCACCCGCCGAAACCCGCCAAGCGCCGCCGCTACCACACGGGCCTCCTGACCGGCCTCGCGCGCACCTGGCGCAAGTTCCAGCGCAAGCTGGCCACGCTCGACCCAATCAAGCTGGCCTACCTGCGCACCTCGTTCGTGTTTGCCCTGTCCATCCTCGTCACCTGGACCCCGTCCAGCATCAACCGCGTCTACTCGCTCGCCTACCCCGCGCGCACCAGCTACGGCCTGAACCTGGCCAGCGCGGTCGTGCTGCCGCTGCAGGGGCTGTGGAATGCCATCATCTTCGCGGCGGCCAGCTGGCATATTCTGAGGGATGAGTGGGCCGAGGCGAGGAGGCGCGGGAGGGGGTGTGGTGGGTTCTGGTTTGCTGGGTTTGGGAGGGCGCGGAGGTTGAGCAGTGGTGCGGGTGGTCATGTTGGTGGTGGGTATGATGAGCGCGGAAACCAGATTGCGCTGTCGTTGTCGGGGCAGGGATTTCGCAGTCACGATGGCGGTATCCCGGAGAATCGGGAGCTGACCACCATGCCGCGGGTTGCGAATGTGCGGGTGATCCGGGGCGGTTCTCTTTGAAGCTTGCGGGTTGTGGTTCAGGTTGTGAGCTGAGTAAAAGGAGGACGGGGAGGTGGTTCGGCGTTCCATGGTTGGTTGCTCTCTGCTTTTCTTTTACATTCCTTTCTTGAACCTGGCTCGCCCTGGTTTGCTTTTGATTTACAGGGTCGCAGAAGGAGGTGGTGGATTCTGCCCTGCGAGGGCCCGTATACCCAGGAGATGGATGAGCAGTTGCTCGTTGCTGTTTGATGTCTTTGCTGTTTCTATTTATTTACTGGACGGGCGGGTTTGCCAGTGATCTTTCCAGAAACTTGGTGGTTCGCTGAGTGAGAGAGCACTCGATGTACAGTACTATAAAGCTTTATGCGGTCTTCCATTTTGCTGCGGCACGGGATATGGAATGCACCAGAGAACAAGAAGTAATGTGAGCTTTCCACTACCGTTCCGGATATTTTAACCTGTTGTCTTGTACCAGACAAAAACATTTGTCTTGATAAAGTAGCCGCTGAATGATGATATACCCTTCGTACCTGATGCCATATTCGTACCGGTGTACTCAGCAGTAGAATCGCCCTTGGGTTGCTGTTTCCGACAAAGCATTACCGGCCACCTGTTGGCCAACAAGGCTGAGCTCGAAGCGAAAATAAGTCTGTGTAAAATGAAATAGAAAAGTAACAAAAGAAGAAGAGATGGAGGAAAAGATAAGAAAGATAAACAGAGTAGAATAAATGTAAATAGAGTAAAAGAAGCCCCTCCAGACTTCCCGACAACTTTTCTTTCGTTTCTACAACTCGAGCTTACACACTTGGACTCCCGCTTTTTTTGCCTCTGCGGTCCTGGCCCAGATGGCAGCCCGAGTGCGAGTCACCCCCGGGCCTGCTGCTGCTAGTTACCAAGCTGAGAGCAAGGTTCCTTTCATATTCTAACAGCAGAAAGGTTTGTGATCATTATGACTTGTGTCAGCACCAGAACGCTAGGCGGTCTCGCGGCTTCTCTTTGCCGTTATCGCTGAATAGGTAATTACCAGAGAGAGGGACTTGAAACTAAACACGAAGCTACTTTCCGGTCTGTAAAGACACAAAGAGCGTTCATGACGCTGCTCTAGTCTGGATTCCCAGTTCCTCTAGGGCCTTTTGTTTATGTTGACTGGACTATCAAAATGAGACCCTTATGCATACGGAATTTCCGTTTGCACCATCAACAGAACATTTGTAGCAGCAACACATAGCGGCATTGAATCACAATATCCTAAACCTTCACTGCATCATAACCTTTCCCCAACCTGTCTCCTTGTTTAACCCCACGAGGCGCACTGCCCACGCCACCCTCCATTCGTAACAGACTTGCAGTACCCAGAATGTCCTTGCCTGCCGTCACCGCCACGACTTCCCGGGCTCTCCGAGAATTTAACGGTGACAGAGCACAACGAGATGCGGCGATCCCCGAGCCCTTTGCAACGACCTGAGTGGAATAGGATTATGGGAAGTTAAGCCGGCATGTTACGCATACACCGAAAAATCAGCAGACTTACACATGCAGGGGACTTTGAGCCACGCGAGAGCGGACACACGGGCGGAGTTGTGGCTCAATGGTGCTCGTTGGGCGGTTTGGAGGTTCGGGTGGAACATTTAAACGGTCAAGCAATGGAAGACGTCATCCCTCAAAGAACAAGCGCCGGACATGGAACCGGATCATGTGGAAAGTGGTTGATACTGGAAAACTCCAGCGTCACCCGGTTGAGACGGTTGTCTTGCAGTCCCAGGCTGCCGGATAAAAGTAAGAAAAATACTCGCATAACCAATCAAAAGCCCGCATGGCTCAGTGGTAGAGCGTGTCACTAGTACTTCTAGACCATGACAAGGTCGTCAGTTCGATTCTGGCTGTGGGCATAAACAGTTCGCGTAACTTTTTGCCCTTTTTTTCAACCCACCTCAGCTCCACTTTTCTTCCAACGTCCCAAAATGATTATCTGTGACAAAGTCACGAGTTTGATTCTAGTTGCAAGCAAATCACTTAAACATTGCCTTGAGGTCGTGCTGTATCTCAGCTTTATTTTAAGTGCTCGTTCTCTTGTTAGGTTGAATTCGAATTTTGTCAGTGATACGATATGTTTCATTAGCTTAGTCCCTTTGCAACGTCTTCCGAGTCCGTAACGTCACAGGAAAAGTCAGCAACAAAATTCCTCGGTAGGCTTCGACGGGATAACAAGATCCAGAGTACAATGATTTCTTAGGTTAACATGCTGCTCATAATGTTTGAAGGCCTTATTGGATAGGCTTCCATTGTTTTCCTAGTGGCAAATGACATCACGGTCAGTTGGTGTCTGTAGCCTGTTGGCAAGTACTAGCTAGGTACGGTACTTTATTGAGTCATTCTCAAAGTGAGGACAATTCGGGGGTCACGGCTCAAGTTTCTTGTGATATCTTGCTCGGTCAGGGAAATATCCGATCTGGGGAGATTCCGGCCTGCCATGTGATCACTTGTGGGTTATATGACGGCATCGAGAGGCCTCCTCCATGGACAGCTTGGTGGAACGACATCGGGGCCTTCAAGCGTCGTTGAAAGTGAGGCTTTCAGTAACCATCGGAAGACAGATAGGGCTTGTCCGAAGCAAAAGGTTCTAGGCCAGGTAATACTGCACTAGGCAATAGGAGTTGATCACGGCCGCCCATTAGATCTAACCTTCCCTACAACACATCATTCGATCCATAAGCAAAACGGTGAGCGGTAAATCGGGGATCGAGTCAAGTCGGGGAGAAGGGCCTCTTCCTCGGTCACGCCAAGTGGGACACCGACCACTGCCGCCTGAGTCAGAGGCAGTTGTGATCCGTAGGCTCACAAGGCGCTCCAGCTTCCGGGTTCCCGGGTATGAATCCTGGTACAAAAGGGCTTGTGCCGGATCTTGATTAACAAAGGCACTAAGCCTTATCCCGCCAACCCAAGGATGCGTGAAAGGGTTACTTGCAGGCCGCCCACGTCCTATTCGGTGAGAAGAGTGGAGAAATGTATAGCGTTGCTGTGGTGTCACGCAGGACAAGAGCAACGAGGAGACAACGGCGCCGTTGGGCATTTCCGACGCCAGTCGGCCCTTCAAGAACTGTACAGTTGAAGCACAACGCGGAAACAGGCCATGGCATGGACAGCACAGCTAGCCAGGCTTCGGGGTAATCTTCTCTCTCTAAGATGTCCGTAATCAACTTCCATCTTGGATGCTACCACTTGTCTTTAGTAACTGGTTTGCCGTGAGCGATTCGAAGAGAATGGACAGGTATATAATTGATATCTCCGATATGGGTAAGCCTAGCCGCGACTTACCAAGATAGTGACCTTTCATGGTTAGGACTATAGACTCCCATCAACACCAGTCCCATACTTAGACTGCCGAAGGTGGGGCTGCCTCAAGCAAACATTCCATGACATGCCGCGCGAGAGAAAAGTGAGGCGGGCAAGAGAGGTACCGACCCGCCGGCCACAACCTCCGGCAACCACTCCCGGTACCGCACACCAGGCCAATGGGAAGACGCCCGTACAAGCCCGCAGACTGCTAAGGTGGAGAGAGTGCCGATTATCATGCTCAAACACACCAGACACCAAGAGTCACCAAGAGCCACGACAGGGCAAAACACCCGGCCGGTTTCACAGAGTACGCTTTCCGCCAATGCCGGTGCTTGGGGTATTCTCCGAGGGGGTATCGCGGGAGCAACCGTAGCCGGGCCAGACAGCCCAGGCCCGCCGGTGGCGCCTCCGTTTGCTGGCCACGGTTGGTACCGACATGGCCACACGAAGGCTGCAGCTTTCCGCTCGCGGAACACGTCAACGAACGTTGCGGGGAGCATGTGCCACGGGCAAACATGGACCGGCCATTGCCAAGGCGGAGAGCCGTGGTTCGGTCGCCGGATGGTGATGCCAGCGGAAAAAGGATATAAGTGGGTGATTTGGCAGCGTAACCGCTCTCTAAAAGCCATTGTTCTTTCATAAGAAGACAACACAACTGGAACAACCGTGACACACCGAACAGATAGACGGCGTCGGCCTACAGCAACAGCCAATTCACACAATCTTATTCTTCCTTGCCCACCCAGCTTCAGCATTGTCCGGCCACGAGAGCACCAGCGCCCAGCATAACACCATGTCCCGCAACAGGAGCCATCGTCGCCACCCCCGCGAAGCCTCCAGCCCGGATGAACACCCGCCCTCCCGGTCCACGGTGACCTCCCGCGTCGCAGTTCCCCTGGTCAACCATGACAGCAACAGGAGCATGGCGCGAGGCGACCCGTTCAGCGGCGGCTCCTCCTCCCGGCGCGCAGCAGCCGTCTCCCAACCCTCCCCGCCCGAGGCGCACGGGGGCGGTCGGTACGAGCCGGCAGCCGGAAAACGGCGACACCGGGGTACCTTCGCGGTGCAAGGAGCGGCGGCTTCTAGCGGAACGGCCGGAAAAGCCGAGGACCGCGGATCGAGTGCTGTCGTAGGCTCGGGCGCGGGCTCGGGCTCAGGTCCGTCGTCTTCGGGAAGGGTTGCTAGCTCCGGCGGGCTGAGCTTGACTGAGGAGAATGTCAAGCGTACGTCAAGCTACTATGAGTGGATGAGGAGGGACAGTGCGGGCGAGCGCGGGGAGTCGTCCGGGAGAAGGGCTTCGCTTCTGGCGACCCTGGAGGATGCGGGCAGCAAACTGAGTGGTGGGCGGAGATAGGGTCATGATGACAGAGTGAGGTAGGGCAAGTAGGAATGCAACGCTTTGGTTCTATCCGTGGGTATCAACCATCTCCCTGTACAATCGCATGATGTTTCTGTAGTGGGATTGTCAGACTGTTTTCTGATCAAGGCATGGAGGGCAGGGAATGCTTACTCAGTCCTACCACGCCAACCAAACCACAATCGTTTTACAGGACACAAAAATGAAAATGCACAACCCCCTTAAAGCCGATCTTCTGGTTTCTTCCACCCAACCAGGGCACTCCCCTCCGAGATCGCCCCGCGGATGGTGTCAACCAGCGCCTTTGCCATTCCCTGCCCGCGTCTGCTTGCCGTCCCGGTGCTTATCCCCGCCGATGAAGATGATGATGATGGTTCGCTACCCATGGTCGGGAGAATATTGTCGCTTGCCGAGAGGCTGACGAACAGCGCAAACGGGACGAGCCACACACACAAGCCGAAGTAGGAGGCGATTTCGGTGAAGGAGGGGACGTCGTCGGGGGTGTCGTAGTACGAGGCCATGTTCTGGTAAGCGCGCTCCTGGCGGTGGGAGAAGTGCTTGAACCACACGTAATGGTCTACGAGAACGAGAACTGTAGCCCCTGTCAACATCTGTCTCAGACCATTGCGCAACGCCACAGATTACCCACCACATGAGGCCAAGAAAAGCGGATCTGTGAGCTTCACAAAGGGAAATCGCCGCATGTTGCCGAGGTAGATGAAGTGGGAGAAGATGCCCAGGGCTGTAGGGAGGAGGGGGAACCGGTCGACAACGCAGAGGACCAGCTGTAAGACCATGATAGAGTAGATGAGTTTCGTCAGGAGGCGCTTTGCGATCACGGTATGTTCTTCGACGATCTCGGAGAGGTAGTAAAGACCCGACGCTATCACGGCGCGCAACACGGGTCAGCATCGCGAGTCGCATCAAACAGAACTTCTAGACACTCCACGCAGGGCCCGTTTCCTGGGAACGCACCTATGGCCAACGTCATGAAGCAAAAGCCCACGACGGAGCCGAGATAGCCAACCAGCGGTAGAATCCACATTTTGGCGGAATTCGTTAAATTCGGACTAGAAAGGACCTTGTCATGATAGAGAGGTTAAGGAGAGAATCGGGACCAAGATCAAGCTCAAGCTGGCTGCGTGGCCAATTGATGCATTCAGGGGATCGGCAGCCGCGTCTTGGCAATGATTGGATGGAAGGCTGAGCTCTGCAATGCCGCTCACTGCCAGGGCTCATGACGTTCAGGTCTTGTCCAGATGGAGCCGGCGGGACTGACCTGTCTGGGCGCTAACGCCGGATTCGGTAGATCGTTGATTCCGGGCTTCCACATGGTTATCATCGATAAGATAAGACGCTCATCGCCTTATCGCGCACAACAGAATTCTGGTGCGAAAGAAGCCAGTTCAGGCGCAAGAACCTACCTCGGAGCATGCTTAGACACTGAACAGCCGTTAATCTGTCTAGTTCCGACCGTTCTATCTGCACCAGAGCGAAGTCCAAATCCCGTTGTGCTTCGTGTTGCAGCTGCCTCCAAGGTGCGTGCTGGAAAATTGTGCCCCACCACGCTTCGAAATTCCTGGACCGAGGAGTCGAGGAACTGCGGACTGCCACAGCGTCTGAGAAACCCGCCCCTACTTCGGTGACCCAATTCCAAATCCCCTTAAGCCATTAATCCTCCCATTCCGTTCCAAACCATCCGCCAACATGTCACGCCCGGAAGACACGCTGTGAGTCGTTTCGCGCACGCCCGCTTCCTTCACCGCAACTGACACGACAGCAGCGCGGCCGATATCCACTACGACGATGTCGAAGCACGCAAGTACACGACGAGCTCCCGCATCCAAAATATTCAGGCCTCCATGACGAGGCGGGCTCTCGAGCTACTCGACCTCAAATCGCCAAGCTTGATCCTCGATGTCGGGCGGAAGTGGACTGTCAGGCGAGATTCTGTCTGGGGTTCCGGAAGATGAGGGGGGACCCCATGTGTGGGTAGGGATGGATGTTAGCGCTTCCATGCTAGACGTGGCTCTCCAACGTGATGTGGAAGGTGACCTGTTTCTTGCCGACATTGGGCAAGGCGTACCATTTCGGGCTGGCACATTCGACGCTGCCATTAGCATTAGCGCCATCCAATGGCTCTGCAACGCCGAAAAAACAGCGAGACATCCCCCGCCGGCCGGCTATCACGATTCTTCAACGGCCTCTATGCGTCATTAAAACGGGGCGGCATGGCCGTCTGCCAGTTCTACCCCAAGAACGACGTCCAAAAACAAATGATCACATCAGCCGCCGTCAAGGCCGGCTTCGGCGCAGGTCTTCTCGAGGATGACCCGGACACGAAGAACGTCAAAGTCTACCTCGTATTGACTGTAGGCAGCAGCGCGGTTGCTCACAAGGGCGGGGACATCACCGGTGTCGTGGACGGCATGGACAACGTGGATGTGATGGACCACCGGAAGAAGGGCAAGTCCGGCGGCAAGGGTGACATCAAGAAGGGCAGCAAGGCGTGGATCATCAAGAAAAAGGAACAGATGGAGCGGAAGGGCAAGATCGTCAAGTCCACGTCCAAGTTCACCGGGCGGAAGAGGCGGATCCAGTTTTAGTTTTGGTCCCCTTTCTTTGCTACAATTTCCTCAGGTGCATCTCAGGGGCGTTCCGGGTTTGGCGGCAAAGCACATACTATATTCTTCATTTCTTCACACAATCCGATACCCATTTCTTCTGGCATTCACCCTCTGCTGTCTTCCAGGTTGGTTCTACAAGCGCCACGCGTGTCGCTTCCCCGTCTCTTTGACTCCCGCCGTTTAGATATGCTCGCACACGCCCAACCCACCCGGCTTGCCCTCCGTAATCTCGGGCCAAACTCGATACTCACCACTGTAGTTCGGCAGCCCATCCCCCCAATCACCACCTGCGTCGACGCAACACTGACCTTCAACCCGGGCACCTCATCCGCACTCCTCTCCCCTCCATCGAACAGTGTCACCCGCCACGCCAACTTCTCCCTTAGATACGGCACCACATCCGCCGCCTGTAGACTCGCCACTCCACCAACCCCGCCGTCACCACCATCCCCCCCACCACCAACAATATCCTGCACCAACGCCGCCGTCAACGGCACCGTCCCCGAAACCATCAGCGCCCTTGCCGCGTGCGTCCGACACCGCGCACACCGCGTCGACTCCCCACCACCACCACCTTCCCGGCCCGTCCGCCTGCTCGCCCCAGCACGGATACCCCCGACACAGTTGAATTCGCTGTCCCACGCGGAGGGGTCAGCTGAGGTGGAGGAGTCAAAGGCGCCAAGGAAGACCAGGATGCGGAAGGGTCCGCCGAGGCCGTGTTTTTGCGCGCGGATGTTGACGATCCATTCGGTGTAGGTGTTGGCGGGGGCGAGGTGTTGCAGGGATGGGGGATGGCGGGGGTTGGTTCTGTTTTAGGGTCAGTCAGTCGTGGGTTGGTTGGTATCGGGGAGGGGAGGGGTTGAAGGGTAGGGTGGCTTGCCTGTCTCTGCTTTTTTTTGGCCTTCTTGCTCGGTGGGCTGGGGATTGGGAGGAAGCGGTGTCGCGGGAATATCTGCTGTAGAACGGGGGTCGAGCGCTTTCGCTGCGCGGGCCTGCGCTTCCCTGCGCTGTGCACCGTTGGCGAGGAAATCGGCAAACACGTTGGTGCCGTACAGTTTGGCAACCGTGTGGCGGATGCTGGTCTGGTATGACTTTTGGTCGGGAAAAAGCCACTTCTGCGTCTCCGGGTAGGCATACCCGAACGTGTGCGTGTCCTTGACCTCGCCGGATGTCCAGAACTTGGTGCCGGTCTTGTTCCAGAAGGGAGCCAACGGCGTGTCCCTATTCTGGATCTCGCCGTTGGTGGCGTTGAAGGTGGTATATGGCGCGGGGTGCAGTGTCATGTAGCTGTCAGGGTTCAGCTCCTGCCATATTGCCCAGAGGCGGTCGATATTACTAGGCTCAACGGTCAGCAGGGTCCACTACCGTGGTGGGAGAGGCGTACAAATGGTGAAGCCAGAAGAATGGATCAAACGCCGACACCTCAAGAGACCCCATGTGCCCATTCCCGCCGACCCGGTCATGGATTTCGTTGTGTACATCCTCCAAGCTACCGAACTGGCTCGGTTTGGTGTACGGGTCCCATTCATTGAAGCTGAAGGCGTCAAAGTTGGTGTACGATAATAGTAGCATGCTGACGTTGCTGCGGACCGAGGCCAGTTCGTTGGCTAAGATAGGTGAGACACGAGAGTCCTGTGACCGGCCTGTCCACTTATCAGGATACCGGGCTGTCGTCTTGTACCGGCTCCACTAGATCGAGAGTTAGCTTATGAGTTAGACTTGGTAAAGCCTGTCTCAAAGGTGAACTTACCCGCCGTGAGAAGTCCCCTGGAGATGAGTTCACCCGATGGAAGCTGTACCGGTACAGGGGGTTGTTCACGAGTTTCGTCTTGCTGTCGACATCGACCACTTGGACCTTGGGCGAGGTAAGCGCACTTGGAAAGGCCGGGCTTCCTGGAGGCGGTAGACTGGCCCAGTCGAAGTAGGGGGCGCGGAAGCTTTTGGCTGCCTCAAGGTACCTGTCGCTCAAAGCACCTTTGGGGAACCGCCGTGCAACCTTCTGAACGGCGTTGTACAGAGATTGCTGCTTGCTGTCAACCTCACGCGTAGGACTTGGTCGTCTTGGAAGGGAATCACCTCATAGAGTGCGAGGTAGGGCCGATGCCAGGTCAAGAACAAGATGGACGAGTGCGTGCAGTAGCCCCCGAATCCGCTGGTGCTCCGCCAGTTGGTGTTGCTGCCCACCCCGTTCCAGGGCTTGTATGGCATGCCATGGATCCCGGCGATCTGGTAATACGACGTCCAGATGTTTTCATCGTCTCTGAAGGTTTTTCAGACCCAAGATGAAGAGGTTGTAATGATCTGGGAAGTTGTGCTGAAGATCCAGTAGCTCCCGGCGGAGAGGTACAGCTCCTATCGGGTCAAAATGTCAGGAAACGGACGAGTCGACACAAAAAGGTTAGCTCACCATCTGCATCTGGGGTGGTAGGGATGCCGGTAACGGCAACGTTTCCGTTCATGCTGGCAGTTCACTGCGAATATAGGAGCTATTTAAGTGAATATCCTCCCCCTAGATACATGCTTTGGAGGGCCGCTCCGCGGTAGAATGGTTTGGTTGCGCCATGTTTATATAGTGTAGTCTAATCTGGGCACTTGTCGATCTTCTAACATTCAGGTCAGACCACTTCACCCAGCTAAACCCCCATAGCCACGGACACCTGATGACATTACCCTGCACCTAGTTCGTCGATGCTGAGACATGAGTAGGTTGGTTAGGAGAGCCACTTAGCTCTTTCTCATGCAAGTGACGGCTCGGTAATGCTAGACTCGCGCTTTGAGCACCGAAGAGGTTAAGATGGCCGTTATTACCAAGCTGATGCCAAGTAATGGGCCGCCTATCGTGTCTCAGATCGCCCACTTCCGATCGACTCCGTGGGGGGCTTCCATTGGTGTTGCTTTGAAACTTGACGCGTGGCTCTGCTTGTCTGTGTGTAGGTTAATTATCCATAGAGCTTAGCCAGGCATACAGATTACACAGTATGCTGCGAGATCCAATGAATGAGGAGAGCATTAGCACGAGCTTGAGTCATGCCGTTGTAACCGGTCGTTGATGGAGATTCATGCAAGAACAGCCGTGATTTTCCCCGCTAGCTAGATTTGGGACCAGTCACGGCTCAAGAGTTGCCAAACTACTGCAAGTATATGCACATATCAGCTGATCAGCTTGCTCTTAGGTTTGCAATAGCATATCGTTAGCGCCTAAGAGACTTTATTCTTTACCGCTGCAGCCGTCAGATCCTCGTTAATCGGGACCCAGCACTGATTATTTGGATAACCATGATGAGCATTGCATTTGGAACTGGGATTACCAAGGTGTGATGATTTTATCAAAATTCGTTTCAGGCGTAGCGAAGTCAAGGCTGTGTAGTGTCGCTACTAGTAGCATCAATGTTAGAAATGACGGTTCTTAACAATCCACTAACTACATTTCAATATGAAGGGGTATTTCGGACCGTAGGGTTAGCATCTTCAATATTGATGTGAGTCCTAAGATTCCATTTGAAACAATGCAAAATGACTAACTACCTACAGCGCGTCAAACAACACCAAAGAACTCAACTGAAAAGTAACAGAGGAGCATCATGGTTTTGACAGTCCGAATGGAGAGACTATCCCTGGAAAAGAAAGATGGTTCTGAATACGTGTTGCAAGTACTCTGGTTTTTCTTAAAAATTAGAGTCTAGTTTGTTTGTCTCCTCGCTGAGGACGCTCTCTGCATTCCTAGGTGAAGCATATGTAAGGGACAACGTTAGGCTTTGAGACAGTTGGGGGTGGGTGTGAAGTAAACCAGTCATCCGCCGTTCAAGAATTGGGTTCGAGTTGTATATATGTACCTCGTACTCACCCACGTCTAGCTTGTTGACTTGACGTTGAGGCGGCTGCAGGCTGCCGATCTTCTCCGAGACAGCACAATCATTGAGGCTCTGCTCATCGGAGGCCCGATGGGCGGGCCGGGTACCCTCCCAACCTCCTTACCGTCCTTCCGCCCCGAAAGTTTGACCCTCCAACGGCCCGCGTCAGGCGAGAAAAACCCCGGTCACCATGGCCTTCCGCCAAGCTCCGTCGGCTCTTGGCTGCAGCTTCGGCTCGGCCCATGTAAACCGAGACCCACTTTGACGCCGATAGCTCCGGCGGTTCTCCGTTCTGTAGCTCGGAGGCGACGCCAAACCGGGGCATGAAGGGTCCGCTCTTGGACAAACTTGTCGGGAAGGCCCGAAGGCAGTGGGGCGGAAGAGCCTGAACCGAAGATGGAATTCTCAAGAGAGGTGTTTGGTGGCCTGGGGGGCTTGCTGCAGCGGAAATTGTGAGGGGCATTGATGGTAGAGGGACTTGAATCACGTTGATATCCAACAAAAAATAACATTCACATCATTATCGTAGCAACAGACAGAAAAAAGTAAGGTGCCTGCCCCACGGCCGCCATTCTCATATACACATACAGTACATGGTGTCCACCGCATGCCCCCTTCCGCCCTCTTCCACCGCCCCTCGCCCCGCCTCCTTCTTGTCCAGTCTATGATGCCAGTTGCCCTCTTTACCTTCCTGCCCCGCGCTGTAGTCCAAGGAGGTGCCTACCGGGCACTCTAGTCCGGGTCTAGGATGAGGTCGAAGTTGTGAGGGCATAGCGCAATCGGGTATATACACTTGCTGTACGAATCATGTTTGCCTAATGATATCGTTTTGTTTAGAGAGCCTTCTCCATCGAGCTGAGAATGGCGCGGGTAAACTCCTGGTTGGTGGCCTGGCCACCCATGTCGGGGGTCCGGACATTGCTGTTGTGATTGTTAGACTTGGACACAATACGTGAAGGCGACAGACACGACTTACCCCTGAGCGATGACGTCGTAGACGGCGTTGGAGATGCGGTTAGCATGGTCGTCAAGGCCGAGGTGACGCAATAGCATAGTGCCACTAAGGAGGAGCGCGGTAGGGTTGGCCTGGTCCTTGCCCTTGATGTCGAGACCGACGTGTCTGCAGCCGGGCTCGAAGACGGCGACGTCACGGCCCATGTTGCAGCCGGGGACAACGCCGGGGCCGCCAACAAGCGCGGCGGCAATGTTGGACAGGATACCGCCGTACAGGTTGGGCATGACCATGACGTCGAACTGCTGGGGGCGGCCGACGCACTGCATGGAGGCGTTGTCAACGATCATGTCGTTGCACTCTAGCTGCGGGTAGTCCTTGGCCAGCCTGTTGAAGGTACCGCGGAAGAGACCGTCGGCCAGCTTCATGATGTTGGCCTTGTGAATGCAGGTAACCTTCTTGCGGTTGTTGGCAAGGGCGAAGCTGAAGGCGAACTTGGCGATGCGCTCCGACTTGGCCCGGGTGATGATCTTGAGCGACTCGACGACACCAGGCACGCTCTGGTGCTCGAGACCGCTGTACTCGCCCTCGGTGTTCTCACGGATGATGGCGAGGTCGATGTTGTCGTGGCGGGTCTTCAGCCCGGGGATGTTCTTGACCAGCGAGACCGAGGCGTAGATGTCGAGCTCCTGGCGCAGGGCCACGTTGAAGCTCTGGTGGCCGGACCGGGTGATGGGAGTGTGCAGAATGCCCTTTAGGCCGAGCTTGTTTCGCCTGAGCGAGGCAACGGCCTCCTGGAACTTCTCCTCTGTGCGGCCGGTGGGGGTGGCGTCCTGCAGACCCGACACCTCGATCTGCTCCCATGTGATGGGCACATTGTCCGCCTTGAAGATGGCCTTCACGCTCTCGGCAACTTCAGCGCCAATGCCGTCCCCGGGAATGAGGCTGACGGTGTACTTGCCACCGTACTTGGTGGGCTTGAAAAGGTCGGACTGGACGGACTGGGCGGGGGCATCGCTGACGCTCGCAAAGGTGCGCGCAACGTTGAGGCGTTGCTGGGGCTGGGCAGCGGCCCGAATAAGGCGCTGAAGAGAGGGTGTGGGTTAGCAAGTTTGTTCGCTCTGGTGCAGCGAGGTTTTGCAAGTTGGCGATGGTGGGGATCCTTGTGTGGTTTGAGGAGCAGCAAGGGATCAGCCCATGGCGCAAAACGTACCTGGGCAGTGCGGGTCGAGTTACGGGACAGCATGTTGGGCAATTGAGTAGAGAGGAGGGGACGTAAGGGTACTCTACAAGGCCGTCGAGGTGGTGTAGGCGTGAAGAAGACGAAGCTAGAAAAGGTTGTCACAGGTGAAATGCCGCAAAACAGAAAACAAGTACAAGTGCAATTGCCTGCGCCTGCCTTGTTGGTCGGTTCGAGCTCTTTTCGTCTCCATGTTCCCGGACATGTGGGCCGCTGCTGAGAAGCCTGCCTGCGCTAGTCTAGGATTGGATTAGCGTGCCTTCCCGCAGGCTGTGACGTCTGTAACGTTGTCGGCAGGCACGGAAAGCCGCGGGTTGTGAGCTGCCGCCAAGCCGGCCCTCATTCTCATTCTGCCAATGCTCGCTGAAACATTGTGGTGGAAGCCGAGCTTAACCCCACATCAAGTCATCAACCAACCGACTTCAAAACAACAGGGCCTTTCCATAACCTGCATCCTCATCTGCACCTTCGTATGTCTGCTGGTGTTGCCTTTGCCTGATTTATAAATACACTCGACCTGTCGGCTCCTTTTCTTTTCGGAACCAGTTGGATTGACGAGGTGCCTGTGTCTAGAGTTCCAAGTTTCCCGAACGATCATGGAAACATGCCCCGCTATCGAACGGCTTCGAGAATTAAACCTGGTATCCGTACCACACCGAACTCCGGACACACTGGGTGGGACTGTTCCCACCTACGCGCTCGTGGCCTTTGAACGTGGATTTTACAGTTGTTTTGACTTTGCGATGCCGCCTCCGACGAAATTTATCGAATCGAGCGAGGGACGGAGGGAGACGAGCAGTGCAGACATGAGACCGAAAAGACGGTGTAGCTAACAAAAGTTTGTGGCGGTACATCTGTTTTATGTTCTAGCCAGCCCTAAAACCTTGAAGGAAGAGGAAAACCCCCGCTAGGCTAGAATGCCTTGAACTCAGTTTCCCTTCTAAAATTCCATCCGCCGTCCGTCGAAACCAACTTGTACCCCAAAGTTCCCTCGATGAGGGCCACGATCATCGGAGACGTCACAGTAAACTGGTCGGTATACTTTGTCTCCTGGGTGCTAAGCGTTAGGCGGTCAAACAATTCACCCAACCCAAAGGCGGACTGGTGTAGTTTTATCTGGACGGCAGCTGGCTGGCACGGTGTCTGTTAGCGAAGTGCAAGAGGCAATGATGGATGAGCAACTTGGACACATACATTCTTAATGTCGGCGTGGTTGATCCGGCACCACCGCTTCAGGTACGCGGCAAGGAACTCCAGGCTCGGGCTGTGGCTACTGTGTACCTCGATCTTTGGGCGACCTGGGAACAGGGTGAGATGATAGGGCGGCCGGAGGAAGAGCTGGTCGGGTCGCGGTAGGGAGGCCAAGTCAGGCATGAACTCGACGTTTGGTCTTGATGCCAGAGTTCTTGGGGCTTCAGCCACCTTCGGCGTGCCGGTAGTTGTGTCGACCTCGACACCCGACCAGTCATCTGCACTCGCTCCCTCCTTGATCTCCGACGGCTGGGGCCTCTCCTTTTTGGCAAAACAGGCCAACAGCTGCTCTTGAAAGGTGGGAAACAATTCCGCCGGTTGAGTCACCTGTTTCTTAGGCAAGTTCACCACAAACCCGCCGCGCTGCTCAGACCACGTTGTCGTCGCCTTGTCCGAGGTAGCGACCTCTACAAACACTTTCATCTGCCCGGTCACCTTCTCGAGCACCTCTTCAGTCCAGTCGGGATCCCTCTCCTCATCGAGCAGCTGTGCCATGCTCCTGGCCCAAGCTCGGACACAACCTGCGACGACGGCGACGAGGTTGGCCCTGTCCTCGTAGAAGATGTCAAGTTCGGCAACGAGGAGCGGCCATTCTGGCTCCGCCACGATCCTCCGACCGAGCAGCTCCTGGAGCTCGTGAAGCGAGGTCCGGAAGGGGCTGTCTTCCTTAGCCCAGTATTCACGGATGCCGAGTTGGACTTTGAGTGGTCTGTGGGTTTGGTCAGCTCTCTGTCTGAGCGGGCGACGGGCAAGCCGGGGGAGGGTGGGTTCTGCCTACAGTGAACCCATGGTTGAGGTCGTATCTTGGGCTTGGTGTGGGGAAGAGAGTTCTGGGGAAGCCCGCTCTTCATGCAGCTCTCAAGCAACCCGTGCTTTTAACAGCAATGTCGTCTGAGCTTTGGGTGAGCATAGCGTCATGGCTAAAAGGGTGTGGAACCCATGGCGGTTTACACTAGCCTAGATGAATCATGAGGCGCTCAGCTGAACGCGGGGATGTCTCTTGGCAGGGGTGGGCAACCTGCGAGGCGGATTTGCCCACACATCTCGCCTGTCCTTCCCAAGTCCGTTTGAGTGACTCCAAATAACCATTTGTATCGATGTCTCCGTAACCACACATGCAAACAAGAGACTGGGCAAGTGAGCCTCGCGGGAACACCCAGAGACCTCCGGAGCCCGTTGGTGGCTGAGCTTCGCGTAGCCGGCGGAGACGACTCCGTACCGGCACTTCCCCTGCATGAGTGCCCCTCCCACACACCACGCTATCACCCGCTAGCCGCGGCAGCCGCACGGAGGGTCTCATTTGTTCTTCCCGCAACCGTGAACTTGTTTGCGACACGAGGCTGAAGTACTGTTCTGTGACTCGCTCGACATCCCTGCATCCGCTTGAACTTTCCTAACACGACAAGTGTTGCGCAGGTTCAGGGGTGCTCCAGAATGCGCCAAGTTTCCGGCAGCGGGTGAGAGCAGTGCTTCACAGGGGATAGCCTTCCCGTGCCTGGCAGGCAACACATCATCAGCCTTAGATCGGAGCGAAGTTGGCGTGGTGATCGGATATAACGGAGAGTCGTCAGTGATGGCTGAGCCCGAGATGTAGATGGTTATAAAGAGGCAGCTGTTCCCGCCATCAGCTCTTGTCAATCTCATCAAGCACTTGTTACTCTACCCTTCCACACTTCAATAACCTCGACTACCAATCTGTCACCATGGCCCGTCTCCCTGCTGCCGAGAAGCTTCCCCTTGCCCTACGCAAGAACGGTAAGATCTTGCCCCCCCATCCCCAACCCCCCTTTCTAGACCACCGGAATATTAACACCAGCCATTTAGTACGGGACGAGTGGGATAACAACAAGGCCGACCTGGAGAAGCAGCTCTCTGACCTCCTCGGGACTGCCTGGACCATCGACGTGAACCCCCTTGCAATCTGGCCCTACCACAACGACGGCTACGCCAAGGAGTCGCTCGGAGCCTGCATCAAGGCGTAGGCAGCACCCCCTCCCTACCCGTCACATTCTAAGCTAACCCACCCTGTCCCCCTTACCAGCTACGTCGAAGGCGCTCTCTACCAACTCAAGTACCAAAGCGGCAAGCACGGCGACGAGTTCAAGACCGAAATCAACACCATCTGCAGCGCCCACATCCTCACGGTCGACCTCGAAGAGACCAGCCCCGCCCGCTTCTCCTACGGCGGGTGCGACGTGCACGAGGGCCAGCTGCGCATCCTCTTCGTCGAGGGCAACCTCGGCACCAACATCGACGACTGCCTGTCCGAGGACAAGCTGACGCAGGCGCTGAACGCGGCGCCCGGCGACGCGCCCTTGTCCTTCGTCGCGCGCACCGCCATCCGCGCCGACTACGACGCCAAGATCGGCGAGGTGCGCTCGCAGATCGCCGCGCTGCTGGGCAAGCCCGCCGACGAGGTGACGCTGAACCCCAACTTCGAGGCCAACTTCGCCGCGCTGGACAAGGCGCGCAAGGCCGGGGACAGCTCCGTGCGCGACGACTGGCAGGGAAACCTGGGCGGGTTCACGCTGCAGTACTTTGAGGGCCTGGCGTACCAGATGAAGTACATGCAGGTCGGCGAGGACGAGATGGTGCGGGAGGGCTTGCTCGAGGCGGTTAGTAAGAATGAGTATGCCTTCCGCGTGGTGGACAAGCTCAAGTACGAGACGTACTGTGAGGTGGATATCGAGGAGGGGGTGCTGTATCTGCAGTGCACGCCCGGGTACTTCGGGACGAATGTGAATGATGCAGCGGCGAAGTTGATGGACAGGCTCTGATTTGGGGCTTTCTTTGAGGCAACGCCTGGATCTAAAAGTCAGGAATCGAACCATGGCCAAAACCTAGACCCCATAATACCCGCTGTGTGTGTGTGTGTGTGTGTGTGTGTGGAGTGTTGCCATGTTCCGTACATGAATGGGAATCCACGTCCTTTAGTTCAAATTGACCTTCAGAAAGGACGACCTTGTAGATCAACGCAAAGTGAAGCCAGCGACGTGTGTATTCCCCTGGCACCAAGACACCAACATCAACATCTGGAGGATGTTATGCTGGAGGGAGGTTTTTGTTGTGGAAGCCATCCGTCGTGGGAAGTAGTCGGGTGGATTTGGATGTCATTTGTCGCTTATGAATGTACCTGATAACTTGGTACGATATGTGCATGATGTGGTGCTTGGGGTATAGTTTAATATTTCGACTATCTTAGGCAGTGCCTTGCCACATAGCATAGCATGGTACGTTGGAAGCGGAAGCCATTGGAAGGGGTGTAGCCTTTTTGGGTTTGGAGAGGAAGGGAAGCAAAGAAGAAGAAAAGAGAATAAAGAATATAAGTAAGACGGTTGAAAGAAGAATAGAAGAAGGGAGAGAATATATATAGGAAGGATAAAGAGGAGGGCAAAATATAATAGCAATGTTAACTTGATATGGCCCTAGCCGCTATAAATTCCCCATCCATCTCGATCCTGTTGTTGAGCATTCCTTCCACTTTTCTACTCAACTTTCTACTCAACTTGAACCCCAATCTAAACTACGGGACGGCCAAAGCAGCGGGATTGGGCTCGACCCGAATGAGCGCGACGGCTATATCGCCACGGGGTCTTCAATCCCGAGGATATGAAGTTGGAGTTTGACCAACACACGGATCACCGGGAGTTGGCAAAGTTCGTTTTGCCAAGCTCGTTTTGAGCAAATCCAAGCAGAATCTTGAGCGGGCTGTGGAACTGGGCAGCTGGAAATTCGAAGGGGAGGGGGGGAGTGATGAAAGGAAGCGAGAAGTACTTCGGCGTTATGTTCCGAATGTGCTGTCGTCCCTTTCTTTACCTTATTGTGTTCAGTTAGGTAGCTTTTAATCTTGTTTATTGCTTGTAGCCATCATGTGATTCATGCCATCATATCAACCCCCTCTTAACCCGTCTCGCCAACGCCCACCACCAACCAGCAACACAAGCAACTTCTGAGTACTCATACATACACCCACTATTCCCTCGCCGTGTTCGCCGGCCGTGTTGCAAAAGCTCGCCATGGTCCCAAGTTACCTAACCCACCACTACAACGATCCCCTTCCATCTCCGTTTCCCATCTTCCTCAAATAATCATCATCACATCCTCCTCACCCACCCTTCACCTCCCACCCCAGCTGGATATCAAGCACCACTACCCTCCTCCTCATCCAGCGGCTCCACCCTCACCAAGATCTCCTCCAACAACCCCTCCAAAAACGTGCCCACCTCCTTCCCCATCCCCACCGGCTCCGCCTTATCAAAGTGATCAATCTCCTTGCAGACATGCGCTAGCTTGTAGACCAGCTTGCGGACCTTTTCGTGGGCGGCCTCGGCGCGCTGCTGTTTCGGGGTCACCGGCGGCGGTGGCATGCCCGGCTCGGCGCGGTAGGCCTGCTGCAGGTGGATCTGGCGGCGCTTGAGGGCCTCCTCGAGCGCGGGGAAGATGACGTCGTTGAGAGCGTCGAGGTCGCTGTCTGGGTTGGAGGGGGAGGGCGTGGGGAAGGACATTGGGGTTGACGCTTCGGGGTTGGGCAGGGGCCGCGGGAGCTCCTTGGAGATGAGCGGTTGAATGTTCTGGCTGGAATAGGAGGGCTTTTGGTATTGTTGTTGTTGTTGGGATTGTATCTGGGGTTGTTGCTGTGGGTAGAATTGATAGACTGCAGGGTGGACGTTGCTCTTCGTCTGGAGCGGCGGAGGGTGGAGGGGTTGCGGCTGAAGGGGTTGCGGTTGGAGGGGGGGATGCGGTGGAAAGCCTGGTGGAGGCCGGGTGTACGCCGGCTGGGGCTGGTGTTGCTGTGACGCTCCACGGAAGGGCGGGATTTCTGGAATCCTCATTGCGCCGTGCCTCGAAGAGGATGCTGTGGACTGGAGTGAAGGACTTTGTTGCTGTATTGCCGAGCCGAGGTTCATAACGCCCATCTCGCGCTGCAACTGTTCCTGTAAGACACGGTCGTAGTCCGGGGAGCCCGCCGTCGGAATAGGTGGCATGGGCTTTGATACAAGAGATGCCCGGGGGGTCTCAGGGCCCGTGAAGGGCTTCTGAGGCGAGGGTGGGAGAGGCACCTTGGTCGGTGACAACGGGGCGACAGTTGGTCCTGACACCGGTTTCCTTTGCGGAGATGATTGTCTGGAGGTACCTGTCCCACTGGCCCCTTTGAGGGTAGTATCCCTCGTGTCAGCAGCAAGCTTAGTTGGGCTGGCTTCCCTCCTTCTCTCATCGTGGTCGTTGGGCGCGTCAAGTGCCCTAGATGAAGACCTCGCATTTGTGGCGGAATCCCCCATAGGATTAAGCAAGCCCGGTCTGTGGACGAGGTTGCCTCTTTCACTGACCAGACGGACGGTTCCAAAGTCCCACATGTCTTCGTTAACAGGCCCGCGGTTCTCGACGTGGTCGCCATCGTCATGATCGAAGTCGTCGTCATCCTGCTTGTGGGTAACCGCCCATCGGCTATGCCGTTCGATGAGTTCTGTCAAGTAGCTCGTCTTCTTAGCTCTCCTAACGAAAGGGTGCTTGAGCATCTCCTTGGCTGACGGCCGGTCTTTAGGGTCGCGTTGTAGGCAGAGCTCAACAAAATCCTTGAAGGCCCTCGTGAAATTGCCTTCTAACCGTGGTGGTGCGTTTTTGGGGATCAGGAAAAGCACCTTCATGGGGTGGATGTCTGCATAAGGGGGCTCGCCGTTGGCAAGCTCCAACGCTGTGATTCCTAGTGACCAAACGTCGGCCTTGTGGTCGTAACCGCTTTGCTTGATCACCTCGGGGGCCATCCAAAAGGGGGTCCCCACGAAGGTGTTCTTCTTGGTCATGGTCGCCGAGAGCTGGCCCGAGACTCCAAAGTCGGCGAGCTTGACTTGGCCATTAGCAGAAAGCAAAATATTTGCCGCTACTATTATCAGCATACCACTCGAAAACCGGAAACATAGCTGGGGCACCTACCCTTGATGTCTCGGTGCAGTTTCTTGTCTGAGTGCAAGTAGTCGAGCCCAAGGAGTAACTCGCGGACGATGATAGCGATGTAGTCCTCTCCAATGAGGCCCGGCTTCATGAGATCGGCACAGCTGCCACCCGAGCAAAACTCCATGACGATCCATAGTTCAGCACCCTTAGCATAGGACCCATAGTACTTGGTGACATAGGGGGACTGCAGCTCTGACAGAATAGCAATCTCTTGAATGATGTCTTCCACTTCGTCCTCGGCACTCTCAATGTCGATGACCTTGATTGCCACGGACTGACCGGTTCTCTTGTCCACACTGTTGGCTCGTTAGTACCAGCAACGTAGAATACTGTGGCGTGAGGTGTTTGGGCAGTAGTACCCTTTGAAGACCTTGCCGAAGCTACCACCACCTGTTGACCCGGTCAGTTTAAGAACTCTTCTAGAAGTGTGGGCAGGAGCCCCAACCAATGCAGTATTCCTTTGTATAAAGCATTTCCGGATCCAGCGACCCCGCTCGTCGTATTCCCGGCTTTCTCGGTTCGCCATTGTGACTTGAGGTCGAGATTCGTTCTGGGGATGGAACTATTTCGAAGCCACAAAAAGGCTTGATGTTTGTCGTCTCATGCGGTTTGGTTCCTCCTCGTTCCCCACGAAACCAGCTGGTATGCCTTTTTTATCGAAGGCCGTGAAAGGTTGAGGGCGGGCCAAAATAACGAACGCCGGATAGGCAGAATCGACGGTGGGGGACGAGGTCTCTAGTAGGAAGTCGGTTGCCAGTCTAGCTGGGATAATAACGAGAGGTAGGTACAGGGTAACCGAGACAAGACCTATGTGGGCGTTTCCTGTTGGGTCGATCGATCTAATTGACGGAAGTTGGGATGGAAGGGAGGAATGCTATTGTGACTAGCTCAACTGTTAGCCAATGACAGAGGTCAAGGTATTGTTTGATGTAGCAAGCAACATTGCTAGTGTTCGGTAGATGGGAATGCCATTGTCAGGAAAAGCGAGGGCAATCCCGACTTTGGCTAGCCGTAGGAAGCGGTGCGTGGAAGTAGTACCTAGGTATCTGAGGTAGGGGAGGGCTTTTGGGTGTAACTCGTACCTTGATTGTCAACAGCCAGAAAACTAACACGGCCTCGGGGCCTTCTGAGTGAAAGCGAAGATCTCGGGCTTATCCGTAGGTAGGAGCCCAATTTGGGGGGTCAGCACTGGATTGCTCAACGGGGTGTTCGGTTGTTGAGGAATCCTCCAGCGAGGAACTGAACGGCCTCCCTGCGGTTGCACCGGGACCTGCTTTCAGCGGGAGAAGCAGCAGTATTGACGGCGTGTTTGGTTGCCAGAGACAGGCCATGTGGGGTCAAGGAAACAAAAGCCAAGAGGGATTGTTTACTGTCCCGCAGCCCACGTTGGCATGGTCCCCGCTCCCCGCCTCTCCACTCAAGCGCCTGTCAGGGGTTGAGTTGCTTGGCTGGGGTAGCTCGGCGCCTCACCGTGGCACGGAGATCTCCAGCTGGAACCTTTATTCAGAAACAGTGCCGAGATTCAAGAGAGTACCCAATAAACTTGCATATAAATCTTCTCGTTACTCCAAGTAGACGTGGAACTTTGATCAACTCTTCCGCTAGTGCAGAAACGAAATGTTTGTCCAGGGAATTGGATCCTAATGTAACAAACACCATCACCAAGAGAACAGAGAACAAGACAGTTGCCGATGACAGGGGCCCAGCTGCGACAGACACACAAGTGCTGTGCTTGCGAATACCTCAACCAGCGCTTCGCCTCTAGTCAAAATTACCTCACACAGCGTATTTCAGCTTACTAGGCTCACCAGGCCACAAACCATCCGCGGTTCAAGACCCCCTGTTACGCATCACCGAAGTAGCCAAGTTGCCAATTAAGTTGGTTCTCAGGTTTGGCGTCCCATGATGCCAACACATTTGATTGGCCAACAGTTGGTGGAATCAAGCCTCGCCTCGCTCACTGTGGGTGGTTGTCGATCTCCCGCAAGATCACCAAGTTGGTCAAAATGCCCTGGATTTGAGCGGAGGCGGGGGAAAAAAGCTAATGTTCCTGCAGTGCTTCTATCTCCTGGTCCTCTCCACAAAGAACACATATACGCCGTGCCGGGGCCTCGATACTAGGGTCCATCGCGCCAGTCCCACCTAGACGCAGGAGAACAGTGCCGTGAAATCAGCAAACCCATGCAGAAACCCATCGCTCCATTGATAAAAGCGCAGTCTACCTCCCAAGCCCACCTCTCCTGGCGCCCATCTAGTGCAACCCGCCATTGTCTGTCATACCATGCCAAAGCTCAACTGAGGAGATGATGCCACACCAAAAACGGAAATCCACCGGAACCTACCCCCTTTGTCCCCTTGTCCGCCCTTTCTACTTCCTTACTAAATAAACTCGAGCATGACCACGGCGTTGGCCAAGCCCGCCTCCTGGATCGTCTCGTCGAGATGCTCGATCAGATCCGCGCTCTGTGGCGGCATGGACTTGAGCTCAAACTCCACACCTTCCTTGCCGGGGAGCGGCTCGGCCTTGAGCCATTCGTAGATTCGAGAGACGGGCTCGTCTAGACGGAACCGGCGAATAATGCGTCCGGGCGGGTTTCTGACCTGCAGCCTGGTCGTCGTCTTCGGGTCCGCCGGCGGTTCGACATGGGGTCGATCCGAGGGTATGCGGGCAAACGCGGACTCTTGCGGGGCGGAGGTTGCCGGTTCCCCAGACGCTGACCCTGTCGATGCTGTCGAGGACTGGCCATTCTCTGCCAGGGCGCTTATTGACTTGGTGAGCTCGTCGGGATCCTGGATGTTTGGTTGTTTCGAGCTGCCATTTGCGTTCAGACTATTCTGCAACGCCATTTCGAGCATTTCGTCCTCGGTCATCCGATCGACATCAACCACACGCTCCGGTCGCTTCGCCTTAGAAACGGGGTTCTTGCTATTTGCTGACAGGCTGTACCGGTCAAGGAATTCGGCGAGTTGTGCGTGGAACTCGAGCGCGCTAGGGAAGGGACTGCCACTGAACACCTTGACCTGCTCGCCCGTCCGCGGATCGATGATCGAGACATGTGGGTAGTTGTCTGGGTTTTGGTGGCCTTCGTTAGGAAGGTAAAAGGTGATGTACTGCTCCGCCGCAATATTGTTTTTGTCGTACTGGAGGAAGATAAAATTCTCCTGGATTAGGGACTTGATGGCCTCATCTTTCCAGATATCACGGTTCAGTGCTTGGCAGCTGAAGTTGGACGTGTCCTGGAGATTCACCAGGATCCACTTCTTGCTGTCCTTACCCTCGTCCCGGGCCTCATCCCAACTAATTTGCGACATTAAGTCGTATGGAGGGCGAAACAAGTTAGCAAGGTGGGATGCTCGGCTGGATCCTGATGATGCGGGACCGGACGCCCGGTGTTGTCCTCCCAGACAGATTGGGCGAACGGGTTGTTGGTAGGCCGAGCTATAAAACATCTATCAGCGGAAATCCCCACACACCATACGTATGGTAAGACCGAAGATCAAACTCACCGCGAGCTTGTTGTCTCCTGCGTATCTGTTCGAGTACAGCGGCGTGTCCGTCGTCGTCGTCACCTTCACCACCAAAACTTGGCCCAACCAAAGTCTCAGTCGTGCGGGCCATGGGGGCTCGTACATCATCGCTAGGCTCATTTACCCCTGGGCCGGAGAACAGTTCATCTTGCAGCCTTTTCGCCATCGCTGCGTCTTCCTCCTCTTGAGCTCGCCGGGCAACACTGGCAACCTCGTCCCCATCGTCGACTTCGTCCTCGGTCATAGGTACATCGTCGTCCGAATCGATATGAATGACACCTTCTGCGTCCTCGCGACCGATTTGTGCACGATTGGGTCGGCTGGAACGGCTCGCAGGGGCAGTGACAGCGGCGGCGGCCGAGGGACCGACATTGCTCAATGATCGTTGCAGATCTTCATCGGTAAACCAAAGCTGAATTGCCTGCTCGAGCTCCGAGCCACAAAGTTCCAGCACGCGCTCAGCGGCTGTGCGGTTGGCTCCGGTAATGCCCACGAAGGACTCGATGTCTTCCTCGCTCGCCATTTTTTTGCGGACGAGGCGTGGGCGCAGACCGAGATCGGTAATCGGAAAGATGCGAATAGTCGCGTCGAGGATCCTGGCTGCCTAAGGAGACTTCCGCTGATTCCTAGGGTAATCGGTCTTGTCGTGGGCGATAGGTGGGGTGGTTGGCTCGCTTGCTGTGTTGGTCGGGACCAGATTGGGCGAGGCGAATCGCGAACTTTCAGGCTCGAAAGTTGAAGCGGGGCGCGTGGAATCGTACCCCGCGATTTGATCGTGCGAGACGCTTTGAAGTCACTGTGAAAATGAGTTCCTTTGCTCCTGGCTGCAAGTAGAACCGAAGCTGGAAGTCGATGTATGTGGGATGATGAAAGGTCAGGTTCATGCCCCGGAGACTTTGAAAATGAAACTGCTGTGCAAGGCACAGCTCGTTGAAGGCGGCCGACCTGTGACGCAAGAACAACCCAGCCCGAAGCCGGATCATTCAGGTCCGACCCCACCAAGCGAACCGGAACTAATTAGATAGGGTTAGGGTTCTGTTAAAGCTTCATGTATGTCCATAGATAAGGTAGGTCCTAGTCATTTCATAGTAGGTTCATGGAAGGGTAGGCAATAAAAGTAAAAGAACAGATGAAATGTACATCTATCATAACTAGGAAGCATAGGTAGTATAGGAACTTTGAGAATAATAAAACCGACCGATGTAGTTCTTCAAGATTAGCAATCTTGCCCAGCTTCCCTGCTTAGTAACATCGAATGTTAGCGGCGAAGGGGCGTTCCTCTGAACCTTCCAGTGCCTGTCGTGCGTGTGCTGGGGCAGCCTGCCAGGAATCGCAGCTGATGCGGCACTGCGGCAGCCTTTGGCGTCCAACCCCACGTCAACTCCAGCAGCCTCAGCCGAAGTCCTCCTTTAAAGAAGCCCCAAGCCCGATCCGGGTTTCCGCTATTGAAGCTACCCTAATTACTTTCATGATTATTTCTTGGTTTTTGTGACTCCATACATCCGGAAAGCTCATGAGAACTACCATCATTCCATGAGCACGACATCGAGTGCCCAACCCCTCCTCACTTCAACCTCCATTTCCGAGTTGGAAGTCCCTCGAACGCAAATAGCAGGAGGTCTGGAGCATGGCGGCCCCAGTTGATGCAAAGAGAGAGCTGGATCTCATAGAAAAGGTGGAATGGCGAATACTCTCTGCATCCTCGGATGAAACAAAACTTCAGGGGCTCTTGAAGGTCTACCTGCCGCCATTGCTACTCAAGGCCGGTAGCGAGCATGCATCGGTCCGGAACAAGGTACCAAGACCCCCCACAGTCTTTCTTTGATCAAGTACATAGCACTCAACGCGCCCTTCATAGGTCATATCCACATGCCAAACCATCAATAAACTGATCAAAGCACCGGGGTATGTGGTTTCAGGCGTGCTTGAAGAGGCCCGCGTGGGGTGACTGACACTGACACTGACTCTAACACAGCATCGTCCTCCCGGTTGGTGCCCTGCTGGACCAGTACAAGGCGACAGAGCAGACGCTCGTCCGTCACTTCGACTTGATCTATGTACAACACAGCATAGCGAAGCTGGACGCTGATGAGCACCGGGCCCTCGCCCCCAAGGCGCTCCATGGCATCAGCAAGGGATCAGCAAGCTCACTCAGCCAGCTCTTCAGTATCGCCCTTCGGATGCTTCCTGCAGTCAAGATCCCCTCACGAGGAAGCAAGGAAGATGTTGACTTCCGAGAAACCATGGGCTTAACAGACCCAAAAGATGCCAAGTTGCTGGCGGAGTGGCTTGGGAAACTGCTGTTGCTGCGGACAAATACCTCTGGCCCAACTCACTCACCAGGCTTGGTCGAGGCAGATATCAACTTTCTCAACATCTGCAAGCCTGATGCTTGGAACCCAGCAGCCGGCGGGTTGAACCTTGCGGAAACCCGGATCCAGGTCGTCAACTTGCTGGCTAGCGGCGCCTTCACGGATGAGGAGAGGTTTATCCCAGCCATTTACGCAGCGGCCAGTCCAGACTATCGCGTCTCCGGCGTTGGAGATGACATGCTGAAGAGGAGCTCTGTCTCACTCTTGAAGATCAGTCACTGGTTCGAAAACTCTTCGAAGCACACGCTCGACTACCAGCGCCATACCGCATTCGCATTCTTGGGATACTCAGTAAATCAGAAGCAGCTACAGCTTTTACTGATGATATCCTCACCGCATTTCGCTTGAACGTCACTCTTCAAACCGAGGCGGGTGACGCCATGCAAATCGACAGCCAGCCAGCCGCCGTGAAGTCCTCGGGCTTGGAACGCAACAAACTCCATCGGGCGCTATTCGAGTTCATTAACTGGTGGCGCGCATCGGGTCCGGCAAACCAGACTACGGCAAGATAGGGCCACCCTAGTCGGCCTGCTCAGAGACTTCGTGAGGGACCAAGGTTGGCCGAAGCCTGTACGCCAATCGGCTGACGAGAGCACTCTGCGCTCAAGGGCGTACGAGACCATTGGCATCCTTGCAAAAGGGGCGGTCATGTCAGACAGTGAGCGGCTGACTTTGACTGGGTGGCTTTTCCGGTCCCTTTCCGAAGACCCAACCCCTGACGTCGTCGTCAACATTGATGGCGCTTTGTCTAGTCTCACTAGCCTGTTCAAGCCCCCGCACGGGTTTTCCATCAACACTCAACTCCAATCAATACTCCTGACGTATATGACACTGAAGGACGACGATGGAGACGCCGTACGGAGCTCCCGCCATGCCGTTACCAAGTGGGCCAACAATTGCCTTCTCTTCTCTGACGTGTACGCGCGCTGGATCGATGTTCTGGCCATCGCTGGCCGTCCAGACGAGCGCAGCGATGATGATCGAGGAGGGTCAGAAGGGGTTGGACCCGTGGACTTATTACGCCAACGACGACAAGTCGCGGGTTTTGCCGGAGTTGGAGATGGTCCAGATGTTTTTCAAGGACGCCATTGCGCCACTCAGCGCTACTTCACTATGGGGCGGTAACCAAGCAATGGACGTGGATGATAGAGGCGTCTTTGTCAACTTTTCCGCCCCATCACTCCTAGCCTTTCCCGTCGCCGTCGATTACTGCAGGCGGATTCTGTTTCTGACAGCGCTAAAGGACTTTCAGGTTGAGCCTGGATGGGAACGGCGGCTTGGAGCGCTTGTGCAATCCGACCTCTCTAGCCGGCTTACGATTCGGGAATACCTATCCACCTTCACCCGCAGGAGCACGCTCTCTCTTGCCTCCTGCGAGCTGCGTTCGAGGGAATGATCATGGAAGACGCGAGGATAGCTGAGCCATGTGCTCGAGCGTTTGTAGACATCGCGTCACTGTCACCACGAGCGATCTTAACGCAATTAGCCTCCAGATCCATGGCGCTTTTGCCCTTAATCAAGTCCAACAAAAAGGAACTCCGGGTGCTTGGCTCACGGGCCTTTGGGATTCTTGCAGCCCATCCTTCAAATCCACCGGAGTCGGTCGCTAGCTTCAAGGAAACCCTGTTCAGCATCGCCGGGAACCTCACGACCGCGGTAGGATCAGAGCTGAATGCTGTCGAGGGCGCCTTCGTGGCTCTTGGTCATCTCATCTCGAGGCGGATCTCTACTATGCCGTGGATGGTAACACCAGCACCGCTACTGACCTCGGCAAGATACTACCGACACTTAGCGCCGTTTCCTCCAAAAACGGCAACCCAGGAGGCACTATTTGAGGCATACTCCCAGCTTTGGACCGCTGCCATCCAAACAGTGCCGGAAAACGGCGAGGCAGGGGAAAACCTTCATTCCGTGATGTCCAAGGAGTTCATCGACCCGCTCGTCATTCATGCGAAGAAAGGCAACGAGAAGGCTATCACTGCTCTCGGACGACTCGCGATCTCAATCCCAATGGCTGAGGCAACAGGCGACAACGCAACCGATGATACACTGGGTTTGATCCTCGAGAAGTTGTACTCCCTGTACGAAATCCGGCAGGCTGAGGTGCATTTTGCCGTCGGCGAATCCATCGCAGCAGCAGTGGCATGCTGGGACGCCGAAGTCGTACGGCTCACCGTCGACGTGCAAGCCGAGAAAGCCGACTACGAAGTCCCCAAGCGCGGCGCGCGTCTTACCGAGGTTCTGGAGAAGCTCTTAACAGACTGCAAGACCACTAAGCCCTCTTTGCTCAAGGCTTCTGGTATCTGGTTGTTCTGTGTGATCCAGCATTGCTCTACTTAGAAGAGATACAGTCGAGACTTCGAGAGTGCCAGGTTGCTTTCATGCGTCTCCTCAGTGCAAGAGACGAGCTTGTGCAGGAGACCGCGTCTCGTGGGCTCGCGCTCGTCTACGAAAAAGGTGACTCGGATCTGAAGGGCGAACTGGTTCGCGATTCTCTCGGCATTCACAGGCTCCGGGCCACAGCTAAAGGTCGACCACGAGACAGAACTCTTCGATGCTGGCGCCCTCCCCACCGGCGATGGCAAGTCTGTAACCTCGTACAAGGACATCGTCAGCCTGGCAAACGAGGTTGGCGATCCGAGTCTGGTTTACAAATTTATGTCGCTTGCGACCAATGCCGCTACGTGGTCAACTCGATCTGCCTTTGGGCGCTTCGGGCTGAGCAACATCCTCTCCGAGTCCGAGATCGACCCCAAGCTCTACCCTAAACTCTACCGTTACCGCTTTGACCCGAACCAGAACGTTCAGCGCTCGATGAACGACATCTGGAAGGCATTGGTAAAAGACCAAAAGACCGTCATAGAGACACACTTCGACAGTATCATGAAGGACTTGCTGAAGAGTATCCTCGGCAAGGAGTGGCGTGTTCGCGAGGCTAGCTGTGCTGCCATTTCCGACCTCGTGTCCGGCCGACCCTTCCCCAAGTACGAAACATACTACAAGGATATCTGGACGGCCGCACTCAAGGTACTTGACGACGTCAAGGCCACGGTGCGGAATGCAGCGTTACATCTTTGCATTGCGCTTTCCACGACCCTTGTCCGCCAGCTCGAGGAGTCCGGTTCTACGGCGACGGCCAAGGCCATGATGAACGAGGCCCTTCCGTTCTTACTCTCCGATAAGGGTATAGAAAGCAGTGCTCAAGACGTGAAAGTGTTCTCCACCATCACCGTTATGAAGATCGCCAAGAGTGGCGGCGATGCCCTCAAACCCTACATCCCCACGATGGTCCCTCACCTCCTCGACCTCTTGAGCACAATCGAGCCCGAAGCCATCAACTACCACTACCAACGCGCAGGCGAAGACAACCGCGAGAAGATTGACAAGCTCCGCAGCGCCATGGTCTCGCAAAGCCCCATCGCCGAGGCAATCGACAACTGCCTCCGCAGCGTCGACGCTTCCGTCATGAAAGACTTTGCGCCCAAGCTTCAAGACTCGGTCAAAGCCGCCCTGGGCATGCCCACCAAAATTGGCTGCGCCCGCGTCATCTCGACCCTCGCTACCCGCCACACCCTCACCTTCGCCCCTTACTCACCCACCTTCCTCACCCTCCTCGAAAAGCAAACCCCTCGACCGCAACGACGAAGTCAGCCAAAACTACTCCCGTGCCGCGGCCTACGTCCTCCGCATCATTCCAACCCCAGACGCAAAGACGCGCTTCGCCGATCGCCTCGTATCGCTGTACCTCACCTCGGAGGACGAAAACCCGCCGGCAAAAGGTCGCCGACGCCGTGCTCGCCGTCGCCAAGATCTCACCAGACCACTTCGCGGCCCTCGAAACCCAGCTCCTGCCCTTCGCCTTTCTGGCCCGCCACGACACGGACGAGTACGTGCGCAAGGCGGCCCGCGAGGTCTGGGACGCCCATGCGGGCAGCACCGGCCTCACCGTCGTGCGCTACTTGCGCGAGATTGTCGGGCTTGTCGAGTCTTGCTTGGGTACTGCTCAGTGGGCCCTCAAGCACGCCGGCGCGCTAGCTGTTGCTGCTGCGGGCGCAGGGCGTGGTGAGCGCCGGGGAGACGTCGGGCAGGCCGAATGTGGATGCCCTGGGTGCGGTATGGCCGGTCTATGATAGGGCGCTGGCGCTCAAGACGTTTGAGGGGAAGGAGAAGCTGCTGGAACCGTTGCCGGGATTTGTTAAGGCGGCGAGGGGGCTGTGGGAGACGGATGCTGGCTGGCTGCGCAGTTGAGGAAGGTGGTCGTGAGGGAGGCGAAGCGAAACAATGACGCGTACCGGCCGCATGCGTTTGTGTGTCTGTGGAAGGTTGCCGCGGCGAGAGAGGATCTGGATATGCTGGGGGAGATTGCGGAGATTGTGGAGCCGTATTTGGCGGTGGAGGAGGAGGAAGATGGTGATGCTATGGATGTGGACCAGCCTAAGGGTGGGAAGGGGGGCAGCAGGGAGGGCTGGATCTGAAGACCCAGACGGTCTGGGCCGCTACAGAGGCGGTTTTGAAGGGGTACAACAGGGTCCAGATGAAGAAGGACCCTGTTGCTGTTCTTCGGGAGGTTGTCCTCGCCCTCGAGACGGCTGCTGGTGGGAAGGGGAAGACCCTTAACTCCCAGTCGCCGCGTGTTGCGAGGCCCGAATTTGCGACGGTCAGGCGGACGTTCTGGTATGACTGCGTGAAGGAGGTTCTGGAGGAGAAGCGTTGGGCGAGGGGTCTGTTCCTGGTAGCGAGAGTAGTGGGCTGGAAAGCAAACGGGACGTCCTCAGCTGGTTCTTCAACACCTTGGACATGGGGGCGGATGAGTCTGGGACTGAAGATCAGCGTCTTGCCAGGGCCAAGGCAGTCAAGGCCACAATACAGCTCGGCAAGGGTATCGGGCTTGCAGCGGATACAGAGTGGGTATCCGGGGTGAAGACAACGGTGGACACGGCCGTGGGTAGGGAGAGGTCGCTTGAGGTCCAGAAGGTGTGGCGGGAATGTCTGGGATTGCTCAAGTAGATTTGTAGTTTAGTACGAGGGTGGTATATCGCCACCGAAGCTGCTACTACCGTGAGTAGCTGTCTACCTTAGTATTTGTGATTCTCTCTTCCAACAACCCGCCTTTGTATTTTGCACTCCTTCCTCTGCCCTCACCCCTTTACCACACAGATTGTATCCTCGGGTGATGACCAGCTCGCTCAGACGAAACATGAGGTTGTGTTGGATTCCTCTCACATTTACCGTAGATTCACCGAATATAGTTCACTCTTTCAACTTAATTAATCCTCACATTTCCTGTACATGATTCGCACATTTCACTCAATACTCCATTCACCTATCGTTTACAATGAGTTAGACTAAGATCACCCACCTCCGGTTGAGCTTATATAAGTAAATAATCCCTGCATACCACCTCAAACTTTCTTCTTTAACATAATCTTTAGTATTTCCCAGCTTCCGTCCGAAACACGTAGCCTCTATAACAACCTATATCTCGGAAATGCAATATAGCGCACCAACTCCGAAGCCCGCTCATCCAAAGCAACCATCAGATTTCTTTGAGGACTTGTGGGGGACTTATCAAGGCTATCAGCTGTCTCTTACCCGATCTGTAGACTGGAATAAGTTGGAATGATGTCTCCGATGTTATAAGACTGTCCTATTTTCTTATGAACACTCAGAATATTGTGATATATCTTTCTTTCACTGTGAATGTCGTTGCTACTGTAGCTACTTTAGGTTCCCTGCATGCATTTACGGGGAGAAGTGGCTGCGATATCATGTGTTGGTGGTTTGTCTTAATAATGGGTCCCATGCCTTTTCCCTCTCCCTCGTTCAGATACTACTTACAAGCAACACACTGAAATCCACAATATTCCTCATTCATCAACGTTCCTGGCAGCGGGGTGAACCTTCGGCTCACATGTGCGGATTTGCTCGGTCTTCCAGAGCGCCCTTGGTACCCGTCATCAACCCAGAACCAAGTGCGGAACACGCCACTCCCCAGGTGGCTAACGATGGCATGGTCCTCGCTGCTCCACCTAGACGTCATCCGAGAGCAAAGCGCGCGGGGTGCTTTGAGTTAGGACGGCGACCGGAGTGACATGTGAACATTCGGGCGAGTTCTCCGCACAGTTGTTTGGTTTGTGACGCCTTTGGCCTTTGGGAGGCCACGGGCGGAGATGATGATCTCAGATGGCATGAGGGGCCAACGGCGGCAGGGTCCAGGCTTCAACAGAACAGCATATGCCAGACGATGCATGTCATAACAACGAGCTATGATACGCAATACCCCACCCTCCCTTTCCGATGATAAGGATGGTGTCAGAGCCGAAGCCATGCGGTGACGGTAACAGTCTACCATCTCCTCCAGGCCGGTCACTCTGAGCGGGCCTCTTACAGGGTGGGCGTCTTCCCCACACACAACTGGTCGTTGGGACCGTGAGGTCGGAGCGCCGAACGTTGAATACGGTGACGACACCAGTCATGGTTCCAATGATCTTGAACGCCGTTGCAGCATCATCGTGCTGGGCGGAAGTGGATGGAAAGGACGGCCCTTTGCAACCTGCACACCCCGCGAGTTGTTATCGGTTGCGCTAGCTAGCGTCCGGACGGCCGCGGAAGGGTTGAATGCTGCTGAGCACGTAGTCCCTTCCGTCCCCTCGGACTCGGCTTTAGGGAGGGACCTGACCGAGAAGAGCGGGTTGCATGTATACTGGGATGGTCTTCAGTGTGCCTTTAGATTGACAAGTTCACTTTCACCGAGGGCCAGCGTAGGTTGCCGCAGACTTACTGGTCACTCACAAGCACTGTCAAAGGCCGCCAGTGGCCGGGGTAGAGGTGTGACGCGCCCCTGCAGCCTAATCGCTGCTGTGCGGCTCGGCTGCTTGGCCAAATCGGACCGTTGCAGTTGGGGCACCGCGCAAAAATGATGGCCACGATGCCAGGTGTATCCTCGTATCCTCGTAACCTCGTTCGATGCAGAGCTCAACGTGTGAAAACTGTTACGGTTACTTGATAGGTTCCAGTCGACCGGCCCCCTCCACGTTGGCTCAGTGACCTATCGCCGTGCGGTGTACTGGCCGATCGTCGATATGGCGCGAATGACGACCTGCGTTGACGGGGATCTTAAGCCCTGCCTTGTCCCTGACATTGCCGGCGCCGATTTCGAGTCACGTAAAGAAGCGTAGTTAGCGGGTAGGGACGGTATTGATCAAAGCTACCAGCAGATCTGATCTAGCCCGAGATCTAGCCCGATTCCGTGGGCTGACGTTGTCGGCCGGTGCCAGCACGACACACGCACGGCACGGTAAGACCGCTTCGCCTTACGTGCGGAACCTGGTACACGACGGAGAAGACATCCGCGCCCATCAGCATCCCAGCGAATAAGGGCGAGAAGACGGTGGTCGTGTAGAGCAAACGCATGAGCGAGATCGTTGATAGAGACACGCCCCACTTAAGGCTCCAAGGGGCGCGTTTTGCCTTGACTGACTCATGGTCCTTGTTAATCCGGACGATGAACGGGCGGGTAGGAGGCAGCCTTTTACAGCACACCTAACCGTACAGTTTCGACCGAAGAATGCAATTTACAGCAATCATAGGATAGGCAAGAATTAACGTCGATGATACTGTTTGGAGCGGCTTCCGGGTTAATGGTAAACGAGATCTTGGTGATCTGCGCGGCATTCAGGCGGCGGGATGGTACCACCACGTGTCGCGGACCAGATACGCAAGGGGGTGAGGGAATCCACCCGACAGCGAGCTTCCGTTCAGCGGGAGCAGCAGACTGGTCAATGCCCTTGAGGTGGGAAAAGTTGGCTTCGGCCTTGGTCTCAACTGTCGGCGAGCGGTCGTGCCGGCGGTACGATCTGATGAAGCCGGTTGATTCGTGGATTGATCCTACCTATGCAGGTGATCGGAAGGGTGCAGTTGACTTGCATGTACATGATCTGTACATAAGGTATGTCCTGTACCTACCTATACATGCAGACCCCCAGCACGAATCATTGCCACCGGCCCTTGGGTCTTGCATACGAAGTGAATGGTAAGTGTCCCAAACATCGGATCGGGTTGAGGAGCTCGCTCATATGACGGAAAACGACGCTACCTCGGCTGCAGAGGGAAGCGCGAATGTTGGTGAAAGGGTGAAGGGGGCAAAGGATCCCGTGGCCGTGCCGACTGTCCGAATGGAACTTCGATTCGCTCCACACTCCCATGACGTCCGACTGGGCCGGGCTCAATGCGAGACCGGCGAAGTGAGCCAGTAGAAAAGCTTCGACGGGATCATTCGACAGCTTCCAGTCTGTGCGCCTCCAGCTTCAAGCTCCCACCCCTGCTGAGCCCTAAACATAGTGGGGAAGTTGTGTTTCTGACCAGCGCTTGAAGAAACAACACGACAACGTAAACGCAGCAGCGCAGCTGGCTTGGGGGCGCTTTCGCCAGTTTGTGGCGACCCGGTCCGAGACATTGACTGCTCATACCCGTCTTGTTTGCGGTCGAGCGCCGAACTAACGACAAAAGAATGGCCATCTCCGGGAATCATTGTCGCATGCGTGAGAGCGGACCATCCATTGGCACATTCCGCCATGAGCCGCAACCCCGGAATCCGGGTAAGACTGACATTCCTTGCACTCCTTGCATTGTTGTTTCGTGGCGAGCGAATCGTACTGCCTATGTACACGTACATACCTGAAACGAAAAAATGCCGTTGTTTGGATCATCACACCTGCCAACAACACATCCAGCTGGACTTCCAGCTTTGAGTTTGGTGGATTGTTGAGGTTCGACGAGAAGGCGATACAATGGCGGCACGGAAGGGCGTGTCCCTAACACGTGGTCAGAATTTGTTCTCTGCACATCTCCACGAGGGTCCTGGGCGCACCCCGCTGGGCGGGAAGCAACAACGATTGCCGTGAGATCTTGTGGTCTGTCGGAAGCTGCAGCAGTGGGGACTGAGCGGTCGAAGGAGCAAAACGTCTGGACGCTGAATGCTCGCTGGCAACTCCTCAGTGTTTGATCTAACTTTTTGGCCGGGTGGCGGAAGTGGCCGTCGCGCTCTAGTTAGCGTACTTCGTTCGTACAGGCATGCGCTTGCCTGCGTCGTGTAACAAACACACCGAGCGAGCACGGGCAGCCTTGAGGGGAAGCATTTGAGAGCCCAGCCCGCCAGCGCTTTCCGGATTCTGACCAGCCCTTTGTTGCTCCGGATGGAAGCCGGAAATGTACCGGCAACTTGTTACTTGGGGGGTTCTACAAATTGTAGGTTGATTCTGGATTTGGGATGCGTAGCAACTACCTCAGGCATTTCGTATGATGCAATGGTGGTAGGCTTTCCGCGGGTGTTGACTTCATCGCCTTGCCGTCGGTCGCACGGAGTCGCCGGAGGGAGCGGCCGGCGAGCGCGCACCTCAAGGTCAGGGTCAGGTCGTATTGTGGTAGCCTGCCTGAGGTGTGGCTTTTGCGCAGCCGGGTGCATGGCAGCGCAGGGGCGACCGGGAAACTGACGCGATCATTGCGCTTGGGTCGGCCGCTTTGGGGGGCTTTCCCCACCCTGCCAATCCACTCGCCGGGCAAATTCTCCTCTCGACGCTCGGCACCTTCCCAGTTTTCCATCTGCTTCGCACACTGCATTCTCTCCACAGCGCCCCTTCAGTCTCTGCTCTGTTTTTTCCTTTTCTTTTCTGCCCCTCTATCACCGCGCCCCGCGTGCTCCTCTGCTTTTTTTTCTCCTTGCGCGCAGTACTGCTTGCGATTTCGAAAAGCATCCTTTTGCTGTCCGTTGCGGCCATTGCGTCGCACTTGGCGTCATTGTTTCCGGCAGTCTTCTTCGGCAGTCGAGACAAGACCACCCCCTCGCCCTTTGCGTCCTCCCCATAATCGCGCGTCAACCGCTTCGTGGCATAAGAACAGGAGCTTTTATAGCTGCCGGTATTCCGTAACAGTAAGTTCCATAACCCTCGCAGGTGAATTGTTCTCGTTATGCCTTTTTTTTTTTTTTTTTTTTTTTTTTGGATATTGCACCTTGGATCAACCGGAACCGGATGCTGTGGTCGGATATGGGACAGGGCTCTGGTCGTGGCGCGTGCATGGGCTTGGGCGTCTAAGTGGTGACTGCTGGTGCCGGATACTGGATTGGACAACGAGACACCTTCGGAGAATCCCCCGACTCCCGTTCACGATGCGCCTCCTCGAACCCACCTCCGCCGCCGCCGAACTGCGAGAACTCCAGTAGCCTCCCCGAATTCCTGAGCCCTCACCATCCGCGACCCGCCGTATACTCGTTCGTGATTCTCGATGTGCTGAAACTTCTCGCCGGAGTGCACCGCTATCGGTCTTGGAGTTTGGGTTGAATTGTTCGGAGGGGCTTGGATGCGAGCGAGGGCTGGATCGGGGTGCGACGGATGATCATAAAGAGTCTGCCGGTGCCCATCATTCGATACGACCAGTTGAAGCGGCTCCCCAATGCCATCGAATTATGCCGTGCCGCTGTCGAACACCTGGGACTAGTGGGAGTAGACCTGTGTCGGAAATCGGTCGATCCCAGGCGGGATGCCTTATCCTCAGCCTTGCGGCCGATCTTGCAAACTCCAAAGTTGTCGGTCCGCCGTCCACATGCCCCCGATATCGGTGTTTGGGCATCAGAGGATTTTCCCACAACAACTTGCTTTCGGCGCTCTGATATGAGCGTTGGTACGAGCACGTCCGCCGTCAGAAGTCACCATGGTGGAAACTCGTTTCCGGTCTCTGCGCACAGCGCCCGTTGTTGGTTATGGATGTCCGAAAGACCGCCCAAGCCGGACAGCCTTTACGCATCTCTCCTCGGAAATGGAATCGATCATGAACACAAAACGAAACACGAATGGTTTGCAGCGACCATGGTGCACTCTTGGTCTGTCGTCAACAATCACTTCGGGATCCCCCCTCGGTCGACCGTCCGGCTATACTCAGGCCACAGATGGCTATTGGGAGTGGCATTGCTTCAGCATGCTCTGGGAAATCGAGTTCATGGGCAGAGAGCAGCGCGAGTGGCAGCGATGTCCTGGTCCACATCCCAGACTCCCTCATCCGCACCCGGCTATGGTTTCGGACATGCCCTACAGTTCAACAATTCGACGGGGGCAGTTCCTGGCCGCGGTGGGATGTGAGAGATGTACGACAGCGAAAATGACGATTCAGTGAAGCTCAAGCTGCGGCCTCGCTCAATCAGCCCTTCATGCGCTGCGGTCGAACTTGTCCGTCCTCAGGGGCTGGATCCAGCGCAAGATAGGGGTTTCTAAAGGAGTGCCCGCCCTCTTGCCACGCAAACTTGCGATCTTCAGGTCATCTCGAACCCTGTCTATGAACGTTATTGTGCGGCCGGGGTCGATCACATCCCCTCCCCCCCACATTTCAATATCATCACGGAGGCCAGTGGCGTGCTCATAGCCGCCGGATTACCTCGTTGAGGTTTTTGTTCCCGATGATCGACCGAGCCCCTGAAGCTTCTGGTTTTCTGTTGCTTCATGACGTTCTCGCGGTCGAACGCGTATTGGCAGTGCGATGGTCCGTATTCCTACGGCCATCTTGCAACATGACGGTACCCGTCCCGGTCTTGGTTCTCTCGTTGGCTTCTCTGGCCCACCCGACCCCTGAGTCCCTAGTCAAGACCGATTTGGCACGCCGGTCCCTCGGTCACGTCTTCCCAATTTCTCCGATACGTTGTGTAATCCTGGGGCTTACACGTCAAGTCGAATCTCTGGCATTGTTGGTGTTGGCAGTGTTCGGGTTTGCAGACGAACTTCTTCGCTCTGAGCCATTGCGATGCGGGCTGCTTGCTATCCCTTTATTTGCTTTGCTGCACACCAACCACTCATGCTCTTCAGTTGCTAACGATATTCTCAACAGGCTGCATTTGGTCTGATTCGAGCGCATCTCGCGTACTCTTGAATCTTCACTAGGATCCAGTATCCGACGTCGCCCCAAGAGCTCTGCATTACTCTTCCCGTATTCATCTTCTGACCTTAACCCTTTTCTCTTACCGGCACTTGCCCAAGGCTCGCTATCTCTTCGTATCTTCGAACACTGCTCTTCGGGGTCTGAGTTTCACGGCGTCAAGGCGTCAATCACAAAAGTTGTTCTTCGGATCCTGGATACCGTCTTCGACTTGGTTCAACTTCCTTACAGCGCTTTGACCCTGAGCATTTCAGATACCATTCGGCAAAGTTACTCTTTGCCCTTGTTCTGGCTTGATTGGTAAGTCTATTCGCCCTTTTTCTTGGTTACTCGGCGCCACGAGTTTCGGTTCCTGCAACCTCAGCCCGCCCGCTGTCTCTTTGGTCTCCATCGGGGTGGGAGGTCCAGAGGGTGGCCTCGCGCACAGGCGTAGTTGGCAGGGTCCCCCCGGCCTCAAGACTGAGTCTTGCGTCATGTCGGAAGTCCTTTCCAGACCATCATCAGTCTCCCACCATCATAGCGACTTCGTTGGTGCGCCTGCCAGGGCCGTGGTCTTCTGTTTTGGACATGCAGTTCAGCGCCCGGAGTTCTCGACCGTTACGGCTAGGGCACCTCGGGAGCGAGGCGGCAGAGTTCTGGAACCACGCCTGAAGCGGCAGCCTGATCCGAGTCACTTGCGCGGGGCTTCCCAATCGAGCTTGGCAGCACTTAGCTACAGCCCTATCGGGCTTCAGCTGTTGAGCAATCGAGCAGCCGCCGTCATGCTTGTTGTGGCCGTCATCCGATGCAGCATGGATTTCCCCATACTTTTCCGCAGATCACGCCGATGCTCAATATACGGCTGCTAATGAGCATGGGTATCTTAGGTCTGCAGCAAGCATTTCAACCGATCGCAAATTCTCCTGCTTCCGTCCTTTACCCACGACTCCTGATAAGATTCGCAGTAGGTGGATTCTCCTGTCATGATTTCATTTTACCGAACCGTCCATTTCATTTCACCTATCAGGATGGCAAGATACCTACCTCCCCGTCCCCTTTAATCCCGTTCCCTTGCCTTTCTCGAGAGGAATGAAAGCGTGGACTAGGGCTGTGCCGCCACCTGGGTCGAGCACAAAGGGGGTCCCGTCTTGAACATTCCAGAGGGTGGCCGTCCCCATTCCAAAGCCTGGTTCTTGGCATACCACACCCATGTCCCTCCACATCTTGTTGGTTGCGGTTAGTCGATACTGACATACCGACAGGCATATTCTTCGGCGTTGGTCTCTTCCTTGTAGAACGTTGCTTGGTAAGTAACGGTTTTTTTTTGTATTATCCACGCACAAAACCACGGCCCCCATTTCCTTCTATCAACTACCCCTTCTTCTAATCCTCATACTCCTCCGCGAAACCGAGGTACATGCCCTTGTATTAAGTCCCTACACGATTTGCCCTACCCCTCCCAGCTTCCATACGCAAGAGGCACGCCAGCCTTTGCCCAGCAACGTAATCTCATCCTTGAAACTACTGTTGTCTGGTCAAGGGAAAGGCGTTGTGCTTTCAGTTTGAGGGGACCCTAGGGGTTTTCTCGTTGATGTTTTTCCCTGCGCTCGTTACCACCCCGAAAGATTGCCTCTATAGTTTTAGGCACCTTGCTATTCTAGATTCCTATAGTTTAGGAAACGGCAAGTTCTATCTTACCTCCTACAATATCCAGAGATGAACCCGACTCGAAATCCCATATTTTCTTCCTATTCTAGGCACTCGACGCGGGGCTTGAGATCATAAGCTTGCGCTATGATCCTAACTTCAACCCCTCTGTGATCGATGCGTGGGTCAGTGCTCGCTGCTTCCATCCCCGCCTTATTTCGCATTGTTCTAGCACGTATGGGGGACCAGATATAGATTGCGTCAGAGGTCACACTAAGGGATTAGATACATAATGACGGCGGGGTTACGTAGTTTTCCGTTTGTTTACGTGATAGTTCATGTAAACAACCATCTTACTCTCCTCGCCTTCTCGTTCTTCGCGAGGAGGAGGAGCGAGATCTCGGGAGTATGAATCGGATGGAGGCTAGGTAGTAGTCTGCGGCGCACCCATCCGATCTATTGTATACCTTCCTGACCTCGATTTCATTGTTGACCGGGAGTATTCGGGTCGTGAATATCGGATGTGCAGTCCGCTTGGGTTATGTGGAAGTCCACGTGATAGCCATCTGAACTATTATCTACCCTGAGGGCCTCTCCGCTCGGTCTATTTAATCTACCACCCTCTCTGCCCTCTTCCCACCTTTCCTTCCACTCCCCAACCACCACCACCTTTAGCGTTCTGCTAGTTCTACCACTTCTTTCGCCCAACTTCGTACGTTCGTGCGTTCATTAACCCACTGGCTCTACAGCCTTGATCACCAATTCATCAACGATATCATTGTTTCCATCGAACTTAAGTAAGTTCTTATTTTTTTTTCTGCTCTCTTAGCGACTTGGCCGACTTGAATTGTCAGTTCCCGAGGGTCGCTTTATTTTACCCTTGTTTTTCCCACTGCATTACGCGAAAACCACATTTGTTTCTACCTCGGGACCCCTCGAATATCCTTCGTTTTTATCGTTGTCCAAGTACGGTCCTTGGGCTAAGCTAATATTATCGGCAGAACAATGGCTGAATATACCACTACTGGCCCCCCGCGCCGGCTCAAACATGAATGGTAACGGAGATGCCAACTTCGCTCCCCCCGCTCCCATGCCCGCCTCCAACGAAGCCGCCAAGACTTTGTGGTATGTTAGGGTCCCTATCTCGTTTAACCTACACATCGGCTAACGATCCATTTAGGATGGGCGAAATGGAGGGTTGGATGGACGAGAATTTCATTAAGAATGTTTGTCGCACCGTCCTAAACGAGGACGTCCAGGTCAAGGTCATCCGTGACCGCAACTCCGGGTATGTTTCTCTTCCTACTGGGCACATCCTAGCGCTTAATCGCCCGCAAACCCGTTGCGATTATTATATGCTAATCCGGTGCGCTTTTAGTAATGCCGGCTACTGCTTCGTCGAATTCGCGACCCCCGAGGCCGCCCAGAAGGCTCTGAACCTGAATGGCACCCCGGTTCCGAACTCCACTCGCGTCTTTAAGCTCAACTGGGCTTCTGGTGGTGGCCTGGTCGATAGACGGTATGACTTCCAAGCCTACTATTGTGGTAATTTACGGCTAACCAAGCTTTTAGCGATGACCGCGGCCCAGAATTTAGCATTTTCGTGGGAGACCTCGGTCCCGAGGTTAACGAATTCGTCCTAGTATCGCTCTTCCAGTCTCGTTTCCCGTCCTGCAAATCGGCCAAAATTATGACCGACGCAATGACCGGTCAATCCCGTGGATACGGTTTCGTTCGTTTTAGCGACGAGTCTGACCAACAGCGTGCGCTGGTCGAAATGCAAGGAGTTTACTGCGGTAACCGCCCGATGCGCATCTCTACGGCAACCCCGAAGACTCGGTAGGTCGACCGCGATCACCTTCAAGCCTAAAACTAACACCTCACAGCTCGCACCAGTATGGCGGTCACGGTCAACCCCAGGCCCAAGGCGGCAACCAGATGATGCCGACCGTCCCGGGACATCCTGGCCCCATGTGGGGAACTCCCGCCTTCTACGGACAAGGCGCTCCCTTCAACCCTATGCAGCCCATGAACCAGTTCACGGACCCGAACAACACTACCGTGTTCGTTGGCGGTCTGTCTGGCTACGTCACTGAGGATGAGCTTCGCTCGTTCTTCCAAGGATTCGGAGAAATCACCTACGTCAAGATCCCTCCCAAAGGCTGCGGTTTCGTGCAGTTCGTCCATCGCCATGCCGCCGAAATGGCGATTAATCAAATGCAGGGTTACCCGATCGGTAACTCGCGTGTCCGCCTCTCTTGGGGCCGATCCCAAAACAACTCGGGAGTCGGCACCCCCTACCGCCCGGCCCCCCCCCCTCCCCATTACATGGGCGGTGGTATGCCTCCTCATGGCGGCCCTCCCGGTCCTGGTGGCCCCTACGGCGGCCCTCCTTTCGGCGGCAACCCGACCCAGGGCCCCCCCCCTGGCCCCATGGCCGTAAGTTGCCCCGCTCGGCTTCCCCTAGAGTCTTGTGCTAACACCCATCGGCAGTAACTTTCCTTGTGAGCTCATCTTTCGTCGTTATGCGTACGGAGTTTGGGGGGAAAGGTGTAACGGTCTCGGAAAAGCATCAAGGGGTTGACAGTTTCGAACTTGGCTGCGCTACTTCCCCGTTCTGGACTTCGTCTGGTTTTCACCATATCTTGCTTTGTCTTTCTGGGGCATTGCTAGGCGTTTTCCGGTTCCGCTGTTCGTCTGCTTGGCTTTCTCAGCGGCATACTCTCTCATGACGAGGCACATGAGGAACGGATAGGATGATGGCTGGCTGAGGAAATCGTTTCTCGTTTTCGTTGCGTTTTCTTTTTTCTTCTAGGCGCTGCCGCTCCCGCAGCAGCAGGCCTTACTTTCGTTTCGTTCGTCCCCACGGCCTACTTGGCCAAGTTCGCCATGCCGAGGTCAGCTTCTGGGATATCAGGGGGAGCAGCCGACGGGAAAGGGATCTCGGTGTCTTGGACCCATTTGGCTCGGAACTCTGGCGAGGATAGTTATCTTCAAAGATTCTTTCCTCTGGGATATCTGGACATCCTTGATTGGTCTTTTCCTGCCTTGTGCGAGCCTTTGGTCCTGGTTGGTCCCGATGCGACTTCATTTATGGTCAGTATTTGGGGGACGCCTATTACTTCTGGCGCAATGCTATTCTATCCTTAAGTTATTGTGTGCTTTTGCTTGTGTTGTTGATGCCTCGCCGTTTGCATGCTGCAATGCCTGCTCCTTCTACTCTACCACCTCGTGCTACATTTTGTCCACTGCCTTGGTTGCTTGCTCCCTACGGCGCCCACCGTGGCTTTGGTTCTCTCTACTCGACGTATGCCGCGCGCTGCTTCTTGTTTTGAGGGCCGTGAGGTGGCTTGGGATCTTCCCGGAAATCCCGCTTTGTTCTCACGAGCGGGCGTGCGAGCTTGACTTGGTGATGTATGTCAATGCGTCGTCGTGCGTGGCGCGGTGTTGAGCGGTGTTGAGCGGTGTTGAGCGGTGTTGAGCGGTGTTGAGCGGTGTTGGTATGTGTGGGTTGGATGGATATACCCCATACCCCTTGGTTTGTTGGTCCGCAATATGTTGGATCTGAGCGCGTCGGATACGCCGAGACTTTCTGGACTCTACGGGTTTAATATTGCGTGGTCTTTGGCCGCGTTCAGCCCTGTGGCGGGTTCTACAGGGGGACGACCGCAGTCCACGTGGCCATGGGGCATAATTCACGGGAATGGGGAGAAGAACTCGGGGGGGGGTACGGTTCAGTGTGCTTGGGTTTAGTCGTTGAGTTGGGTTCCCGAGCAAGCTGGTTGAGCTTCTAGGCCAGAGGCAGAGGGGAAGCAGAGAGGAGGCAGAGGGGTATCTTCTTGTTTACCTGTTCCGGGCAAGGTACGGCCTCGTTTATCGCCGACTGGATGGATTCCATTCTTTGTTCTCTGGGCGATATTTGGCTTGTTGGCATCCGTCTTTTCTTTAGTCCGGGCCCGGCATTCTGGGGCTTGGCTTCATCACTTCGTTCTTTACATGACGTTCCTTACCCGTAGGTAGCTTTTGGACAGGGTAACCAACTTATCTCTGGATATCTTGTTTGGCTTCGGTGGTGTCTCCCTTGAGTGTTCGTGAGTCGGGGGGGCGGTGTGATGCAAGGGATACTCGGTGGACTCAAGCGAGCGTTGTTGTTTAAGCCCACTGCCGCGCCCCATTGTGCAGCCCACGCCGGATTCGGCTTTATCGTGGCTTCCCGTTGTTCTCCTCTCTACCCCAATAGTTGTTGAACGTTGGCTTGCTTTCCCTCTCCGTTCTTCAGCTGTTTCCTTGACCTGCGGTCTGGCTTCTCTTTTAGCTTAGAAGTACAGGAATACCGGCGAAAGCAGCCATTCCCCGTGTGTCAGTGGCTTGCCTCCGAAGAGTTGACGCAAGAATGAAGGACTGGCGGCTTATGGTAGTCTAGGCTCGTCCGAGACCCTCTCTTCATGAGTCGGGCTGACCAGCTCGCCGGATCAACTGGTCCCAAGACAAACTAACCACGTGTGACGCCACCCTTTGACTCTACTGCCATCCCTGCTTTGCTCTTCTTGTGTATCAGCTTCCCCTGCCAAGCTTCCGATCTCCTGGTAAAGCGGACGCGGGAGGCGGCTCGAAGGCAAGCACTCCCCTGTCATGGACTCACTGTGCCGTCTACAAATGGAAAGAGACGATGGGTTGCTTACTGCCGCCTTCTGTTACTACCCATTCTCCAAGCCAACCAGGGCATTGCTCTGGCCAGGAGATAGACGGTCAGCTTGTGACAGCTTGCTTGGTCGGGTTGGGAATCTGGACTTTGGTTGATATGGCCGGTATTGGAAGTCTTGGTGGTAGAGCGGTCTCAACCCCCCATCCAGACGGGCAAGTTCTTTTCTACCACTGGGCACTGTAATCTGCCAGGAGTAAAAAAGACTTACGCTTGTAAATACCGCCTCGGGCGGAATGACGAAGACACATGCAGCGAAGCGGACTTCTTCCATATAAAGGCTGTCCATGGCCACCCAAGCGCTCAGTCTCCAGGATGTCAAAGGGTATAAGATCGATTAAGGTCTCTCGCATTTAACAGTGGACATTACATACTTTGGGGCTTTGACGAGACGCTGATGTGGGCTGAACAGAAGAACGACATCCGTGGTTGGACATGATATGACCGGTCGTATTGAGCTCCCGTCTCAAAAGGCGCAAATATCACCTAATTAGTATACGACTATCGTGATGTATCATACATCGTTCAGTAATTAAACCCTCGAGAGCGAGCCAGCGTCCCGCCGAGAGCTATAATGTCTCACAACCCGCTCTTCCCAGAAGAGCAAGGTGGGAGCAACTAGAAGTTAAATACATCGAATCATCCGTATTCGTACAAAGTCGTTAAACCCCCCCAGACCCGAGAAGTGACATACAAGCCCATGATTCCCACCCTCAAAACCGTCCCCCCGGCATAACATCGTCCAACCCATCCGGCCCCAGCCCCTCCAGATCAAAGTACTCCATACCACCAGCCGCCTGCAAATCTCGATACACATCATGTCCATCCTGGCCATAAACAGCAGCAGCAGCGCCACCCACAAACGGCAGGTCCCCTGCACCACCAGCACCACCGCCAGCGCCACACCTGCAGAGTCCGTCGCCGAGGCTGGTGAAGCACTTGAAGCAGCAGCCCGTAACGTCGAGATCACCCACGGCTGAATCCTGTAGGTCCCTGGGGCTCGCACTTGCACTTGCACTCGCACTCGCACTGACACTAGCACTGGCGCCTGAGCTGGTGGCAATGCCTGCCGGCTCCTCCTGCCTCGGCTCCGCGTGGCGCTTGTGAGTTGGGTGGTGGGTTGTGAGGGTGAGCTCTTGCAGGAGGGGTGACTGGGTGGTTGGTCGTTGGCGCAGCGGCGGTGGGTTGCGTGAGGGGAGGCGGGTGGAGGGTAGGGCGGTGGTGGTGGAAGGTGAGCCTTCTCGGAAGGGCGGTTGGGATGGGTGGATGGGGAAGGCGTGGTGGAGGCGTTGGTGGGGGTGGGGGTGTTGGATGGGAGTTGCCGGGAGCGGTGGCATGTTGCTGCTCAGGGTGGATACGTCGGAGACCATGGACTCGCGGTTGGACTGGCCTTGGCTGGTGGTGGTCGTGCTAGTTGAGTATCGTGCGGAGGAGGACGAGGTGTCGGTGGAGGACCAGGCGCTGAGGCGGTTGATCGGGTTGGGGAGGATGGTGCGTCGCGGGTTGGCCGTTCGAGCCAGGGCTGCAGGTCGTAAGTTCGGCACGGAGGCGGCCTGTGACGGTGCTGGGCTGGGAGTGTCGGTCGCAGCGCGTTGAACCTGGGGGTTTGTTGAACTCCCCGGCGTCCCTGCTGCGTGTGTTCGAGCTCTGTCAAAGGTGGTTGCAAAGAATTCGCTAAAGAGACGATCCAGGTTGTCGTTGAGACGCTGGAGAAGATGGACATGAGCCACATCTGTACCTGGTAGTAAGGTTCTAATGATGGAAAAAAGGCTTTTACGGAACTCGGGTAGGAGGGTATCGTATTCGTGATTGACTTCGTGTAGTTCCACAATCGGCTCAAAATCTGGGTCGGGAACGTCGAGGTCGTCGGGAAACAATGCGCGCCACAGCTTGTCCCAGTCGAAATGCTCCATTCGGCTGCGGAGCTTCTCCATCATGGTAGGAGTGATGCCAACAATCTCCGAGGGAAGTGTCGGGCCCTCTTTCACGTCACAGACGTCGTTACGTGGGGCCAGTAGATGAGACTTCAACTCTTCTGCTCTGACAAAACCCGTGTGGCATCTCGGGCATACATAGGCCAGAGGCTCGTGTTGTTGCTGGTGGTACTTGATGATGTGTTTTCTGGGAGTCTGTTAGCGGTGCTGCAACTGCCGTAATGTCATAGAGATAGGCAGAGTAGGATACTCACTTCAGTTCCGACATGGTCTTGAACGGGGCTTTTGCACAGAATTCCCACTCGCGACAGTTGAACCGGTACGGACTCCTCTTACGAAAGGGGCATGGGTATTGCTCGACCTTTGGCCTCTTTCGATGGCCCGTATCGTTGCGGCCGGCCACACCAAACCCATCTTCGCCTTCGTCGTCTTGGAACTCTTCTTCATCATCTTCTTGGTAGCCCATGGGGCGTTTCTTTTGATTGGCCCCGGACTTTCTCCCTTTCGGTTGGGAGGAGTAACCGAATGACCCAGGACTAGCCGAGTCATTTGATTGCGCCGCTGTTGTGTGTGGTGGAAGTACTCCCATGCTGCGTGCGGTTCGGATCGAGAGCGATATTTCCTCTAGGCACTTGCAAACGGCGTTAACTACCTCTTGCGGGGGCTCCGAGGACCCGAGAAAGAGGTCAAACTCCGTGTTGAGAAGTCTTTTGGCAACTCTGTCCGCTTGCGAGATGCTATCCCCGTCGACTTCGAGCTCAGGGCCGTCAAGGGCTTCTAATACGGGCGCGGTGACATTGTTTTTGTCTCTGCCGGTGGTCGTTGACGGCACTGGTACCGTATGTGCCTCTTCCTTGACGATATCTGGCACCGTGACGTCGACTTCCTGGCGGTATAGACGGAGGTCTTCATCCTCCTCCTCGGTAGGACCGAAGTCTGAAAGCTGGGATATCCCCTGAATCCACGAAGCGTTGCGATGCCAACGAGAAAGGTCTTTGGAGTAGACACGCCGGTGACGAAGCCTGGACGCGTCGAGGCTGGCTGACCCACGTCGGTGTTGCCCACCAGAAGGGGAGGAGATTGAAGTCTGCTTCAGAAGGGCACCGAGAGCCCTGATGTCATGCATTGGCGTCGGTGGTCCAGCGTCCAGGTCCAGTGTTGATCCTCTGCTGTGGCCTCTGCTATGGGTTCTGCTATGGCCTCTGCTGTGGCAGAAGGTTGCAGTTGGGGGAGGTGACGTATTCACCGTCGACTGAATACTGCGGGTCGAGTGATGTCCAAAAGAAGAGACGGTAGGGGTAGTAACGGGTGAGGGCACGGGACTGAAACATCGTGGACTGAGTGGTGGAGGTTTTGACCCCAACTGATAGGGCCGAGCCAGGTCGTTATATGCATTCATGCTTATTTCGGCATGGCACCGTCCAGCGGAAGCCTGCATGAAACCAGCATTTTGTGATTCGACATCGTCATCATGTCCGCCTTGTTCGGGAATCCACTGCAGTGAACGGGAGCCGAGCGAACAGGATCGACCTGGGCGGATCCCGGTAACCTGGTTAATAGCAGCCATTAAAATGAGTGTGGGTGTTGCTTGAAGCAACGATTCGTTAAAAGAACAGAAGGAAGGTAAGGAAGGTAAGGAATGTGAAGATGATGCTTAGGGACGCGGTCAACAGAACGACAGACAAGAAAAGAGAACAGGAAAAGGGTAGTCGAAATCGAAAGGGACGGCGCTAACTTACGTCACATTGCGGATGGTTCGCAAACCCCACGAGGCCTCGCAAGGCTCTCTGGGAAGCACTCTCGCGGCGCGCTCAGGGGGGTGGAAGCAGGGGAGGAGCTGAACCCCTGCATCAGGCTGTCCGACGGCGGATCTGGTTGGTTCAACGACAACGCCCAGGCATGCCATGTCGCTTCCCAGGCCCCCCAAGCCAAAGAATCCCAATGTGATTGGTTTAGAACTTGGATCCCAGAATTCGAGATCCGGCTGCTTTCTTTGAGCTCCGGGACCCGGAACCGGGAACTGGCCGCTGTCTCCCCCGGAACTCGGGGCTTGAAGCCCCACCCGGAGCCGGATCTCAGGACCGGAATCTCAAAATCTGGCCGGTGCTGGTCACTCCCGGCTATAAAAACGCTCTTTTCCCTCGTTGGTGGAATACAGCCTCCTCAACTCCACCGCCATTACTCAAAGCTCTATCACAACTGCCTGTCTCCAATTTCACTGTAAACATCACACTTCACTCGCCCTGTCTCATCCGGCTCCAAATCACCCGTCATACCTAGGTACATTCGGACGCGACACGTCACTGCTAGAAAGCAAAACGAGACACGACATATACCAAACATGGACAGGCTCGTTAACTCAACCGAGGCCAGGTTAGACGCCCCCATTCTCTGGCCCATGATCCCCAAAGCTGACATTCCAGTAGTACGCCCCAGTCATCATCCACACTATCAAGATATATCTACGACACCTCGTCTGTACAAGACAGGTTATTGCAGCCCATGCAAAAGCCGGCAGCCGATCGGCTTGCGGGACTGACGGCGTCTATGAATGAAACCCTGGCAGTCTTGTCAGCATCAACGCCCAGTGTCGGATCAAGTTCAAGGCTATGAGCCAACTCCAGGACATCTTGTACTATATCTTTCTCTTATTTCTTTCAGCATGTTCAAGTCTAGCATTTTCCGCCCAGCATGGTGGTCAAGGAGCATTTGTTTCAACGTAGGGGCAAATTGGCGGGTTAATATAGGGACTTTGTTATATACACCAGTCCGCGTCCCTGACAGTAGTTGCGAGAGACGCCGTGAGCGGTGCTTGCGATAACCTCGTTAACAAATGTAGATGGCTGGTGTTGCCACCCTATCTTATAAACACACAGCTGCGACCTTACTCCCGCGAAGCCACAGTTAGTGGTTCGGTCTTAGCTCCTGGTCCTTCATTCCATGCTCGTGCCCGGGGAATTGGCGGGTATGGGCATCGTCTACTGTTTAGTTACATACGCCCAAGACGCAATACGGGCTCCCAAGGTCAGCTGGCCCAGATGCATAGTACAACCTTCCAGCCTATGGGATATAAAGAGAGGTCTGATCCTGCCAGTGTGTCACGGATATGCCAACAGGTGGGGACCCGGGGCGCGGGACGCCCCGAGCCAGTCGTTTCGGTGTGACCAATCGGAAGTGCAAGAGGTGATCAGTGAGCTCAGTTGCCAAGCAGACTGAGCACACTGAGCACCCAGGAGGGGGCCACCAATCAAAGGTTACGGCTGGCTAAGGTGATCAGTGTGATCAGTGTCCAGGAAGACTGAGCACACTGAGCACCCGGGAATTAGATAGTATATAGTCACTCGTTCTGGAGAGCTCTGGGAGTTCTCCAGTTAGCAATCACAACTACAGTTCGCTACAAGCTCGAGAGCCTACTGTTGAGACAAGTCTTTGTTGTGCACCCTTTGGCTGCACCGAACCTAGTACCTTTGCAAGACACCTTCAATCAGACTGAACCCTAACAGGACAAGGTCCAGGAGAGGTTCGTCACACAGTGGCTCCCCCCATCTCTCCTTTTCCAGCTTCTGTTTCCCGGTTTCCATTTCTCACTTCAACCTTTCCCTACACCCAAGCCCCTCAACGACAGCTTTCTCGACCACGCCCGCCGGCCATCCGTCCGGTATGCACACTTTCGCCTTGGATGTCTACGGAAGAACACCGTCCCAGTGAGGCTCACCGGCCCAGAATAACACTCGACGCCCACACGCTGACAGCGCGCTACCACTACCCAGTCCGTCAACATCGACTTCTTTTGCGACGGGAACGGACGGGGTGGCGTATCATCCTGAACAATCGGCTGCTGCTGCGGTATGCAGGGCGCGTCAGTGAGATTAGGTTCGGGGCAGAGGGACGGGATGAGTATGTACTTGCATTGTCATTGCTGCGCATCTGTCCCGGGTATTTCATGACGAAGAAACGGAGGTGGAGTTTGGCCGGCGTATGGGTCATCAAGAGCTGACGGAGTTTGTTCTGATTAAGTCTGAACAAAGCCCTGAGGGGTCGGACTGGGCGGACGGCAATTCGAAGGAGAGAGGGGTGGAAGCGAGGTGAGAGGCGCTTCAGCGTTTGCCTTCTGGGTGGGCATTGCAACTACCCATCAATATGTCGTTTTCGTTGATGATGGCGCCTCATGCCGTGTCGTGCGTGTCCCCCTGCCACTTCGTTTACCGGCTGTTGGTTTCAAACTCCATGTCTAAGTGATGGGTGTGCCAGTGGTTCCGGACCACTGGATATGTGTTCTCGCTCCCTCTTGTGTCACTGTCCCTAGGTAGCGCGTCAGCATTTGGATTTGGCTTGCAGGTGTTTGTAGCATAACCCAGGAAACGGCTTTGGCCGTATGCTCAAACCTTGTAGTATCTTGACCCTTTTTGACTATCATATGCTTCCACCTGCCACGTCCGAAACTCGGATCTCCCTGGCCTTTGCCGTTTCCATGGTCTGGCAGAGCAAAGTTGGGCGCGAAGGACCATCTTGGCAATGTGTGTATTGCCTGCATGCCCAGTCGGCTTCGTCTTGGTTTTCGGAAAGGCCTTCTTCGCCCGGGGTATCGTGCTCGTTCTAATGATCGTGCCTCCTGATAGGGCTTATGTCGGTCCAATGCCGTCGTTGCTTATCTTATGGCCACCATTCCGACTTCCTTATGCATTGTATCCCCCTCTTATTTCCAGAATCGCCGCTGTATATCCAATATGAATGAAGTATTTGTCCCCTTCTCTTGATTGTGTATTCCCAATATCGTGTAACTACCCTCCTATTAACGTTATATTGCCGTCTAGCCTTGTGTCCTTCCTTGTCCCTTCTTACGGCCTTTGTTGTATATCCTTGCCTGGGGCTGGCCCGTACACTCTCAGGAGTATCGATGGTCTTCGGTTGTGTCAATCTGGTCGGAGTGTTTTACGGCGGCCCGAGTCTTCTAGTTATATTGAACAAGTGCTGGGTTTGACTGCATCTGCAAAACTGGACGCAGGGCATCACAACACCAAAACTCCTGTCTCTGTGCATGAACTGTTTAGCCATGCGAGATGCAAACTCACCCCGCAACCATCTGACAGGCAAATAAACAAGAGTCCCCCCTCTGTTCAGGGGAAGAAGCGCGCAGTCACACGTCGCTGCGTTGCATTATCGTGGCGGATCCTTTACTTCCGAAAGCTGGTGAACTTGATGTCTGATTCCTTGCCTGAGACTAAGAGACTGGCCCATCCCGAACCTTATTATACCCAGCCGAAAATGCAACGCGCAAAACGGAAAAACAAAAGACCCCTACCCCTGGACAAGCCAAGAGTATCCCTGCGCTGGGCGCGCCCCAGCTCAATATTTTCAGGCCGGATAACCGTTCCTCTTCTTTGACTCTTATACTACCCCCCTCTTGTGTACTGATCGCTGATAATATGTCCCCTTGTAATGTATCCCCCCTTATTATGTGTTGTCGTATTCCACTTCATCCAGCTCTTTCAATAGTATATTTATCCTTTTGTAGCGCCCCTCCCATGCCTTACGGGATATCCTTCTCTTACTCTTGCTTCCGCGGTATGACTTTAGCTCTTCTTAATTGTCAACATTTGCAGATTTGTATTCTCGCGGGCTTCGGACCTTGGCTTTCCCGATTGGAAATGTCGCAGAATAGCTCTATCGCGTGCTTGAGTCCTTTGGGCGGTACTTCTAGATAGTTCTAAGCCGTCCACTTCGCCGGCCCGTTGACAGAGATACTCACCTCCTTTTGATGTTTCCCTGTTAAACGCTTCCGAACGCTTGACGTAGTGGTCTCTTCTCTGTCGATAACATCGGTCTTGTCTTCGTCTGTCTGCCTCTTGACCCGTTCGTGTATATGTATGCCCTCCCCTTGTATGTATGCCCTCCTCTTGTATGTATGCCCTCCTCTTGTATGTATACCTTGGCCTTGTATCCTCCTCTTGCTCCCCATCCCCAAGCCATCTGTATGTGTACTCCGATCGGGCATTCCTCAAACGCACTGTTGAATATGCTTCTTCTAAGTCCTTGTATAGCGATCGTAGACCGTCGATGCCTTGTGCGCAATCTCCCACCGTTGTCTGTATCATTCCCGCATGTGAGCCCGCATGTGTGTCCCCCCCTTTGTATATGTCCAACTCTTTTTTGTATAGTCGTTCCTCCTGCATGTATCCCGCTTTCCACCGTGTCTTCTCTTCCCTCGTATGCCACCCCATTGTATGTAGCTCTTGTGTATATCTCTCCTCCTCGTATATCCTGCTCTTGTGTATATCCTGCTCTTGTGTATATCCATCTCTTGTGTATATCTTTCTTTTGTGTTTTATCCCTCCTCTTACGTATTTTGTTCCCCTCCCGATATGTGTGCCCCTCCTCTTCTGTATATTTCCTCTCCTGCCTCGGATACGTCCGTTCTCCCCAATGTGTTTGCTCTTCTCTTGTGCTTCACTCCTTTTGCTAGATGTCGGACATTAGCCTTCTGGTATCTCTCGATTTGCGTCGTGAATTAGATCGTTCCAAGCATACCTCTTACGCCGGTATATCTCCATCCCGCTTCCCTCCTCCCTGTAAGTCCTTGCTTTTTTCCCCGTATGTCCTTCGCTCTTGTTTGTGTCGCCCTCTTGTGTGTGTCGCCATCTTAATCTTGTGTGTGTCGCCATCTTAAGTGTGTCACCCTCTTCTATATATCCCTCTCTTTTTTATATGCCCCCTATTGCGTCTCTCCACCTCCCGCTTACGTATGCTTCTCTTGTTATATATCCCCCTCTCTGCCCGTATCGCCTTCGTTTGTGTATCAGTCTTTTGTGTGTATCCGCATCTTATGTGTGTCGGTCTCTTGAATGTATCGGTCTCTCGTGTCTGTCGACTTCTTGGTATATCCTTCTCTTATCAACCCCCTCTTGTGTATGCTTATTCCGTTCTTTCGTACCCTTTTCTTGCTTGTATATCCCCTTCTTGTATATCCCTCTCTTATATATCTCGCTCTTATATATCCCGCTTTTATATATCCCGCTCTTGTATATCCCCTTCTTGTCTGTTTCCTTCTTGTGTGTATTGCTCTTGTGGCTGTATACGTCCCCTTTTTTGTATTGCATGTCCTCGTCTTGTATGTGCTCCCAGCCCTCGCATGTCTTCTCCCTTTTTCTCCATTCTCAGTGTATCCACCTCTTGACATTGTAGGCCTCCTTGATAAGTTGTCGCATGTCCTTCCTGTCTTACGTTGTGGTTCGCGTTTCGCCTTTGTGTTTCGAGTTATTGACCTTCACTCCAAATCTCATGTATTTCCCACCTCTTAGCTGTATTGCACCGCATCCTCCTTATGGCCACCGTTGTATCCTTCTCTTATCATTATTCTTTCCGAGTGATGTCGCCCTTGCACCTTATCGATGTCCTCGTTCGAAATCTTGGTCTTGGCATCTTGATTCGGGAGGAAGTCGGGATAACATAGACTCGCCCTTAGGTCTGCTATTTGGGGTCAGCAAACTTCTTGCTGAGGCAAATATGGGTAGCAAAGAAATATCATACCTGCCCATCGTCTGCAATGCAACACCCACCTTGAGGTCTGTCATGGTGGGAAAACTTCGATCAAAGTCGTGCTTAATGTCTTGCAAAGCCGACCTGAGAACCCTTCAAGTTAGACTACCACTTTCATAGTGAAGGAGATGGCCTCGAGGGACGAACCAGATTCTGGTAGGAAGGATTTGAAGAATGTGGATTGTATTCCTCTTACCTAAAGTCGTCCACATTACCAGGGTGTAAACCTTGGAGCGCCCTGGCTTGCGATGGGAAGGTCCGGGGACCGCCCGGGTCGGTGTTTTCGGTGTATGGGAGCTGAGGGTCCACCGCGCTGGGGGGAGAAAGAGGGGGAAAATAAGGCCTGGCTCGGTCAACAAAGATTCATTGCTGCGGCGGGATGCAGGAAGGTTCCCTGCCAGAAGAAACACTACACAGAACAGGCTGCTTCACTCCAAAAACGAGGGGTAATAAGGATAGGATGCGAGTCAAGTTATTGGCCGCTTGGGTAGTGCCCCTCGCGGGTCCTTTCAAGTGCCCGGGGGCTGTGAATCGCTCACAATGCCACAGACCACATGGTGTCTACGTGGATCTGTCTGGCCCACGTTCAGATTAGGGGGACCCGCTTGTGCCTAAGAGTGTTCCTAGTTACCACAGAAATTCCAGAGTTGAAAGGGAGTTTTAAATGTGAAGATGCTCAGAAATCACCATCTCTGGTGGGCGTACGCTACGTTAAGATAGACTGGCACTACAAGGCATCGTGGGTTTGCTGTAAGACTACTGGAGGGAGTGTGGGTTTGACCCAACAATCTTAAGGGCACGATTCAGCTGTTCAATGGTCCAACTATGATGATGGATTTGGGAGGGGAAAGATGCACTGGAGTTACCCGTAGTTACATGTAGAACGTGAGGCAATTGTGCGAGGTAAAGGCGGAAAGCGGCACTCAAAGGACAAACATCATTGTTGGTGAAGGTAAAACCACATTCTAATAACAACAAAAAAGGTGAAAGGCCTCTCAGAACTTGACATGTTTCTAGAACTCAGGATATTGGCCCGAGTGAGTGGACGTGTGAACTCAGGGGTAAGTACCAGACCACCAGCTGGTACGTGCACGAGAAATGAAGGACGGTTCAGGTTGATAGTCAAAGGGATATCTGGCAGCGAGGCACTGTGACATGAAAATAGTGGTAATGCGGTTAGTTATGAGACTGCATTGGAACTTCTCAAGAACATGGTGAAATCACAAGTCGTGTTTGTGTTCACATCCCCTTAGAGGATAGCAGCTTGTCAAGTGTCCATATCACGGTTGGGGGATTGCGGTGTCTTTGTTCCTGATTCCTGAAGGTTACTACTGGCATATTTGAGAGGGATGGCATTGGAGTGGCTTTCCGCCTCAAATTGATTTGCCCTACGTGGCGGAGGGAAACACATTCAGGCGATGGTATCGAGGAGCTATAGGAGAGGAAGAACGAGTTTTATCTCGGCTGAAGACAGAAGACAAGTCCCCACAGGCGATAGGACTTCTCCCAATTTGACCGTCGCATACTCCCTAGTCCTCTCACCACGTATCAGTCTTGTTGACTGTGCTGTGGTCCTCGAGCCCTGCTTCCGGTTTAATCCGTGCCCCAGAAAATACGGAAAGCCATCTCAACCGCCCAGAAGAACCACACCAACGCCACGCGCAGACTGCGGATGAGCCACTTCAGAATGAACCAAAGCGCAGAGGCGGTATACGGGAAGATCCACTTCAAAACCCTGGCTGCACGGCGCAGATACCAGCCCATACCAGGGCAGAGGATGATGACCAGAAGCCCAAGCGGCCCACAGACCACGATCATAGCCACTGCCAGCCAAACTAGTCAGCTCTCAAACTACGCCGCTCAAAAGACAGATAGAAAAGTGACTTACCCATGCCCACCAGCTGATCCAAACCCCAGCCAAAGCCATAATCATCCGCACCCCCCTTCCCACCACCACCCTCCTCAGCAACAGGCGAAGCCGCACCCCCCTCCAACGCCCTCAGCCCCACCAGCATCATATCCCCCACCAACGCGAGAACCAGCCCCAGACAAAGCACATGAAACACCGGCCTCTAGCCAGCGCGCAGGCAGGCACGGGCGCGGACGGAGGAGTGGGCGGCATACCACCAGGCGAAACCTAAGGTGGCGCTCCAGAAGTGGACGTAGGCGAGGGCGCTGACCAGGCCCGCGTGGCGGTCGGCGGTGGTGGTGGTCGCCAGGAGGAGGGTGGCGAGGGTGGCGTGGAACTTGGTGAGGGTGAGGATGGTGGTGACGGGGGAGGGGAGGTCGATTTGGGGGAGTTGGTCGGGAGGGTCCATTTTGTGAGTTTCTTTTTGGTCTTGTTGTTAGGTAAGGGTTTGGATCGATGGGTCTGGTTTGAGACACTTGGAGCTGGGTTGGAGGGTTGAAAAGAGTTGTAGGACTTTGGTGTTGAGTCGGTGGAACGACGAACAACTTCAATCGTGGGGTTGAGGAATTGGGTGGTGGGAATGGCAAGAGGAGAGGGAAGAATCCGACTCGGGTTTGTGATAATCCTCATTGCAGCTGGAAAATGCCGGATCAAGGTTTCGGGTCTAGATAGTCATAATAAGGCAGCCAGCTCAGACTTTTCAGGCAGACGTATCCCAGGTTCGGACTCCGCTTGAGCTGGTGTCGATTTGCGAATGCCATAAGAAGAGGCTTTAGGGACAGCTGCACAAATATGCGGTTCAAAACTGACAATGCTTCTGTGGGCTTGAAGCATTTGGGATTTACACTTGGGATCAAGGTAATGCTGTGAATACCTAGCTACCGTGACAATATAAAGGCACGGTACGTTACAATCTGCTTCCTTGTTTCGTGTTCTCCTGCTCTGATTCAGCATCACCTTATTCAGCCCCCAGTCTTGCTCTTCTAGCTTCTAGCTATTGTCCCTGTGATAGAACTTACGGTCACTGGCTAAGCCTAATAATTGCGAGCATGATGTAAATTTACAAAATCAAGTCGGCCGACTTGACTTGGGGCGGGGAAATGGTAATATGAGAGACTCCGTAAACATGGAAGGCTCAGTCTCTGGAACCAGCCAATTCTGGAAGTCTGCCATGTTTCCATACAGTCCAAGTTGGGGGCCAGGCTTTCTATCTTCCAAATGGCCAATCTGCGTGTGGAACGAGAGCACACTGGGGCTCATTTCGGCTAGCACGGCAGTGCTTCGAGAGGGAGCGCCCCAGCTGAGCCCCAATTCTCTGCCAATTCATTACGGTTTTGGTTGGCCGTTGTTGTTGTGGCCCCGGTGTGTCTCGCAGAGCATGCCATTATTTCGTCAAGGCCACGCTCCTGGAGAGCTTGCATGAGCTCCTGTGAAACCCCACCTGTGACACCTTGGATTTGAACTTGACAACGAGTGATACGGGGTACGGCGTCGCGAAGAAAACCGCCTTCCGATCCCCTTTGCAAGCAGTTGCCGCTCTGAGTACCGACGAGGAACTGGTTCCGCGCTCGGTGTTAGTAAACCGCTTCTGTCAATATCCAGGGACTGTTGGCGGGGCACTCAGAGAGAGTTCAGTATGTGTGGGTCATGACCTTCTCCCCTACCAAGCTTAGAATGTTTGCTGTTCATTATGTGCTGAAATCGGTCGACGGTGAGCCGTGGGATAAGAGGACTGACCTACACGTTCTACTAAATGATGGACTTCGCAGGAAGTTCGACTTTGACACATCCAAGAGGATCAGATCCTTCCTATATATGAGCCGTTCCACCTAATTCAGGTAAAGAAACACCCGACCCGTTTTGGGTCTGCCTAGCCGGAGATGCATCGAATGTGGCGGAGCAACAGGCCCCCAAAAGCTGCCCTGCAGCCGTCCAGCATGAGAGGATACTGCAAACAGCGAGCAATGCCCCCCTGAAGCGGTTAGCGCTGTGCCGCAGCCGCATTCGCTTCGGTTTGTCGCCTGAAAATAAGACCCGTAGCGTCCCCACAGCCTCGACAACGTCCTCTCCAGTTTGCTACAGGCCGCGAAAACCCTCACTTAACGTAGCGCGTTCTTGCGTGTTGGTCAAGTCCCCTCGTGGCTTCTTGAGCATTCCTCAGCTCCGTTGGCACACCGTCTCAGCAAGCAATTGGATTACTCCCGCCGACCCGAGGATCTGGGGGTTGATAATCTCAATGGCGCAGGTATCAACGGGCAACGCGCCAAGCGCCTTCCCCTGGGCTGCCAGGCCCGCTGGCCCCATCCCGGATGAAGATGTCGAGAGGAGGAAATGTGTCCCTCACGTCAGGGTGATCGGGCGCCTGGGGGTTGCGTACAACTGGACACAGATTGTTGGGCGGTTTTTATCAGTGTTGTTGGAGCTAGGCGCGACTGCCTTCGTTTCGTGGCTATACAGCTACTGGAAGCCGGAACCGACGACAAGGGTAGATGTGCTCATGCCATCTTTCTTCCCGGTATGTTGAGTCATATCCCAAGTTCCCAACAACGGAACTCCATAAGCGCTGACTGATATTCGTAGCTCGCGTTTGGGATTCTGGCGGATGTGTATGAGATTGTCTCGCTGCTCTTTCTGGACCGCAAACGAGCCATCAACCCAGTCGCCATATGTTTTGATATTGCCCTGATAGGCGTGGGCATCTTCTGCTTCCTCATTCTTGGCATGGTCGACGAAGGGACGGGAGATAGGCGGGCTATTTGGGCTAAGGACATGACGAATGCCATGATCTTTATGATTGTGTTTTGGTGAGTGCACGAATCAGTTTACAGGAGCCGATGGTGTTGGAAACGACATTCAGACGGAAAGATGGGGAGAAAGAATTGATTGATTTTTCTCTCAGTGGCGGGCATCGCCCTGGCCTCCTTTTAATAGCTTCTTGTTCAGCCTCTGGAACACCTCTGACACTAAAGCATCGGCAACCAGGCTTCCGTGTTTCAAGCGCCACAACTTCCAACACTGGTTTCCGCAAGACAGTTCCATATGGCGAATCCAACACACCCCCTCAGTTGACTGCCATTCTAGCAGTTAACTGAATAACTTCGATCTCTCCTCCTTGGAATTCGTCTTCCAGTGCCTCTAGATCCTCGTCCTTCAAGATCTTTAGGTTCTCACGTCTGGCATTTTGAGCGTCTGATATATCCACAACACCGATTTGGTCTCTGAATCGTAGAAAGTCGACTTCTGGAAGAGCTTTGGTGAGTCCGTCGGCTACCATCTGCTTAGTAGGCACGTATCTGACTCGGATCTGGCCTCTTTCGGCTGCTTCTCGAAGCCAGTGGTTATGGACATCGACGTGCCGCAACTTCGTTTGTAGCGTAGCGACTTCCTTGGTTACAAGGCCGATCGTCTGCGTATTGTCGCACCAGAGTTGAACTGATCCATCGTCGAGCTCGACGCCGATCTCCTTAACTAACCGATCCGTAAAGAGGGCCTCCTTCGTGGCTTGTGCGAGGGCTAAAAGCTCTGCTTCCGTGGTTGACGTGGTTACCGTATCTTGCTTGTTGGCGCGCCAGCCAATCGTCCCTCCGAATAGCTTCATGACGTAACCTTGCGAGCTTCTTCGATCGATCGTGTTGTCCGCAAAGGAGGCATCACTCCACGTGGCCATACCATCCTCACCCCCGAGCTTGAGTGCAAAGTTGGCTGTGCCGAGTAGGTACTCGATCACTCGATTCGCGGCTTCTTGATGCTGAGGGCCAGGATTCAGATTGAATCTGGTAAGGCGCGAGCAGGCGAAAGCGACGTCTGGTCGTGTGATCACAGCGGCGTATAGGATGGTACCGGTTGTGCGCTGATATTCGGTAATCTGGCTGCGCGACGCGGTTCCTTCGAACGGTAGGAGCTCGACGGAGGTCATCGGTATCTTTCTTCGGCGACGTGGGCGCTGTGGGTCAACGAATCGGTTCATCTTGTTGATATAGTCGGCTTGCGATAACCAGATAATCCGCCTGGATCGATCGCGAATTACTGCAACGCCCAGAAACCACTGTAGTTCACTGCCACCTTGTAGCGAGTACTGTGATCTTAGAGCGACCGTCTCTGCTTTGGCGGCATCCTCATTCTCCTTACGGTAGGCGACCACAATATCGTCCACGTAGAAGAAGATGATCACGCCATTCTTAATCCAGCAGCAAGGTTCGTGGGGTACTGGATTGAAGCCTTGGAGTCGTAGGGTTGCCGTGAAGTCCTTCTGCCACAACAGGGGCGACTCTCTAAGCCCATATAACGCCTTCTTGAGCTTCAAGACCATGTTTTCCTCCGAAAATCCAGGCGGAAGCTTCATAAAAACGTCGTACGGTAGCTTGGCGTGCACAAAGGCGTTGACAACGTCCCACTGGATCAGCTCAAGGTCGAAACGAGCCGCTATCGCCATCAACGTGCGGAACGACTTGCCGGCGAGGGTCGAGGCGTAGGTATTCTCGAGCGTAGTCTTAGCTTGTTGATCGCCCCTGACCACGAGCCGCGCCTTAACCTTGAGCAAATAGCCGTGTTTGTCGAATTTGTAGGTATATACCCACATGCAATCGAGGACTTGTGCGTTTTTGGCAAGGCTCCGGTGGCACTTCTCGAACGACCTCATCTCGCGATGGCTCTGCATATGGACTTCCATACCCTCAACGAACCACTTAGCCAGCGGATGCCTCTTGAGCTCTTTATAGCCATTTGGTGGTCGGGGAAGATCTCTTCTGTGGTATTTTCCGTTAGCAGCAGTCTGAACCATAAGGGGAGATTCCTTAGCAGTCATCATCGCGGCCTCGTGGCGAGCCAGCTGCCGACGCCTTCTTGACGAGATTCGGCGATAGTCAAGCTCCTTGCGCAGTGTGTGCTTATCCACAGCCTGGCCGTCAAGAACAGCGATCTTCGCTGCATGACGCCCTGCGCTGAACGCCGCTTGCCATGCGTTAATAGTGCGATTGCTCGCATCTATCGTAGATTTTTCACTTGGCGCGTAAACGCTGCCGAATAAACCTGCTTTAGGATTCTTCCCTTCTTGGGGCATCCCACCAGCTTGGAAATATTCTTCAAGCGTGAGTGAGGTCAATCCTATCTCAGGATTCTTCCCTTCTTGGGGCATCCCACCAGCTTGGAAATATTCTTCAAGCGTGAGTGAGGTCAATCCTATCTCAGGATTCTTCCCTTCTTGGGGCATCCCACCAGCTTGGAAATATTCTTCAAGCGTGAGTGAGGAGAAGGCTGCTGCAAAGAGCGCCGTTGGCGGAGGAGGAGTGTTCCCAGGTGTTAGTAGCGGATCTAGGATCGCGGAAGAGTACTGATCAAGTTCTTTTTCTTGAACTTCTTCTTCCGGATCCGGCGCTTCCTGCATTTCCTCGTCCTCGACGCCAGAATCATCATGCTCTGACATCTTATCAGAGTCTTCTCCCCCAGAACCATCATGCTCTGACATCTTATCAGAGTCTTCTCCCCCAGAACCATCATGCTCTGACATCTTATCAGAGTCTTTACCCCCCACAACGATACAGTCAAGGATTGTCTCCTCATCTTCTTCTTGTGTGGTAAGGTCGTCGCTGGCCATCCGATTCTCGGCGCTCAGCGGTGGTAGAGAGCACTCTTTAAGAAGTGCCTCCATTTCGTCGTTGGTAACGCTCAAAAGGTCGTCCTTGAACTGCTCCAGGCTTCCAGAAAATAGCTCATCTTCGTTGAAGCTCACATCGCGCACTCGGACTATATCGTTCGTCTTAGGGTTCCAAATCCGATAGATATTCGTCGATTCGTAGCCCACAAGATATCCGATCCACGCGTTGGGTCTTAGCTTGAACAACCTGTCTTTCTTGAGCATAGCTTCGGTCGTCAAAGCGTACGCGCGGCAACCGTAGTTCCGAAGGTGTGAAAGCTGGGGTTTCCTCTCTGGATTGGGAATTCCGTCTCTTGTAGCCAGAAAGGTGTGGAATACCTCGTATGGGGAACTCCAATCTTGTCTCTTTTTCGGGGTTCGGTTGTAAAGATACACCGCAGCCTTGTAGATCTCAACCCATAGTATTTCTGGCAGACGAGCCGCAGCGCGCATAGCTTTTGCTTTTAGCTTAATCACACCCCCTGAGCGTTCTGCGCCTCCATTTTGAGCTTGCGTATTTGGCGCACAACGCTCAATCCGCATACCCTTGGACTTCCAGAAGCTTTCCAGGGCTTTGGATCGCATCAACTCGTCGTCGCACTCAATAGCTTTGATCTGTAGACCATACTGACGTTCCATGGCCTTCAGAAAGTGGTTGATCGCAGCCATAAGAGTGGGCGTCTTTCGTTCGGTGAGATAGAGGTCAAAGACGTATCCACTCTTCCGTTCTGTAAAGAGCATAACCGAATTGAAACCTTTCTGACTTGGGGCTAGGTCGAGGAAGTCGACTGCGAATCGCTCCCCAACCTTGTGAGGAATTTTGCGGAGCTGACGGCGGATCTTGCGCTTCGCTTTTGCTTCGCCACACGCAGGGCATTCGTAACTGGCTGGTCCTCGTAATCTGGCTCCGGCTGTTGATACTTGTAGATGTGCGAGTGCCACAGCACCTGGATGGCCAAGACGGCCATGCCATAACTTGCCGGTGCCGTCGCTTGTTGGCCGGCCGGTCCAGCTCGTCTTCCGATCCGTGTGGAACGCTGCGTGAGCGTGGAATGCTGAATGTGTTTCGAAAGGAACGTCCTTCGATCACGAATTGGCCATATTGATCGGATAGCTCACAGAGGACTGAACCATCCTTCCTTCGGAGGCAGTTGCTTGGTGGATTGTTGTCCCAATAGAAACCTTTCTTGTGAAGCTGGCGTAACGATACCAGGTTGCAAGCAAAGTCTTCGCAGTAGGCTACGTCTTCGAGTAGTAGCCACCGAGAACGGGACTTACTCTTCGTCTTGATTATGACTTCTCCATACCCAAGGATCGGCACTTCGGTATCGCCAGTGTAGACAAAATCTCCTGCCGGTGCCGGTCGAAGGTTCCTGAACCGTCTGGGGTTGTTGAAGATGTGAATCGTCGTACCGGAATCCACAATCGCTGAGTTTCGAAGAGGGTAGGTGCTGGCGCTCAGAGCTGCTTTGGATCGTAAGAATCGAGCTCTGGTACGTTTGTTGCGGATAGGTTTGGTTAGTGCGGCGATGAGTGCTGCCTCGGATTTGAAAACGGCGGCTAGTCATAACATCTTCCGTCTTTCGCGCGCCTTTCTGACCTTCTCGGCGAGCTGCTTGTCGAATTCCAACATCTTGGCTACCCTATCTTCAATCACAACGCTCTTGCTGTCCTCGAACCAATCCGGGGTTTCTTCGTCTGCTGAATAGGTGTAATAGCACTTGTCGAGCTTGTGGCCGTATTGCAAGCAGACTTCGCAGCGGTCTCCATTTGATCGAATCTTCTTGGGTGGTCGTGATGGCGAGTTTTCTTTCGTATCTCGTGGTTGCCTGGCTTCCTGGTGCTCGTCTTTGCTCTGGTGTCCTCGTCGGCGGCGGCGTTCTTTCCCTGTTTCCTCCGGCTTATCGGCATCCCTACCGTGGAGGACCGGAAAACCAGCTTCGATCCTTCCACGCTTCTTGTTGTCCTTGATCTTTCCACCGATCGCTGACTGCATTCGGGCAGCCACTTGGTTGTGTGAGAAGTTTCCTTCGAGGATATCTTCTTCCAGGGTTGCTAGCTCTCCTAGGGTCCAAGTCTTTCCATCTCTGATCTCCTTCAAGGCGTCCGTGAGGTCGTCGTACCACGAGCTAGGCGTAGCTATCTGTGGTATATTTTGCTCAATCCCTTCGCTGACCAGGTTTTGCCAACGAATAGCCCAATCTCCTAGCCTGCGTTCGAAGTTCTTGATCTGATTCAGATGGCTCGAATATTCAGATCTGAGGTCCCTGTTGATCGTCCGCTTGAACGGAAGCCACTGCTCCTTGAGTGCTTGATAGATGTCTGGTATATCCTTGCCCTTCGTGACGTGACGATAGTTCGGCCCGATGCTCTTGAGGATCCAATCGTGGAATTTGGATCTAGCAGCAGTCTTGGCGTAGTAGGTGCCCTTGTTTTCCTTGTATAGTTCGAAAGCTGCCTTCCAATCCGTTTGGCCGAGAGCAGTGAGATCTGAGAACTGAGTGGCCTTGGGCGTATTGGTTTCTGAATCCTCGTCTTCTTCGTGATCGCTTGTGGGTGGTGTGTGATCATCGTCCGGATTGCTAGATTCGGTGTGTGATCTTCCGGCAGTTTGGGATCTTCCGGATGTCCCGGTTCTGGCAGCAGCAGCGACACGCCTTCGAGTGGCATTTCGGTTGACGTCTTCGGTACCAGCTCCGCTCGTCTCTGGTGGATCGTCGTTGTTGTCGGAGCTTCGAGCGACACGGCGGGGTTGCTTCTTCTGAAAGTCGTCGAATTGAGGTACGACTGGCTCGGTTGGCCAGGGCTTTCTCAGTTTGCGGTTTGGATGGACGTTGTCAAGGATTCCAGCGTGCTTAGCTTTCTCCTCATAGGCTTCGCTCCACTCATCCCAGTCGCTAGGCTTGTTGAACTTGGTGTATTCGTAGTCCGAGCCTGTGGGCATAATGGCGGTTGGAATGGTCGAAAATGGTGAAAATGGTAGGATCTAATTGGTCGAAGATTTCGAATAAGGAGGTCTGACTGTCGTATCCGATGAACTTTTTTTTTTTTTTTTTTTTTTTTTTTTTGGTGTAACGCAACGGCTTGTGATCGTTGTGCGGAATCTGACTGTTAATTGTTGGAAACGACATTCAGACGGAAAGATGGGGAGAAAGAATTGATTGATTTTTCTCTCAGTGGCGGGCATCGCCCTGGCCTCCTTTTAATAGCTTCTTGTTCAGCCTCTGGAACACCTCTGACACTAAAGCATCGGCAACCAGGCTTCCGTGTTTCAAGCGCCACAACTTCCAACACTGGTTTCCGCAAGACAGTTCCATATGGCGAATCCAACAGATGGGAGGATGGGGAAAGGAGGAATTTCCACTGACTCTATCACAGCATCATCCACGCAGGTTTCATTATCCTCGCCGCCACTGGAATGGTAAACATCTATTACTCTATGAGCAAAAGTCGCAAGGACGCTCAGTTGGCAAGGAGCCAAGCTGAGATGGTCCAGTTCAACGAAAGAAGAGCGCGAATGGCGCGTGGCCCAATAATAGCATGACCGACCTTTGTTGGAGTAGAGAGATGTAGGCTTTGAATACCTTGCCTACCTAGGTATTCTTTTTGCAATGATCCCCTGGGAATAGCTTGACTGTCAGAGCTTCAATCCAAACTATCTTCAACGTGGGGCTGGGACGGTATTCTAAATTCACAACTTGCCTTTTAGATTCCTCTCTCTTTTTTCGCACCTTCCATTGACACACAGACCAACCCACCCGCTCGCTGCTCACTCACTCACATTCACCCACAACCTCTGCTACTAGCTCGTCACTTTCCTTTGCACTCAGCACAACCTTGGCTGCTGTGGGGTGTTTTTCTCGTCGCATCATCCACCTTTCTTTTTCTTTTTTGTTCTTCGTCTCGAACCCCCTTGACATCGTCTAAACCGCATCGCCTCTCTTTGAAACCCGCCGCCCTACAACCTTGGACGCTTTCGTCGATCGCCCTTGTCATCACCCACCACACAACAGCCAAGATGTGTTTGAACATCATAGTCCTGGAGGGGTGCAGGCGTTTTGGGCACCCAAACCCGTTGCTACCTTTCACCAAGCTTTGTGATGCGAAGGCGGCTGAGCTTGAGTTTTGGGCACTCGTGTGCCCCCACCTTACCAACAACGACTCGGGACCGCCAGGGGTGCTCCAGCTCACTCCCTGATCTCTTCCTTTCTCCGACCTCCCCATGCAATTGCACCAATGGGCGGCTCGCTGCGGATATGGCACCACCAGGACAGCAGATCACCGAGCTCAAACTCTTCGTACACCATGCTAGGCGGGGTTTCCTCGCCCGGACGGTGGGTTTATGGCCTGGCCATCCCAAACAAACGCCTGGTCACAAGAAGACACCGATTACCTAGGTAACAATCTTCTTGACTTCCGGATGCGGTGTGCGAGGGGCACTGTCCTGGAGAGTGACTTCGGCGAGGTGGATCCCAGCCTAGAAGGGGGCGATACGAACCAACCCCCCCAAAAAGATCAGACCATGGGACACGCAACCTTCGCCGCCCAACGAGAGCACACCGCCAACCATGTGTTTGGCGGCAGCCAGCCACCCGCCGCGGACCAAACCTTTATCGCCGACCTACTTCCCAGCGGCACTTATCCTGTTGTCAATGACGACCCGCCGCAGGGCGAGCAGCCCACCCAAGATGAAGAAGACCTCGACGGCCTGGCTCTCGAGGAGGAGCAACCCATTGGCGACGACCAGCCCGACACTGGCCACGAAGCCGGCCCATCCAGCTCGCGCCCCATGTAACACTGGAATCCGAAGACATGGTGTCCGAATGAAGTTGGACGATGCAAGAGGGTTCGTGCGTTAGGTGACCTGAATAACCAAAACGAACAATTTGAGCGCGTGGGGAAAGGTTTGAGCGCGTGAAGAGAAGGGAAGGAGGGTTTGGACGTACACAAGAATGAAGGTATAGCAGTGATTCCCTGGCTGTTCTGGGGTCGTTTCATCTCGTCGAATTCGGCTTTGACTAACCTTGTCGCCTAAAACTAGGACGAGATCCCGGAATTTCGCGGCCGGACCCGGGCGGCCCTGGAGACGAAGGTTTATTCGTGTACCAAGAACAAGACGACATCAGCACCGCCGGCAGACCAGTAAAGCATCAACCCCGGTCTCAATCCCAAGTCTCAGACTGGCCGTCTTGCCATCACTCACGGACATTCTTTTCGTCCCCAACATGGTATTTGAGGCACTGCGATATGGATTGGGTTTGGGATTGCAGAGTATGCACCAACGTTTTGCCCGTTGTTTGAGGACGGACACGAGGGGAGCATAATATAATCTGTGTACAATTACCATGAGCTTTTTCTTTCCCCCTTTCGATGCCAGCGAGTTTCAGCACGTGTAATCTCATCCGTACCGACTGTGCAAGTTCTACTGAACGAAGCCCAGCTCGCTTTTGACGTCACCCTAAGCGGTGCGCCATGCATTAAAGTTTTCCATGCCAGAAGAAGACATTATTCTTCTTCTGCGACGTGATTCGACCGTCGCCACGAATATGCATGCTGTGTAGCTCAACAAGTCAGGGTCCTCCAGGGAACAAGGGGCGAAAACCAAGGATATGACGTAGTGCAGGACAGCTGACAACCCCCAACAGGGGTCGCATCCCAGAAGCTTGGCCGGAGAAGGAGGAGACCAAAGAGATATAAACCGCCATCAAGAACCCTTGAAACGTAGTAGTTCAACTCAAATCAAACCCGTTCATCCTGTCTATATCACTTACACGCAAAAACCACACATCACAAGAAACAAGACGCCAAACGTCCAAACCAAATCCCCGCTTACAACCAAAGTCCAACAACATGAACTCCAACAACTCCAACTCCAACTCAGGCCTCACCGGCGCCGGCAAGACGGTGACCTCCACGCTGGGCAACACAGTTGGTGGGCTGGCCAACACGGTCGGCGGCGTGCTCGGGGCTGCGTCGCGCGGGGTCGGGGAGACGGTCAACGCTGCTACCGGCGGCGTCGGCAAGCCGGTCGGCGACGGCATCGCCAACATCGGCACGGGCGTCGAGGGCGGGGTGGCCTCCGTGGCGCAGGGGGTGAAGGATGCGGGGGGGAGTGGAAGACGGGGAAGAAGTGAATTGCTACCTAGGTACCTAAGGTATTCTTGTGGTCGGGGTGAGGGAATAGGGGGGTGGGTTTGGGAATATGACTGGACGGACTCTCATTATTGGCGGCTTTATTGTTTTATGCTTGATTTTATGTTAGAGACGTTGGATTCAAAGTTGCCTACTTCTTCATTGACAAATATTTGTTTCATCATACTAACATCCTGTTTTCGCACTTGAATCTTGATTTGTTGACCTAAACGAGTCTTTGATAGTCCTCAACTGCATCGGAAGGGAAAGAATGGAAAGTTGACAACCACCGAGTTCGAATGTGTCATGAATCATAATGCATGCCAATTGTAGGGAGCCCCTACCCACCCACTCATGGTTGTATACAAGTCGGCTTGTCATCATTTCTTCACCTTGCCAACCATATCCCATTTCCCCACATTTTCGGGGGGTTTCATGTCCTCCATGCTGCCGATCACCCAACCATCGGAATTCACGGAGATATGTCCAAGATCGACCGAGAGAACGACCTCCCATCTACCTAACTTTGCTCTGAAACATTCGTATCCGCGTCACAACAACGCGTATTTGTAACTCCGATCAATAGTGGTAGGACCGGAACATTGCGGTAATACAACGGACCTAAAAGGTGCTAACGTATGTACAAGTGCAGGATCTCATGCATGGTGCAACCACAGACTCGTTGACGATGCCGTGATACCGCCGAAAAGGAGGGGGCGCTTGATGGTCCCGGCGCTGGATATGTCAAAACCCTGATGGTATAACCCCTGATCCGCCCTCCGCTCACAAACGCGTGGCGCTTGACGCTGTTACGTCGCCCAAGCAAATGCATCCTATGTCTACAACTCCAAGCCCTCGGAAACGGAAATCCGGTTCTTTATAGATCCATGACACCATCCAAGTTGGATACGAAAGCAAGGGAGAGGCGAACACAACTTTGTTATCAATGCCAAGGGTCTGGACACCTTCCGACAGGCTAGCGGTCCTCATTTTGAGGCCGGGCCAGACAACGGTTACAAACGGGATTCCTGTTTGAGGCGGGCATCAACATCCCGTTACCCACGATGGGAGATCCGAGAGGGCCAGCCACGACACGATTTTCGCACTTTTCTGCCCGATATGACCCATTCCTGGGAAAATATGGCGGCGAGCGATGGCGACGGCGAGAGCGTCCATCACGAGGACATCATAATTTTCTCTTCCCCCCTGGTCACCAGCTGAGATGCCGATCGGGCCTGGGGTGCAGAGCGGGGAGCTTCCCGACCCAGCCTCCCGAGAACGGCCAGTCGCGACGGATGGCGACAAACACTTGTTTGAAAAGGGCCGTCTGGGCATGCTCAATGCTACAGGCCTAGACCGGCCGATCTCGATGGGGCCAGATGCTAACCATTTACCTGTCAGTGATTCGCTGAAGAGATCAGGGGACCAACGACCGCCCCGTTCGTCCCTGACGGAGTCGGCTGACCTTCCCCGGATGGTAGTTTCAACCTCACACTAATTTTTCAAATTCTCAAAGACATGCCAGTTTGATATCTCCCTCCCAACACAGTCCCATCACAGTGACACTGTGACCTCGCCGTCTTTCCCCATGTCTCACCAACCTCTCCTCCCATTGTCTTGGTAACCAGTCCCTGAAGTCTGAACCTTGTTTGTCCCACCGTCTTTAACGAGACATGTCGTGAACAGCACTGGGCAGCGTGCAATGTGCTACAACTCGGCCGCAGATGATGCCACCGAGGTCCAGGCTTATCTCTTGTGCGCCCAGCCCGAATCCCGAGTTGGTGCCTGACTGATGGTTCTGGAATGTCAAAAATGCGGTCAGGATCCGACAGACCGGTCCAGATGGCGAAGGCCCGAGGAGAACTGTCTCCTCACTTCCGGATTTCCTCGTGTTTCACCCGAGGTGGGAGCAATCGGATTACTGCCGAAACGGTGTTCCTCCGCACGTGTTCCAGCCATCGACTCCCGGAGGAGGCGCACTCGCCGCAGGGTTATCAGACCCCTGATCTCCGATAACGGATGTTTCCTCTCCACCAGATGGATGGACGGTACCACTGTGACCTCTGTGGATCGTTTGGGGAATGACACATTGTGCGTCTAGACCGCGAAGGATGAACGGTACTTTCTGATATCTGACGCATGAGATCGTGAACACGTCATATGCTCCAAGAGGAAGGACGGTGACCTTGGGAGAACTACTGCAGCCATGCACGGCGTCACTTGACGAAGATGGCAAGTCCGGACGATGCCGACCCTGTCGATGGCCGACGGTCTCGCCGGCAGTCCGGGGAGCAGCAGTTTTCGGTGGCCAAGCCATGGCAAACACGATGCGGTGCCGGAAATCTCAGCGGCTCGCGCGGGCATTCCTCACTCGCCCCTTGGAGGGGGGCGGCGGTGAGACCGAGAAGGGAGCTTCCAAATACAAAGAACCGCCTCGCAACGTGCCACAAGAGAATGGAGCTCATCACCATCTGACCACCATCACTATTCTCAAGCATCACTACCCAGTGAAGCACCATGGCGTCAGCGGAGAAAGAGAAGAAGCAGCTCGCTATCCAGATAACATCTCTAGGGACCTCTAGCGGCAATGTCACGCCCACCTGCCCCTCGAGCGGCAATGTGACGCTGGACGATGCGGACAAGACCCTAGAAGCTATGGGATACACTCCAGTGCGCTTCTCACGTCCACCCTTTGGAGTTGTCGCAAGTTGCTGACGGGCATTCACAAGGTCTTTAAGCGCGAGTTCTCAACATGGTCGAGCTTCAGTTTCGCCATGAGCATCTGCGGCATCTACAGCTCGCTGATGTCCACATGGATCTACGGGCTACAAGCTGGTGGTGCCGGCGCCATCATGTGGAGTTGGATCATTGGTGGTGCTGGTGCATGGGCCCTGGCCATCAGCCTCGCTGAGCTGTCGTCAGCCTACCCCAGCTCTGGGGCCATGTACTCGGTGTTGAAGCAGGTAGCCCCCGAAAGCCAGGGGCCGCTGCTGTGCTGGATGTCAGGTATGTTATGTTCTGAAAGCTGGTGATGCTACTGTTCAGCAGTACTGACATACATACCTTGGAGGTTACATCACTCTTGCCGGCGTTATTGCAGGCACCGCCAGTACGGAATATGCATCAAGTCAGATGCTGCTAGCCGCCGTGTCCATTGCCACGGACTTCTCCTACGTCCCGAGCACGGGTCATGTCTTTGCCGTCATGGCCCTTCTCTCCATCCTCCACGCCGCGATCAACACCCTCCCCACGCGGTGGTTGACGAGGCTGACAAGCGGTTATGTGGTGTTTCACATGAGCGTCTTGCTAGGCGCCGCCGTCTGCCTTTTGGTGCAAACCAAGGAGAAGCACAGCATCGCGTACGCGTTTACCGACTTTCAGCCCACCTCTGGCTGGACCCCGCCGGCGTTCGCCATGCTCTTCGGCTGTCTCTCCCCAGCCTGGACCATGACCAACGCCGACAGCACGGCCCGGTAAGCCCGCTTACTTGCTCCTCATGTTTTCAAGCCACATCGCTCTAACCTCTCTTCGCGTCCCCAGCATCGCAGAAGAAGCCAAAGACCCGGCCCGCGTCATCCCAAAAGCCATCGCGCACGCCACCACCTTCACCTACGTGATCGGCCTCGCCTTCAACCTGATCCTGGTCATCTGCATGGGCGACCCGATCTCGCTCGTCAACTCCCCCACCGGCCAGCCCGTGTCCCAGCTCTTCTACAACGCGCTGGGCCGCGCCCCCGCCGTGTTCTTCACCCTCGCCGGGTTCGCCGTCATGAATCTCGTCGCCATCCCCGGTCTGCAGGGTGGCAGCCGCATGATTTACGCCTTTTCGCGCGACGAGTTGATTCCGCTGTCGCATGTGTGGCGGCGGATTTCCCCGCGCTCGCAGACGCCCGTTGCGGCCGTCTGGCTGTATGCGGGGCTGGGCGTGGCGGTCAATCTGCTGGGCCTGGTGAGCCACACCGCGATCAGCGCCGTGTTCAATGTGTGCACGGTCGCGCTCAACCTGTCGTACATGCTGCCGATTATCTGCAAGATGGTGTATGGCAGGTTTGAGAAGGGGCCGTGGCATCTGGGCCGGTGGAGCTTTGTGGTGAATTTGGTAGCGGTGGTGTGGAATCTGTTTATGGCGGTTGTGTTCTTCCTGCCGACCAATCTGCCGGTCACGAGCGAAAATGTGAGTGGTTCTCTAGGTATGGGTTACATGGCTTGCTTTTGCTGACATTGATGACAGATGAATTACGCCAGTGTTGTCTTTGTGTCGGTTTTGCTCTTCTCGGGCGGCTTCTGGTACACTCATGGCCGTCACTTCTACGCCGGACCGGCAACACAGTCGAGGAAGAACTCGCAAACAATCGTCGTGACGGTCTAAGCAATGGAAGGAGTGGGTATGGTAAGCCGTGAGGATATGGATGCATGTATGGAGGTTCTCAGGATCAAGGTTCGGGGCGTGCTCGGCTGGTCGGGACGGGACTTAGGCGGAGCTGGGTTTCTTTGGGTGAACGGGCAAGCTCGTCATACAATCTGAACGGAGTCTGGGGTTAGGTTGACTGGGGTTATGATGTTTTCTATTCTTGGGAAGTCCGGGGTAGCAATAAGGACTAACATGGGGTCCGGCCTACTTGGGTGGGTTCGGGGCGGCGGGTAGCATGGGAAATAGGTTCATGGAAAAGGCTCTGGAAAAGGTTCGTGGAAAAGGTATCCAATAGCAATATGGCAAGCTTCTTGCCGCCATGGTAGTAAACAGAAATTGTAATAGTCACCAGGAGTTCTTTGGTTTGAGTATAAATTGGGGTTAAGCTGTATTTACTTGACCACCCTGATCCCTTAACTGGACAGACCCCTCTGAGATAACTGCAGCCCGTCACATGCATTGCAGCGACCGACTCCAGCTGGTTAACGCCTCGTCGTCGCGGACCCGTAGGTCATAAACATATCGTCTAGGTCGTCGATGGCCTTGTTCATTGACTCGTTCTCCTTCACCCACATTGGGTCGTTCGGGTTGTGCAGCCACTGCCAGCCGAAGTCAACGTCGGCGTAATTGTCGCTCTCTGTCTCGTTTTGCTTCTCCATATCCCATTTGGAGATAGTCGGCGGCTCGAGCGGACTCTGCTCTGATTTGTCACTCAGGAGATTTGACGGCTTGGTACTTTGCTTGGAGTTCTCCTTCTCGAGACAGCTCTTGGTATTGTTCGTCTCGGGTTGGTTGTGTTCCGTGATGTCTGCTGCTGCTTCACGGTTGCCCAACTTCCGTTTCTGCTTCCTCTTATTCGTCCGCATCTTTGGAGCCGCTGCTGGCTCCATTGTGGGCGAGTTGTTGCTGCTTCGAGGACCTGCCATGACTGCCTCGCTTCTCTCTCCCTCAGGAGGCGCCGTGGCTCTGGACGGTAAGTTTCTGTGGTTCTGTCAGCGAGGAGAACGGACTGTTAGCTTCCAGCCAGTAGGCATATCGGAGATCTATTCCGACTCAAAGCAACGAAGAAGGGACTCGGAGGATTACCTGTCAATCAAGACTTCTTTATTTAGTGCCCACTCCGATCTCTGTTTTGGGGTGTTGGAAATTGTTTGAACACTGAAAGTGGTGTACTGGCTGCGCCTGAGTGCCTCTTTGTGTTGCCTCCTTTTCCCAACTTGTCTAACAAATAGATATGTCAGGTATCGCAACCCTCCTTCTGGAGATTCCAAGTTCAGTTACTGGTTTCTTTGGAAAGGACTTGTTGTCTGTGTAAGCTGTTACCATTGAAAAGACGATCAATGCCAGTCTCTGTGGGCGGTGGGTGACTGGCTTGGTTTACTGTTGGACCTCCTGTGTCCTTTCAACTCCCTTGAGCTGGTCTGAGGTTTGGATAGGTTTCAAATCATCAACTTTCAATACCAATCCCAACCTGAGGGTTAGTTGTAGGAGGATAATGTAACAGATGTGTGAGATGTTTTCCGCCGAGCAGAGCGGAGCGGGTCCCAGAACCAGCCTGCACCACCACCCCAATCACCCCCACACCACAGTGCTTCCCAGTGTGAAGCATAAGACTAAGCAAGCTACGACTAAGCAATCTTCAAGAATTCTTCAGAAGGGGTCTTTGCAGAATTGCAGGTGTGCAGACCGGGTCTGGCTGTCTATAAAATAATCTCTTCCCCTCCCATTCCTCTTCCCTTTCCCTTTTTTCCAAGCAGCAAAGAGTGCAAGCTTGGCTTTCCAGGTTCTTGCCTCTTGATCTGCAGAATAAAGCCACTTCTGACCCCCGGCCATCTAGGGACTTGTCCCTTTATAGGTGGTTGGTTTACAGAAGGTGGGACATTCAACCAGTTTCTTCTTCAATCTTCCTCATTCTCTTATTCACCTTCCTCATCTTCCCTTTCCTCATCTTCACCTTCCTTATCTTCATTTTCATCATCTTCCACTCCGTCATCTCCACCTTCCCCCATTTTCCCTTCCCTCATCTTCACCTTCCTCTTCCTTTCCCCGTTCTCTCAGTCGCGGTCGCGAGCGAGACCACGAGTGGTGGCTGAAACACCCGTCACTGGGTCTTCAACCATCGGCTCGCTGTCATCGACTGCTACCGCCGCTGGGAAAACATCCCCGCCCCTACAGAAGAAGAGATGGCAGTTCCACCCATCTTTTCTAATCACAAGGGCGAAAATCAAAGTCCTACTCACGCAACCACTCGGCTCCCAACGTCTCATTCCCCAAGACAGCTGGCCAGAACCGCGTCTGACATTTCCCTTTCCGTTTCAAGCATTTCCAACCGTTCGAAAAACACGCGAGCTGACCAGGGCAAGTGGCAATCCGCTTTCCCCAGGAGCAACGCGAACATCAAACAGCCCACCATGACCCCCCCAAAGCTGCACTCTCCCCGTCGGCTAAGGGAAACTGGTGAGCTAACACTTTCCGTTTCAAATCGTTCCAACAGTTCGAAAGTGTACACCCGCGAGCTGACCAGGGAAAGCGATATCCGCTTGCCCCAGGAGCACCGCGAACATCAAGCACCCCCAATACGGCCCCGAAACTGTTCACGCTTGCCGTCAGCTTCGAGGGAAGTCGAGGGGTTACATTTCATGTTTCAAACAGTTCCAACGGTTCGAAAGAAAACTAACACATGACCGCGAGCTGACCAGGGAAAGTGGCAATCATCCGCTTCCCCCAGGAGCAACGTGGAGATCAAAACAGCCCACCATGACCACCCGAAGCTGGCGACCCTTGCAGTGAGCTTCAAGGGATTTTGGTGGGCTGACATCTTCTGCTCCAACAGTTCTAACAGTTCCAACAGTTCCAAGAACCAGACCGCGAGCCGACCAGGGGAAGTGGCCATCCGCTTTCCCCAGGAGCAGCGCGGAGATCAACAAGCGCATCATATCCACTTGGAGCCCTACCCTTATCGTGGGCTTCAGGTAACAGATGGGCTGACATTATCTTTGATTTCTACCCGATACTTTAATTTTCGGTGATCTGTGGCTTTTGTGTGCGTGTATTGCCCTGGCATGTCATTGCTTCCTGTCTCTAATAAGGGTGTGCCTGTCTGCCTGGATTCATATGTATTATTATTGCCTTGAAAGTAAAATTAGGGCAGCCTTTTCTTGGGAGCTCCCGGTGTTTCATGAAACTCCGGGCTCTCGCGACGAACAGCGTCAAAACTCGACACAAAGGGTCAAACTTTGTGTACAACAACACGCATTTTCTTGCTGATATTGGCAATAATGAATGGTATTTGATTTATACGTCATAAAAGCCGTTTTGTCAATCACTGGGAGCAAAGAGCTGCCATGTTCGGAAGCGCTGGCGTGGAGTGTGTGTCCTCAGGTGCCGGAGTCTGCTTCGTGTAAATACGTGATAATCAAATAAAGCGTATTTCAACTTCAGCGTGGGGGGTTCTTCATTGGCCAGACAAATGCGGGCATTTCATGGAAGTTTCAACATCCAGCGGCAGTCGCTAAAGTAGCAAGTGCATGCTAGAAACTGGACCTTTAATTCCTGTTGTCGAGGCCATTGCTCAAGGTACAATTTGTATCACTGATGACCAAAAATCAACGCAACGGTCAATGTACTTGCATGAATCGCCTGTTGAAAATACTTAATTACGCAAGATCAGCAGGTACGGTCCTCATGACGCGCGCCACAACTTCCTGTATTGTTCCGCCGCTCCTCCATGTCTGTTCAAGTCCGCCACGGTTTTAGGTTCCGAGCGAACCTTTAGTACCTTTTATCTACCTTACCGAGGTACCCAGGCACTTGGTCACTGGCATCCACTCGTTTCTACAGCTTCGGCACTCCCACAGACACCGTTCATTACCGCGCCGCCATTCCTCAAGTCAGTCGGTGGTTTGTTCCTTACCATTTATTTCCTTTTCTCAACGACACCAGCCCGGCATGCCAATAGTCCCAACCATGTCAACCCAAGCAACCCCTCTGGCACCGCCGGACCGCAAGCAACCGCGATTCCCAGGCCTTCGCGTCCGCGTCGCCCAGTCATACGACTTCCCAGCGATGGCTCGCATGGCCAACGAAATCTTTCAACACGAACGGGACATCGACCACTTTGACCGATACCGCACCGTGAAGATGGGATACGAGGACGAGGCCAGAGCGGCCGACAGGCTGCTTGCCGCAGAGACTGACTGGCGGTTCGCCGACATGCGCAAGAACCGGCGGACCCCGGGTCGCCATTTTCTTGTCGCCACCTACCTCAAGCAGCCCGCGGTTTACCTGACGAGCCGCCACGGTGCGCAACCAAGAGAGGAAATTCTGGGCTGGGCAGAGTGGCAGGACCCAGGCCGTCTGATAGTATTGACAAACTCCGCTCCCAGTGACAGCCTCTCCGACTCGGACCAGACCGATGACAGCCCGTACAAGCTGACGGGAAAGCCGGGTATTGAACTCGGCGAACTGCGGACAATTCTCAAGAATATGAGGCTTTATCATGCGAGGCAAGAGCTTGTCGTCCCACCAAATGGGTTGGCGGTGGGTTTGTCGGAGACACTCGAATCCTTCGACCGTGCCGCCACCAATCAGCCGGAGGATTGGAAACGCTGGTCCAAGCAGTTCCTCCCGAATTACCTTGGCCAATATGGCGATGTCCATGGACGGCACCTGGGTATGCACCCCTCTTTGTCTTCAAATTAACAAGGCGGCTAACATGGTTCCCCGACCCGCAGTTCTACGTTCTCTTGTTATCAGCACAGCCCGTTGGGATGACTGTGTCGGCCGCCGCCTTCTGCAGTGGGGAATGATACGGGCGAATTCATTCGGCTGGGACATCCAAACGCTCGTATCTAGCGTTAGCGCATCAACGGCGGATACGTTTCGCGAGAGCGGATTTGTCGAACTCGGCCGCCTAGACATATTTCGCGATACGCAGATCGCCCTCGGGTGGAGCCGCTTTCGTGGTCAGGAAACTCGGAAGAGAGCGCCGGCCTTGGATCACGACCCGGTAGTCCAGAAGCCAGCCAGCAAGAGGTCCCGGGCCGTCGGTCTGGGAGAGAACAAGGACTAGCCGGCATGATCCAAGTATGGACCCAATGGCTTAGCATAGATGGGGGAACAGAAGGGCGTTTGGAGTCGGAAGGATCAGGCACGGGGCTGAGACACAGTTCATTGCTTCGATGAGCGTTTGCTTTAATTTCGTGTTCGGTTATTTAATACTCACTTGGAGACAGTCATGGTCGTCATCAGTGTAGCAAGGTTAGAGCTGCAGTAACCTTCAAAGACACAACGAAAAAGACGACGTCCAAATCAACTTTCAATAAATCTTGCAACCGTCCTGTGTTGCTGCTCAACCTCAACTTCTCCAAAGCCCAAAGATCGAGATCTCGCCCATACTATCAGGACTTGATACTAACGGGGGAAAACATCCTTGCCTAATAGTGTAATCCAACTACTAGTCGCGAACAAAGATCGACCACGGACCTGGACCACAATAGAAGTGACGTGACAATCTTGATTTGGAATACTGCATGTGTGAGTAACACTCAGTAGGTAAGTACATCATAGGATATACGCTTGTCTGGGAGGGGAACAACAGCCCGCCTTTGGCGCACCAGGCGCCAAACCGCGTCGTTCACAGCACAGCCCACACTGAAGGGAAACTGCATTCAACACCGATCCTCAATCAGCAGACAATGTGTCAGATGTTGGCAACAACGGATGCGTGCCACCCATCCACTCTTTGCCTGACTACCTCTCCATCTTGTAGCTATCGGACCTCGTACACCGTCCTGTTACCAACCACGGACCTCACCAGCACGCGGGGGCCGTCGGAACTACGGGTGTCGGAACTACGGCTCTCGGAGCGCCGGGTCGGGGGTTGGGCGCTGGCGGGGGCGGCGCACGTGCGTTGGAAGGCCGTGAGGTCGGGGCGTCCCTAATCACAGCGGTTCGAGGCGGGAGCTGAGAAGAGCCACCGCTGCTATTAGCGGTGCCGCTTCCACGTGCTTGCTGCGCCGGGCGGGATGGGAGCGCGGTTGGTGTCGGGGCGCGCTGGGCCGTCGCCGAGATTTGGGGGTAGGCGGGGGCAGGGGAGGTGCGTTGGTTGGGCGGGGTCTTCCCCTCGCGCAAGGCTTGCTCGCGCGCGTTGATCTGCTTTTCGGTGTAGCACCTGTTGCCAGCATAGGATTCTCCGCACCAGTAGAGGAAGTTGACGAAGCGGCTGCCGTGGCAGGTGTCGGCGGGGAGTTTCTTGATGCAGCCCGCCAGCTCGCGGGTCAGCTCAGCGGCGTCGGGGTAGGTCTTGCGAGTTTTGGCGCCGTCGAAGTCGTACCGGAAGGCGCTGACGTGCAGGGTGAGGGCGAAGAGGATGCGGTGGATGGCGGTCATGGCCGAGGCAACGCCCGCCTGCCGTCGGAGCTCGACCGTGCCTAGCCGGGCGAAAGGGTGGAAGCTGGTTGACACGTACCGCTGGTCGGGATCGCCGCCCTTGGTCTCAAGGATAAAGTTGTCTTGACCGATTAATGCGACCGACTGGAGCCTGGAAAATACCGGCCCCCATCCCTTGGTCGGGACATTCTTGTACTCCTCACTAGCAAAGAGAGTATGATTGGCCAGCGCATATCTGTTGTCCCGACGCTCGGGCGGTAGAAGTTCTCTGAACGCTGATTCCCAGAAGAAGGCTCCCTTTGCCATCCTGACGAGCTGAGGTGTCGTGTACTTGGTCCTTTTCGTGGGGCCAGGCGATACATGAACGTGGCAGGCGCAGCATTCATTTGTCCAGAAGTCGAAGTTTTTGCCGACGGCATCGAAGATGAGCTGTATCTCTTCTTGCCAGTGTTTCGTCACCGACATGGGCGGCGAGATGATCTCAATTCCCCCTATAGTATCTCTTGGTTAGCGCATCTGGGTTCTCATCCGAGTACCACTAGGATAATTGGAGGCAACGTAGGTACATACACCACTTGCGTACTTCGTCGGGCTCTTTGAGGAGCCATTCCTTCAGACTGGAGTCAGACTCGCATGTCCAGCCATGCCCGTCCCCCAGGGCAATGTCGATAATTTCCCTGACGGCCTGACCAACACAGTCTCGCTGTTTGGCCTTCTCTTCAACGTGGCCTGTTCCATTCTCAAGATTCCAGTCCCAGTCGTGCCAGAAAAATGGCACAGCGCCTGGGTCCCTACGTAGCTTCTCCCGGATTCTTCGTTCCAGTTCAGGTTTAATCTTGACGTAGATTTCGATCTCGACACCGAAGAGAGGCAACGGGTTTGTAGTCGCTGCCGTCTTTGTTGCCGGTCTCCTGCCGCTGGTACTCATGGTGGCGGTGAGTAGATGATTAGGTCGGTAAAGGGGGAGGTGAATGTTCGACGTAAAGTGCAATCAACAAATCAGAAATATTAGGTAAGGTAAGGGATATGGCTAACAAACCTTTCCACAACAGCCAGTGTTGAAGAAAGGAGAGAATTCTAGATGGTGTCAAATTCGCCCGCTACCCTCTCGTACAATGGACCACCTTTATAATAAGCTTCGATCTAAATGTCGTGCACAGATGGGATGGGGAACTGGGGACTAGCATACAAAGTACGTGACCCGGTCTACTCCAGAACGGGCCGCTATCACGGGTCTGGGTGCCGAGGACATCGTCGCGACCGTAGATTGGACTAGGTCAGCAAGCATTGAGCCCGTCGATTATGGCGTGTTGTGGAAATATTCGTCTAGTTCTGGTCTGGGCCTACGACTGGCAAGCCCGGCCGAGGGCCATGCCAGGGCAGTGTCCCTAGACAGGCAGGTACACAGCCTACAAGGTCGTCCAGAAACCCATGGCAGGACCTGAATTCCGTCGTCTATTCGGAGCCTGGACTCACCGAAACCCCCCGACTAAAATATCTCGTCGGACTTCTACCCTGAGAACTTCCAGCTAGTTTAGGAGATGAAACGGAAGCCCCGTGGGGACGCCCGAGGTTGGGATTTGTAATAACAAGAACTCATTTTTGAGTAATGTACAACTAACTAGATGGGCGTGCCGGCTGCGTCCTTTTGCCAGACTCCTCGATGTCTGCTGAGAAAGTAGACCAACTGAACAAGTAAGGTAAACTAAGACAAATGTAGACCCCAGGTCGGGCCACAACCTACGACGACCAGTGTAAGCAGTGTAAGCAGTCTTAGAGACCGATAAAACCCTCCGAGTCCGAATCATTACCGAGCAGGTATCCAGCGCACGGATACCCCCGGAAGCCATTATTTGGGCCAGAAGAGATATCACTAGAAGAGATATCGTAAGAAACACATCCATGATCCACTACGCTCCTACAACTTGGGTAGGTAAAGGGTCCAACTGAGGGCGTTATTGAGGCGCGCTTACTCAGACGTCTGAAACGGCTCCAATAGCATGCGGCGGCCCCAGTTTCACTTTTTGTAGGTAGTGCGGAGTGTTGGGTGTGGCTACGCCGCAGAGATGGTCGACGTTTGACGCGAAGGATTCACACCAAACATCACCTCAGGGACAATTGTACCCTGCATACCTCTCCGCTGCCCCGCCTCCTTCCATGCTTACAGGCCATGAACTAGGATGAGGCAGTTACCTACCCAGGCAGTTTAATTCCCCAGACATTGCTACCTACCAGGCAAGTAGGCAGTAAAGCGTGTGGTTCCCAGCGTCAGTGTATAAGGAAGCAATTGTTGTCAGTCACTCTCCAAACTCAGACCACAGCTTCACCACAGTTTGTTCCTGTCCAATACTTGTAACGCGCTCATCAATCTTGCAATCTTCGGTTTCTCAACTAGGAATCACCACCCTCGACTCAATCAATCAACCAAACAACAACACCCAAACAACCTCATCACAATGTCTGGCACCGGAGCACCCTCAGGCACCTCGCGCGTCGGCCCGACCGGCTCACAGCCCAGCAGCGCCAAGCTGGCCCGACCGGCTCGCAAGCCCAGCAGCAGATGCATCACGAGCAAGCCGCCAAGGACGCGCGCCTGCAGGAGCACTGGCTCAAGTGGTCGGGCATTGCCAACCAGGACCGCACCTACCCGGTGGTCTTCGACAAGTCGCCGGCGCCCGTCACCGCCGAGCTCAAGCGCCTCGTCGGCCCCAACGTCAAGACGGCCTCGGTGCACCGCGTGCTGGGCCTGGACGAGGATGGCCCGGCTGATAGGGATTTGGGCTCCGTGCTGGTGGGCTTGGTCAGTGCCTCGACGTATTCGACGCTGTCGGAGAAGCTCTCGCTGAGGAGCATCACGGTCAAGCTGGGCTCTGGTGAGCGCACGGCGTTCATCCCGACCGCTGTGAGGCCTGCTTCGGCGGGGAGGAAGGCTGAGGATTGAAGTGCTACGGCCTACAATACCTTACCTAAGGTTGCAGTGGAGATTATGGTTTAGGAACAGGAAGGGGGAGGTTGGTGCATGAATGAGTGATAACTTGAGCTTCCCTGGCGTTGGGGGGGGTGGGATTCATGTATTGGTAATGCTAGGGGCGCAGTATAACTTTGTGGATTGATAAAAGCTGCTATGTGGTGCGAGAACGTGGTTGCAGTGTCCGAACGCTCGTGATCTCTAGAATACCCTCAAGTTCGCTGTCCCATGCCTAATTCGTTCTGTTGTTTAACAGTGATTTGACCTTCCAGCCTTCAAAGCAGAAATGTCTTGGCCTGTTGACGCTTAAGCGCCAGTCCAGACGGGCGGGCCGGGAACCTTGTAGGTCTGCGGCCTGCTGTGGTCGTTGATGGGGACCTGAGAAACAGTCAGCACATGAACTCCTCGGTGTCTCTTCCCCCCTCGGAAGATGTTCTTACCTTGATGTTGGCATCATTCTGGTTGCAGTAGCCGGGGATGGCGGCCTTGTACGAGGAGTCGGGCTGAGCCGAGCCGGACCCAGTGATGACAACCTGGGCGCACTCGGGGTAGAACTGCGGGCTGTTGGCCTGGTGGAGGGCGATCAACTCGTGGCGGACGAGGTAGTTGCCCGGGGCGAGGTTCGCCGGGACCTTGCTGCTCCACGGCTTGTTGCCGACGAGCTTGGCGATGTCCCAGCCGGACGGAGTCTCGGTGTCGAGGAAAACCTTGACGCCGTCACCGTGGAAGCCACCCTCGTCGATCTTGAACCAGCCGGAGCCGGAGCCGTCGCAGGAGCTGAAGGCGCCCGGGCACTTGTACATCCAGACGATGACGGGCCCTTGGCTGTGTGTCCACTGCTGCCAGATGGCGGTGATGGTGTCGCCAGGGGCAGCCGTGGCACTCTCGGTGGCCGAAGTCCCGCCATTGCAGCGGAGCTTAGAGTCGGTGCAGCTCGTGACGGGGTTGTAGTCATTCCACTGGCGCTGGATAACGTTCTTGGAGTTGGCCGGGGAGAATCCTTGGTAGCTAGGCATCTAGTATTAGTAACCGCTTTAAGAGATGACATCGCCAAATTTAATCCCTCGGAGAAGACTCACCCAGGATAGTTCTTGCCGGCGATGACATAGCTCGTCACGGCGCCGTGGGCAGCAGCCCCCCCAACAAGGGCGAGCGAGCCGAAGACGGATGTGAGATGCATTGCGTATGTGATAGGTATTGGCAGCTGGAAGCGCTTGAAGAGGAAAGAAGAAGAAGTCTGTGGAACAAAGGGTATTGAAATTAAGGAAGCTTCTGCGCTACTAATACTTGAGCAGGATTGCCCGGTTTGCCAACATTCACTCAATATGGGCCTTGTGCCACCCTCCTCCCCACGCCCAGAATGACGCCGGCAGACGCGAAACAGCTTCCCCAGGTTTTCCAGTGCCGGGGCATTGACGGTACGGTTTGCCGGGTAATGTCAACAGATGGTGGGATTGCGGCGCCTTTAGCCCCGAGGCTTATATTTTTCGTCTTGGGACTGGTGGACCAGGGCGGCCAGGCATTTGCATTTAAATTAAACTAGACCGTTCGTGCACTTGCAGCCTGTGGCGTCGTCGTCCGGAATAGGCATCTGGACGGGGGCAAGAGCCGAAGATGGTGTTGCAATCTTGACCCCGGGCTGTCGCAGCCATGGCGTGCCCAGCAATGGTCAAGTGAGCTGGAGTTTAAAAATCACGCGGGCCGATTCGTGCCTTGTTTACCAACCGTCGACAGTTGTCTGGGGACGTCATGAAACGCGCCTTCAAGTGGGTGTGGCCTAGAGGAGCAGAACCCGGTCCGAGACAAGAATACCCCGGACCCTCCTACGCCGGTACTGCCGCCTGTCAATTTTATGGTAGTATTCATGGTTGCTTTCGGCAGTGGCGCCGGGTTCCGGGCTGCCGTCCCCGGTTGAATCGCTCCAGCAACCCACACTCTAGCCAGGTTATCGGCGCCCCAGGTTGTCGATCAAAACTCAAAACCAAGTTCAACACATCGTACACTCACTCCCTTATTTTGTGAAGACAGGCTTTAAGGTGCAGGACCATTACCAAGTTCATTTCCAGCTTCTTTGATATTTGGTATGGCTCAAGGCTTTCTGGGGCGGTCTACGCTGTGCTGTAATTAAGGTAGGTACTTGTCTTCTCATTGCACGCCGGACCTGCTTGCAAAGCCACACCACCTCCTCCCCCCCACACCGGCACAGAAGCCGCCATCCCGCAACATCCTGGATTGTTTATCCCTTGTTCCCGTCTGATGCAAGGTAGACGTGTCAAAGGCCCGACTCTGTCTGCAAAGAGCGGAAAACTCCATGACCCCTTACATACCTATGTAGGTAACAACGGGACAACGGGAATGTTAGAGGAGGCACACTGGGCAGGAAACCCAAACCGTGAGGTATCCCGTATCTTCCGATTGTCTACTGTGTAACGCATCGATGTCCACAAAACAGTCAGATTATGAGGCGTAATGGGCCATGTTGAAGTACATACACTTCTGCAGCCAAAGTGGTTGGCTGACGCGAGGTATGGTCGCCAAAGGGGGTCGAGATAAGCAGACGCTGGTCATGGACGTCAGTGACCAGCAGCGACCACCGCGCCAAATCCTACTCGGAATCCCAAGGCAAACACACAAAGAGTAAGCATCGGCTCGGGGGCTTGCCCCTGCCGCCTTCGCACTTTGCTTCATTTCTTTTCTTTGCTTTGGCAAGTACCTGTCCTGCGTGTGTTTCAACAGATTTCACTGGGGGGGAAGAGACCTCCCCAGCTTTGGCGGCGCTTGGCCTTGGCCACGAGCTGAGGCCATTATTGATAACCACGTAGAAAAAGCAGTTCAATTCCTCGTTACCATTCATCTAATTTGGGGAACGATCTACTCCTTAACCTTCCTTGTAGAAGTTAGGTACCTTCCGGCGTATAAACTATTAGTCTATCAACTATCAACTCCATTCTACATTCATCAACCGGCCCTGGAGTTGACCGGCTGTACAGCAAACATGGATAACCCCACAAAGGGAGTTGCCGCGCAGGCAAAAGTAGGTGGTGGAGGCGCTGCCGCCCCTCAGGCTGCTCTCCGAGTTTCTACTCAGCCTACCCCAACCACAACGAGCAAGACCCTAGCCAAACACAAAGCCCCATCCGACAATGCGGTACAGTTATGAGCAAAAGTAAGTTCCTCTCTAAACAATAATCCACTTTGTTATAGGCGCTGTTGGGACTTCAAGGTACAAGTGAGTCATAATGGCACGTGCAGATTGCTTACTGATGCTGGGCGTACTCTAGGTACTCCTTGGTACATAGCAGGTCAGAGGGGTTCGGACCCACAAAAAGCCAGTGCGATGTGTTTGAACAGTACTTGATCTGAGTCTCGCCGGTACTTCTTGTGATATTCACGTGACTTAGACTGTAGAAATCCATGGAAGGGATCGAAGGTGTTAGAATGCAAGGTGGGGCTCTTTGTGAGCCGTTGGGTTGGACAGTGAACCGACTAGAAGCAGCCAGGCGATTTCTTGTGGTGTGGCACATCATGGAGCAATTCGAGACTGCCAACGACTGGCCAAGTTAAGATGCAAGCGACTCTCAGAACTCCGGTTCTTCGTCTTCCGATAGCGAAGAGTCCCAGCCCGCTCCAAGAAGCCAGCTGAGACCTGCAGGGACTGCCCTCACGTTCGTACCACATGTTAACTGGGACCCAGAACGGTCATACGAAGGCGAACGAGCGATACACTGGAACATGCAATGGAAGATATGCTTGAAAAAGAGGGAGCAGACTGGCGAATCGGAGTTGGGCATCGTGATTTCGCCACGCAAGTTCTGGAAACACGTCCTTCACCCCAAGGTGACCGCTGCGACAGCCGACAAGATGTGGAAGGAAGATGACACCAAGGTTGTTCTGTCCGTAACCGACCGCAAAACTGCCAATATAATAAAGCGATATCCGAAACTGGAGGTTGATTGGAAATACGTTTCGAAGCAACTCCAGGACTGGAGCAGGTTTGTTGCTGACGGTAAGATGATGGCCGTCGCGGTAACATTCTTCTACCAGAATGTGGACTCTGCCAAATCCGGCAGAAGGGGTGCAACAGCCAACCAGCAAGCAGAGTTAGAAGCCAGGACTGTTGGTCTAGAACGAGGGTCGTGCATCAGGAAGGCGTATCTCCTCATGCGTTGTCCCGGGCCGCCGTGTACAAAAGGCTCCGACCACTGCTGGCAGAACGACGGAAAACACTACCCCCTTTGGCCTCATCACGTCAGGATGCTTGCCGAACACATGCGGGCTGGGAAACCCCTGAACGGGCACGACGATGTTCCAGAAGAGTTTCGCCGCCTGGTCCGGGATGCGGAACGCGAGCGGGAGGAGAGAGTACAGAAAGAGCGGGAGAAGACACGCAAACGGAGGCGACGCGATTCGGATAGCTCAGCCGCCGGCGTCCTGGCCAACCAATGCCATCGATGTGGGGCCGGAAGCGCGTCGCACCTCACGTTCCACCCTCTCCCAGCATTGTTTTCCCAAACTCTCCGCTGGCACGGCTCAACATATCCAGGGAAGACGCGGTGAAGGCATACAGTGCTTGGCATCAGGCCCAAGTTTGCACCGAACAGGAACAGAAGCATTATGACGCAGCTCGGGAGCTGACTCTGGCGCAATGCTACGATCTCAACATGCTTACGATCAATAAGCCGAAGATGTTCAATTTCTTCACTAAGAAGGGAATACCAGCTGGGGTTGCATGGCGCTTTGTTTGTGATGTGGAGGCATTCTTGGACGATCACGAAAGAGCACGGAGCGCATGATCGAACATTCAGAAAGGCTACAATATATATAAATACCTTCTGCTGTGTTCCAAAAATGAAAACGACATCGATTTTGTGACGATTCCCAAGTGCCTTCTCCCATCTTCCTGACAGTTCTGCACACTGAGTGATATCGGGGTTCTCACCATATTCCCGACCGGCAAGTACTCGAGGGTACTCCGAAGTACGACCTGCATCCAATAATGGCTGAAAGCTTGGCCTAAATTTCGCAGTGCTGACATGGTCTGCCGTACCTTTAGGTAACAACAGGTAAGTAGTGCAGTATGCACGTGATGAGCAGTTGACCATCAGACGGCGTGCTCGCGAACTGTGGGTACAAAACTACCCCACTCGCAATCCTCTGGGTTTGACTCTTCGAAACCTTCCGCACAACGGTCTTCACTGCGCTGCCGGCTGCTCAGATGCCTTTTGCACTACATAGCATCTACCATGTGTCTGCGAGTTGGGTTTGCCATATCCGCGCCGAGGAAAACGCCAATCAAAGATGTTGCGCAGTCGCCTGCGAACGCCATTGGCTGCTGCTCGCCGCCATGTGGCGGGGTGAACGGCATCAGCTAGCTTTCGTGCGATCCTGCGATTGCGGCCCAAAGGTCGACTCCATGCCATCACCGCCTCATCGACAACTAGCCGTATCAAGGCTTTCCTTCCCAAAACCTACGATGTCTCGAGTAGTACGTCCGTTTCTTCGGAAGGTTTTTCACCGATCCGACCGACCCGACAATGCCAACGATCGGGAAGGCTCTCGGGACAGAGAGCAGGGCGTTGCCGTTGTGATGTCTTGTGCGTCTTCCTACGGCAAGGCCTCGACGGAAGTGTCTGCTGCAAGCATCGATATCTCTCACCCCACGAAAATCGCCGCCGCCACCGCTACGTTCGCCTCGCAACTCCCAGCCGCGCCGGCGACCGATTCCACCGAGACCGAGACGTCCACCGAAGCGGGTGGTGTCACCGCCAGCTTACCCGTGCGACTCTGGGACCGTGCCTACAATGACCTCAAACGAGAAGAGACGGACTTGGTGGACGTGTACGAGAAGATACTATCCCGGCAGCTTCAGGATGGCCTCGGCTCAGTGGTGCCCGAGTCCCAGCCGAATACGATCGCCCAAAACAACTCGGACGCGAGGCGCCACCAGATGACCCAGCTCATCCATGCCGGTCTAGACAAGACTGCGAGGGAGGCTATGGTGAAAGAGGCCTTGGCGTGGCCGTGGATGTCGTTCTGTCAGCCAGAAACGTCATAAGTTTGGCGATTCAGGCCGTGCCCCAAGCCGCGCTCGCCTGGACTGGCGTTTGTCTCACTCTAGAGGTGCGTTTATTTGGAGGGCGATGTTCCGCATGCTAAGTTCTGCAGTTGCTTGCCAACCCCGTAAAGGCAACCGAAGCCAACCGCAAAGGGATCGACTACGTTGTCAGGAGGATGGACTGGTACTGGAGCCTGTCGGGCAACCTTCTCAAGGATCTCCCTGACCATGCCGACGAGCTCTCGAGAGTGAAACACGAACTGGAAAACCAAATCGTCGACCTCTACAAAGTGCTGCTCTCCTACCAAGTCAAGAGTGTCTGTTCTTATTACCGCAACCGCGGTCTGGTCCTCCGGGATGTGATCAAGCTTGACAACTGGGACGCAGACTTGGGGGGTATCCGAGACGCCGAGAAGTGCTTCCGAGATGACACCCAGACATACAATGCTCAGCAAGTCACGTCTCATCTCGAGCAGCTCGTTAGCCATGCAAGGAACCAGGAGATGCAGCAAATGTCGGAGAAGGACCAGCAATGCCTGAAACACCTGCGACTCACCGATCCTCGCGATGATAAAACCCGTATCGAGCGGACTAAAGGCGGCCTTCTGCAAGACTCGTATCGCTGGGTCCTCGACAACCCCGACTTCCAGCGATGGCGTAACCACCCAGAAAGCCGACTCCTCTGGGTCAAGGGCGACCCCGGCAAGGGGAAGACCATGTTGCTGTGCGGCATCGTCAACGAGCTGGACCGAGACGGTAGTACCGACGTATGCTATCGCAATGTGGCCTACTTCTTCTGCCAGGCTACCGACTCCCGCATCAACAATGCAACCGCCGTGCTCCGTGGCTTGATCTACCTGCTTCTCGACCAGCAGCCGTCTCTCCTCTCCCACGTGCGGAGCGAGTACGACCGGGCAGGCGAAACTCTCTTTCAAGATGCAAATACATGGGATGCCCTGTCAAGAATCCTTGCCAACATCCTGCGAGACCGAAGCCTACGAACGACCTACTTCCTCATTGACGCACTTGACGAGTGCGTGACAGACCTGCCACAGCTTCTCGACTTGATCGCCCAGAAATCATCTGGATCTCCCCAAATCAAGTGGATTGTCTCGAGTCGCAATTGGCCAGAAATCGAGGAGCGGTTGGAAACAGCCACAGAGAAAGCGAGGCTGAGCCTCGAGCTGAACGCCCAATCTGTCACCACCGCCGTCAACGCATACATCCGCCATAAAGTCCTTTACCTGTCGCAGTTGAAACATACGACAGCAAGACAGAGACTGCTGTACGAGACTATCTTTCCTCCAACGCAAGCGGGACCTTTCTCTGGGTGGCCTTGGTCTGCCAAGCACTTGCGGACCCGAACGTTCGGAGACGGCACAGCCTTGCGAAGTTGCACACGTTTCCGCCTGGGCTTGACTTTTTATACGCGCGGATGATGGAGCAGATTAGCCATTGCGAGGATGCAGAACTCTGCAAGCAGATTCTTGCGGTCGCCACGATTGTTCGCCGGCCGGTGAGCCTTAACGAACTCACCTCTCTTGTTGAGTTGCCGGATAACGTTTCCGACGATCCGGGGTCCTTGGAAGAGATCGTCAAGCTCTGCGGCTCGTTCCTGACTCTTCGAGAACAAACCGTCTATTTCGTCCACCAATCCGCCAAAGACTTTCTCCTCGGCAAGGCTTCGGACAAAGCCTCCAACAAAGCTTCTCAAGAGGCTTTCGATTGGGTCTTCCCTTCTGGGACAGAAAATGTGGACTATATCATCTTTTCGAGGTCGCTCGATGCGATGTCGACAACATTACGGCGCGACATGTACGGCTTGGGCTCGCCGGGATTTCTGATTAGCAACGTCCTAGTGTCGGACCCGGACCCGCTAGGAACGGTGCGGTACTCGTGCGTCTACTGGGTTGGCCACCTGTGCGACTCGATTTCCGGCACGAGCACACACCGGGATGATTTTCTACAAGATGACAGGGCTGTCCACACGTTCCTCAAGACAAAGTACCTTTACTGGCTCGAAGCTCTCAGTCTACTCCGAGCCATGCCAGAGGGTGTCATTGCCATAAGGCAGCTCGAGGACCTGCTCGTGAGGATGAGTAATCCCGCTCCAGAAACTCAGACTAACACAAAGATATAGGGACGCAGTGACAGGCGGCAGTTGGCAAACCTTGTTCGGGATGCGCACCGGTTTGCTCTATCTTACAGATGGATAATAGAGCAAGCTCCGCTTCAAGCATACGCATCAGCCCTTGTATTCGCCCCAGCCGGCAGCTTGATAAAGGAGTGTTTCAAGGCAGAAGAACCAGATTGGATTAAAACGAAGCCGGTCGTGGAAGCAGATTGGAATGCATGCCTGCAGACGTTGGAAGGCCATGGCGACTGGGTTCGCTCAGTCGCGTTCTCGCCTGACGGCCAGCGGCTCGCGTCCGGTTCGGGCGATAAGACCATCAAGATCTGGGACGCCGCGTCGGGGCGCTGCGTACAGACGTTGGAAGGCCATGGCGGCTGGGTTGGATCGGTCGCGTTCTCGCCTGACGGCCAGCGGCTCGCGTCCGGTTCGGGCGATAACACCATCAAGATCTGGGACGCTGCGTCGGGGCGCTGCGTACAGACGTTGGAAGGCCATGGCGACTGGGTTGGATCAGTCGCGTTCTCGCCTGACGGCCAGCGGCTCGCGTCCGGTTCGGGCGATAACACCATCAAGATCTGGGACGCTGCGTCGGGGCGCTGCGTACAGACGTTGGAAGGCCATGGCGGCTGGGTTGGATCGGTCGCGTTCTCGCCTGACGGCCAGCGGCTCGCGTCCGGTTCGGGCGATAACACCATCAAGATCTGGGACGCCGCGTCGGGGCGCTGCGTACAGACGTTGGAAGGCCATGGCGGCTGGGTTGGATCGGTCGCGTTCTCGCCTGACGGCCAGCGGCTCGCGTCCGGTTCGGACGATAACACCATCAAGATCTGGGACGCCGCGTCGGGGCGCTGCGTACAGACGTTGGAAGGCCATGGCGGCTCGGTTGGCTCAGTCGCGTTCTCGCCTGACGGCCAGCGGCTCGCGTCCGGTTCGGGCGATAAGACCATCAAGATCTGGGACGCCGCGTCGGGGCGCTGCGTACAGACGTTGGAAGGCCATGGCGACTGGGTTGGATCAGTCGCGTTCTCGCCTGACGGCCAGCGGCTCGCGTCCGGTTCAGGCGATAAGACCATCAAGATCTGGGACGCTGCGTCGGGGCGCTGCGTACAGACGTTGGAAGGCCATGGCGACTGGGTTCGATCAGTCGCGTTCTCGCCTGACGGCCAGCGGCTCGCGTCCGGTTCGGGCGATAAGACCATCAAGATCTGGGACGCCGCGTCGGGGCGCTGCGTACAGACGTTGGAAGGCCATGGCGGCTGGGTTCGCTCAGTCGCGTTCTCGCCTGACGGCCAGCGGCTCGCGTCCGGTTCGGACGATAACACCATCAAGATCTGGGACGCCGCGTCGGGGCGCTGCGTACAGACGTTGGAAGGCCATGGCGGCTGGGTTCGCTCAGTCGCGTTCTCGCCTGACGGCCAGCGGCTCGCGTCCGGTTCGGACGATAACACCATCAAGATCTGGGACGCTGCGTCGGGGCGCTGCGTACAGACGTTGGAAGGCCATGGCGACTGGGTTCGATCAGTCGCGTTCTCGCCTGACGGCCAGCGGCTCGCGTCCGGTTCGGGCGATAAGACCATCAAGATCTGGGACGCTGCGTCGGGGCGCTGCGTACAGAGGATCGATGTCGGTTCCCCGATAGGCCGCATATCATTTGACCAAACCGGCCACCACTACTTACTTACCGACATTGGTCGCATTCAGATGGCAACAACAGCGATCACTAAAATTTCAATTAAGCCGGACAACCTCGTGAGACATGGTTATGGCCTGGGACTGGATTCGTCCTGGATTACTTGCAATGGCCAACACGTGCTCTGGCTGCCATCGGAAGCACGACCGGTGTGCTTCGCTCTCCAAGGGCAGATGATATCCATCGGATGTGCATCGGGACGGGTTCTTTTTATCGGCTTCTCACGAGATGCGTGATTTGTTCTAAGTCTCTCTTCACCTTCCTTCTATTTAACTTTTACTAGCGTGCCACCAGAAGGGTCTGGGAGGCTAGGTAGATTTATCGGGTCCTCGTAATGTTCTGGTACATTCCATCGGTGGATTCATTCTGTAAATCGTGATACGGTGATGCTGGCATCTTTCTTGCGGAGGAAATTTACCATGTCTTGTTGACTCATGCAAGGATTCTGCTCTAGTTGACTCTGTAGTGCCAGCCACATATGTTCAGCTACTTCCCTGGGGCGCCCGGCCTTTCGGTTGCCGTCAATTCTGCCGTTTTTGAGGATCTTCGCTCGCGCGGTCCGAAAGGCTCGGGTGGTACACGGAATAATCGTATTCGCTATCTCCTTGTCGGTCATCACTTCAACGCCCTGCAACTTGCTGATTATGACATTTTCGAGCTCGGTTCGTTGGACCTTCGATAACTTGGGAGCCATTTGAGCAGGTTGGAAAGTGGAAGTTCAATGAGTCAAGGATGGATGGCGTTGTGTTGCACTTGCCGCGGATAGCGGTAGAACTATATTCCAGCATAACACTTTGTACTCGGATAGTGCAAATGAGTATACTGTCTGGATTTCAGTAAATAACACTGTGTGGGTCCTTCTCACAGTTTGGAAGAGTGCATCATAGAGGAAGTTACTTATGCTCATAACTGTATTAAAATGGAAGCAAAGCGACGCCCGTCTATTCGGCCGAGCGCTGCGGGGTACCCGTTACGCCCTGATCGGCGGGTTCGCCCACCAACTGCTCGGCTCCAAGCGCCTCTGTTCCGAGTACCACATCTTCGTGCCCGACCGGGCACACGGCGCGGGTCTGCGACCAGCTGGCAGCGACAGCAGCGGCATGTTCAAAAAGAAGGGACTGTCTCTCACCCGCACAATGAACCTCGACCAGAACGGCGTCGTGTCCAGGGTGCACATCTGCGAGCCGCAGGCCGTCCACCAGGCGTTCCCCGAGACTGATGATGGCTTTGTTACGCTGTTTTCGGCGCGTGATTCTGAAGCCCGCGCTGCTGCTCGAACATTGCGATCTACACCTGGATGGAGCAGCATACGGCTGCAGTGTATAACTGGAAGAAAAAGGGGGCGAATGCGGATATTATCTTTTTGGCGGACTATATCGCGAGGAAGGAGCGGCGGGAGATTGAAGCATTGCTAGCCGCGCTTTTCTCAATGCTTTCTTTGCTGCGAATGAAAACCAGGAGCCGGTTTTCTTCTCCATTGGGCTGAGAGAGACCGGCTGTAAAGGCGAGTGGGAGCTCGAGTGGTACAACGGATACGGTGGTAGCTCAGGTTCAGGCTGGTCAAAAAAAGATAAGATCACGATTGGGGTTTGGTAATTGGAATGTGGCTTAAGGTAGGTACCTAGGTACAGGTTACTTAGGTACAGGTACGATATCGGTTGGCTAGGTAGCTCGAGCATTTCATTATCTTGCATGCTCTCATCGTTGCTGCATTTGTGGCTGCCTTGGCGCATAGGAAAAGCCCAAAAGGGGGCATGCTGGGAGTTATCCCGGCCCTACTATTGCTGGGGGCCCTCGCCATTATGCTCAGCGCTGGCGATCAAGCTACGCTTTCCCTTCCACGATGCGCCCCTATCGGTAGCTGAACCTATAATGCGTATCAGGCGCAGAAGTACGTGTCTTAATCTGGAGGTTGTGGGTGTGATTCGACCTGCCGTATTTTACAAGGTCCTCTATCTCAGCGGTGTGACCGTTCAATCGCAGCTCGCCACCAATGAAAGCACCATTGAAGCCCAATTCTGCAAGAGTTCTACACACTGTGCTCAAGAAGGACCCCCATCGAAAGCCTCAACCCCTCGCCGGCGTAGTCCGGACATGGGGAGGATGTAGTGCCACGTGGCAGCTGATCGGGTGTGGCTTTCAGCTCCAACCTGTCGGGACCGAGGGCGCTGAAGGTCTACTGCGATTGGCGGCGTGTGCGCCGGGTGTTCTCGCTTCCGGTCAGCTGGGACGCAAGAATCGGACGTTGTGGGAGGACATGCTGGGGACTTGCTCGCCACTCCACAGAAGTACTGTACTTTTGTTGGGGGGAACCACGTGTCACAGCAGGAGCAAATAATTCGATTCCTGATGTGATATGGTAGGCGAGTTGCATGAACGGTCCGGTGCGCACCTGCAGGGTAGGACCGGGGTTCAGCTGGATATGCTAAATCCCATCCAGTATGCCGATTGTTTCCGGAGTCAATGGGTGCGAGGGCATCGCCAGATTGATGAGGGCCGATTTGGCGCTTCAAGAGGTGGAATATACAGAATACAGAATGATAATTGATAGACACCAGTTCAATCACTCTAAGCTTCTGGCAACTGAACCGAACCGTCCTGAACTCCGTGAGAGCGGACGGGCCATCAATTCATGGCCGCACCTGTCCGCCGCAAGTCGAATGGCCAGTTATTATGACTGAATATCACCCGTGCATTATCCAGTGCCCAATACCCAGTGCCCAGTACCCAGATCATTACATCGTAATAAGAAAAAAAGACCCCAATGTCAAGCCCCGAACCCCAAACTCTACAGCATCTTCAAGCCCCATCAACCCACTTCTCCGCCCTGCCCGCCCTCGCCTCCTCCTCCTCCAACCCGGCCTGCTCCCGCTTAGCCGCCTCGCGCATCAGGCTCAGGTTGACCTGCAACCGCTGCGTCTCGCGCTCGAGCGCGCCGTGCTCGTGGTCCATCAGCATCATGCGCCGCTGCGACATCTCGAACGCCTCGGCTTTGCACCGCTCCCACGCCTCGCGCCGGATCTGTTCCGACGCCACGCGCGGGTCCACGTTGGCCGGGAGCACGCCCCCCAAGGTTGTGGTTGCGGACCCGCCGCTGCCCGTCGTGGAGATGGACGCAATGGATGCGATCGAGGGGGTGTCGGACCGGTGGCGCTTGAGGGTGCGCGGTCGGGGAGGGCGGGGGGTGGATTCGGCTGGTCGTTTGGGTGGGGGGTTGGGGTTCTTGGGAAGGCCCTTGGTTGTTGTGGGGAGGTTGTCTCCTGGTTGGAGGAGCGGGGTAGGCAGGGTTGTGTTGGTCGTCGTGGCGGGCGAGTTCGTTCCGCTTCGGGAGCCCGATTGATTTGGATAGCCGTTTGAGGGATCCATTCCGTAAGGGCTCAGATTGAAGGCGTATGATGGCGCTTCGGAAACCGGAGATGGGAACGGTTGGTCGGCCGGTGCCCAAGGGTTGTGCGAGAAGGTGTCCGCCAGGGATGTTGGCCACACTGGCGCCCCGTACGGACCAGTATTGGAGACGGCCACCGAGGAATCCCACGCGCCGTCGACGGCACCGGTCCCATAATCCACCAAATATGTTCCGTCTAACGGAGGAGCAAAAACAGCCGGGGTGTCGCCGCCGGAGGTATATGGCGGTTCCCCTTGCCAAAGCGCATTGGGGGGCGCAATTGGGTGGCCGACGCCTTCCATATATGCCCATTCATTTTGCACGTAGTTGGGATGGATAGAGCCCTAAAAAAGACAAAAAGTTAGACTTGTTTGTTCCAATCCAGATGGTGGCTTTCGTCTCGTCGATCGGGATGTGTGCATGCCCGCAGGGTACAGCAGCCCGGTACGGAAGGTACGACAGGTACGGGGCAGGGTACAGAGGGCACGGAGGGGTACGCCGGGGCCAAACACTTACCTGCTCATCCAAAAACTGCGCTTCTTGATCCGGCGGAAAGGGAGCTTGTGTCATGCCTGCAGCCATATTCACTGCACCCAAAAGTTGATGAAAAGACTTGATTGAGGAATTGTTGTTGAAGTTTCGTGTTTTCGTGTTGCTCCTGCAGTTCAGACGACCACAGCGACCCCGTGACGTGATAAGGTGGGCAGTATCCTGCCAAGTGGTGCGATCCCGGCCGATGACGCAGCGACTACTGCAGAGCAGCGATCGGAGACGAACAATTGGAACACCATGATCATCGTCACGCTAAAGAAGCAGTCGCCTTTTTATGTTGGCAAGCTGGCACGTTGGCTGAAGTTGGCTCTTTGCAAATCTGAGAAAACGTAATTTTCCCATCTTTGCACAGCCCGCCGAAAAGCATGGCAGAGACGGTACCTGGCGTGGCGACAGGACGGGTACCCGGCATTCCCTGCAGTCTCAGCGCCTGGGACCTTCCCCGAGCTCTCTCATTGGATCATGGAGCGTGTCGACCTCAATTTGTCAATTCGTGCAGTCGGTGTTCCCACAGTGGCAATTTCAGCTGCCCTCTCCTCTTTCCATTCACCATCCCCGGCAGAAGCTCCGCCATTACCCCAATACCTTCGATTGGCAGAACTTCGCACTGTAGCGGAATTTTCTCGCGGATTCTTCGCTGTTCATCACCTGACCTGCAACGGCAATAGCGTCAATCTCGTCCCAGAGCTGATTCAGATTCGAAATCGCCAAGGTCCGATCCGATACCTACGGAAAATGAGATGAGTCGAAATCGGTTTTTCATCGCCCATCCGGGATTGATGCTCGTATTAAACCTTGCTTTATCATGCCTTTGCTATGGATGTTAAGCCCCTTCTGTTTTCCTTGGTTCCCCCTTTCTCGATTGCGGCTCGCCGATGGGGCAGTTATTCTATTTTCTGTTCTGCCCTTTCTACGATTTCCCATCAGATTAAACATGGAATATTAGCTTGGTGTTGTCGCCACGCAAAATACATGTGTACACGGAGCGTAGCATCAATGCCGTCGTTAATCGATACAAGCTTTATCTGCACATCATTGCCCCTTCTGGACTTAAACCTATCTTTTAGTTATGGACCTATCTTCTGTCACTCGCCCACTGCAGGTACTCAAGTTTGATTGTTCTTTCTGCTCGGGTTTAGATATCTCTAACCAACGTTCTGGCCCCCAACACCCGAGGCGATTATCGGTGATTTCAGTATTCTTGATGGACATCAAGATGGCCCTAAACTGATTATGCACAGTTAATCACCTACCTTACCTATGTACTTACTTTAGCTACCCAACCAAACTCACACAGCGAGGCAGTGCCGAGGGTGATTTGCGTTACCCGTTTTGACCCACCGCAAGGAACCTTTATTTTTACTGGAACATTGTCTCAAGCGAGTCTGTGACAAGTTCACTGCCCTCTCACAATCTTGAACCCTTCAAGTTGACTCAACCTTCATCATGACGCCTTCGGCAACTTCGCCACCCTCGAGAGCAGCTTGTCTCATCGCTATACAGACATAACTGGAGAGGTGACGGCCAATGAACAGTGATACGCCTCTCTCGACACGCCCTTTATGAATCTCACATCGGCTACGCGCAACCCTCCGGGTGCTAAACGGGGTGGAAGAAGAACGGAATTCTCCGCCATAAAAAACGAAGGACCTCATCGTCGGGCCGCAAAGCACGTTATCTCCGCTCGAGTCGGATCGTTCCAGGTCTCAGCGAGGGGCGCTTGCTTGTCTTGGCGAAGGGCGGCTCTGGATGTTATGTCTCGGAACGTCTCGATCCGGGGTTAGGTTGTGCTCAGTTCCCCCGCCTCGAGGCTCGGACCGCCGACCCAGCTCGTGGCGTGCTGTGCTGTCGGTCCAAAGGGCAAGGCGAGCAAATAAACCAGCTCATTCCCGCGAGATTCCCACCGGATCCCACTTGCACCGCAACTATCTTCCTCTCGCGGCCCGGTGGCTTCGGGCTGAGGACGATTCTGGAATTCCGGCTCCATCGCCGCCGCGTTTTCTTGGCCGATCTGGGAAGCTCGGCACCCCCAACTCCACGTTGTGACCTGAACAACACCGTCCAGATGCCGGTCTCGCTCATGATCAAGCGTTTGCAATGCGACCTTACTCCACAGAATCCGCAGGCTTACCCGGAATTGGGGATGCTTGGACGGCAGAACCCCTGAATTCGAGAACTAGTGACCGGGAACCTGGCACTGTAAACTCCTCTCAATGTTTTTTGCCAGCACCACGCATCCGCCCTCGACAACTATAAGAGGCGAGACGATGCCAAGTAGTTCTTGTCTCTTGGTCTTTGTTCGACCAGAGTCGATCATTCATTCGAGCCAGCAACCAAGATGAAGTCTTCGATTCTCGCCGGCATCTTCGCCACGGGCGCCGTTGCCCAGAGTGGTGCCTGGCAACAGTGTGGTGGTAACGGATGGCAAGGGGCAACGACCTGTGTGTCGGGCTATCACTGCGTTTATTCAAACGACTGGTACAGCCAGTGCCTGCCTGGCAGCGCGTCGACAACGTTGAAGACGTCGACGACCACGGCCAAGCCCAGTGCCACCAGCTCGGCCCCTCCTACGACCAGCAGCTCGCCGGCCAAGGGCAAGTTCAAGTGGTTTGGTATCAACCAGTCCTGCGCTGAGTTCGGCACGCCCACATACCCCGGCATCTGGGGCAAGCACTTTACCTTCCCGTCCACTTCGTCGATCCAGGTATGACAGGTTTAGCCAAGAATGAGATCAACATGAGCTGGACGCTGACAACCCCCTAGACGCTCATCAATGACGGGTACAACACCTTCCGCGTGTCCTTTTCCATGGAGCGCCTGGTGCCCGACGTGTTGACATCATCCACATTCGATGCCGGGTACCTCCGCAACCTGACGGAGACGGTCGACTTCATCACCAACGCGGGCGCCTACGCGGTGCTCGACCCGCATAACTACGGCCGGTACTACGGCAACATCATCACTGATACCAACGCCTTCGAGACCTTCTGGACCAACCTGGCCACCAAGTTCGCGTCCAACTCGCGTGTCGTCTTCGACACCAACAACGAGTACAACACCATGGACCAGACCCTGGTGCTCAACCTCAACCAGGCGGCCATCAACGGCATCCGCGCGGCCGGGGCCACGCAGTACATCTTCGTCGAGGGCAACGCGTGGTCGGGCGCCTGGAGCTGGAACAAGACCAACACCAACATGGTGGCGCTTACGGACCCGCAGGGCAAGCTGGTGTACGAGATGCACCAGTACCTCGACACGGACAGCTCGGGCACCAGCCCGGACTGCGTCAGCGCCGAGATCGGCGTCCAGCGCGTCGTCGGCGCCACCAACTGGCTGCGCGCCAACGGCAAGGTCGGCATCATCGGCGAGTTCGCCGGCGGCCCCAACTCGGTCTGCCAGAGCGCCGTCACCGGCCTGCTCGAGCACCTCAAGGCCAACAGCGACGTCTGGCAGGGCGCCCTCTGGTGGGCCGGTGGTCCCTGGTGGGCGGACTACATGTACTCGTTTGGTTAGTATTTCTTTGTCTTTCTTTCAACTCAACCCTGGAGTCAACAATTGGGGCAGCATCTCGTGAAAGACGCTTGCTAACGCGGTTTATCAGAGCCTCCTTCGGGCACCGGGTACATTAATTATAACCCTATCCTGAAGAAGTACGCTTCTTAAGGAGGTCTTCCGACGGCTAACGAGTGGGGCCTGCGGGCTTTGACGCAGAGTCCAAAGCAGTGATGGAGGTGGGGCGGAAACCCGCGGAATCCAAACAGACCAGAACGCCAGAATGCCAGCGGGAAAGAGAAAGTTGGGGGCCGTTGTCGGCATTTCCATGCTGCTCTGACGCTGCTCTGACGCTGCTCTGACCAAAAATTCGTTGTACATACATATTCTACCTTTCCTTTCTTGGAAACCGCGCAGCTCTCCTTTTCGAGTACTGTGTACACTACAAACTTCACCTAGATATTCAGATCATCTGGATCCAAAGCTGACATTTCGTTTCTTCCACCGGTGTGGAGCCCGGCGAGTCCGCCCACCACTCGAGACTGGCTTGTCGAGCTTGTCCTTGAAACCCAGATTGGCCTCCCATTGGGAAACAAGCACCTGTTGGGTTAGTGAATGGATTTTGGTCTGAACTTGCCTTCTTATGGCTTCATGCGACGAGGGATCGATCCTGCTGCGTCGCATTTCTCCACGGGAAAGAAGCTAAGGTGACCGGACTCAAATATAGGGCCGGGATCCTGATGGTGCTTGCGTCGTCGCTCGCTGTGCAACACTGCAACCGTACCCGACCCCTCAACCCCGGATGCCCAGCAAAAACGACGCATCTTTGAAGTCAGGGAGTCAAAATTCCCTCGTTATCCCCAAGGTTGGACCGCCATGGCTAATATACATATGTAGAGATGGGAAGCGAAACAGAGTTTCAACTCGCAACTGCCGTGGCGCTTTGAAGATTGCACGGGTGCCCCTGTCGTCAATCAATTCAGATTGCCAAGTCTTTGCCGCCGGCAGAATTTGAGACTGCTCATTCCCAAGAGAGGCGGTCGGAAGGGGGCCGGTACCCATTAACAGCTTAGCGTCCGCCCATTCTGGCGACTCTCATCTTGTGTTGCACTCGCCTCCGGAACCCCGGGTCAGCGCTGCCTTGGCCCTTGTCTCCCTTTTTGCCGGTCTCCGAGCGTGGAAACCAGGGAACAGAGCTGATCTCTTCCGCAAACTTGCAAGCCTTGAACAACGGCAACGGCAAGCTCTTTCAAACAAAACATGAAGTTCATCTCCTGATCCCCGAGCAGCTTACGAAGCTGGTGTTTGGTTTTACCCCAGGCCCATGTGTTCAAGACCTGGTCCGCCCGGTCGAGTGGTGCCCAAGCAATGGTAAGCATTAATGACAGAGCTCTTGGTATAACAGAACCAAACTTTGCTCTCGGCCGGCCAATCTGAATGGGATACGGGCCATCAGAGGAAAACCTTGAAAACGAAACCAGCCATTTCCGCTTCCCCGCATTCACAGCTGTGAACCAAAGCTCCGAGCTTGAGCTGCGACCCTGGGTCGTATCGTGGCTCGGGAAATTGACCGTCGAACCAAGGCTCGTGCTTGACCATGGGTGGCCAGCAGGAACCGTTGGCTCCTTTTCACCATCTCAAACTGTCTCCCGTGTGACATTCAACAAACGCGGAGTCAGTGCTGCTTCAAACGCCCCTGTTTTCACATGTCACGCAGCCTATTAACGACAAGGAAGCTGATGTTTCTTTCCCCAGACTCCCCAGGTTGCAACGCGACGGGGGCACGCCGTCACCAGCGCCGATCAACGGTTTATTGGACCCGCTCACGCTACCGGGAGATGAAGCGCTCCTGTTGACAGGAAACTGCGGGGAACGGCCGGTATATGTTGCTGCCATTCCTGGGCCCGCGTTGGTCTCCGGATTCCGGGGCTCAGCTTGGCCTCTTCCCTCGAAGAACGGTCCACAACTTAGATCCTCCCATCCCCTCCCAACGCGGACGCAGACCGCTGGTTGTCAGCGCCGTCCTTCGCCTCCTCCCCACCGGTGAGGGAGTCGGCCAAGATGGTGTGGGAGACGACCGGGACCGGCCCGAACTCGACGTTCTCGGGCAACGAGACATATCCGCCGCCGAACGGGACATTTCTTTGGCCCATCCCGCCAGATGCTGGGAGGTCTCTTCAGCCGGATATCATCGCTTGTTCTGTCATCACGTTCCTAATCGCCACGGCTTTTGTTGCCCTCCGGTTTTATACCAGATCAGTCAACAATGTACTTGGGGCTTCGGACTGGTGTATCTTGCCGGCTCTTGTAAGATTTCCTCGTTATCTTTTCCGGGACCTTGGGCTAATCGTCTTGTAGCTTTGCGCGGCTGGTGTCACAGCGAGTGCACTTGAGCGTACGTACAGGCCGATTCATTGCCTGAGATCGAGAGACTGACTTGGTTTTTAGAGATGGCTCATGGTGCAGGAAAGCATGTATGGGAAATTGACCCATTTGCACTGCCATCCTTTGAACGGGTAGGCTCCTCCCTTATTGTTTGTCAGGCGAAGTTGGAGAGGCTGACAGGAAACAGGCGGCCTGGTACGGCATGCTATTTTACAACCTCAGCCTCACGCTCAGCAGGATATCGATCCTCCTCCTTTACAAGCGCATCTTTACCTACAGCTGGATTAAGAGAGCCATCCAGATTGTGTTGATCGTCGTCAGCGCCATTGGAATCTGGTTCCTTGTCTCCGTTTGCACCGCCTGCATGCCGCTAGAGGCTTTTTGGGATTGGTCTCTGTTCTTCAAAGGGCCGGTATACTGCCAGCCAGCGAACTTGTGGTGGGCCAATGCGGGTCTTCACATTAGTAGTGATCTGGTCGTCATGGCACTACCGGTATGTGTTTCCATGCCTTAGACTTGATTGCATGGAGATGGAACCCCGCTGACCGTGATAGATGCCCGTCCTTTCATCATTAAATCTCCCCCGAAGGCAAAAGTACGCCATTGTTGGTGTCTTTGCTCTCGGCTTTTTGTTAGTTTTACTTGCCCTGTATGTCAGGTCTACCGCCGCTAATCTCCACCCAGCGTCTGCATCATCTCCATTGTCCGCCTTATCGCCCTCATTAATATCACCCAGTCCCCGTCGTGGGATGGGTTTTACACGAGCGCCAACATGATCTACTGGACGACCGTCGAAGTCAACGCAGCCATCGCCTGCGCCTGCATCATGACCCTCAAACCCCTCATCCAGCGCGTCTTCCCCCGGCTCCTATCCCCAAGCAAAGGCATCCGCGAGCCGGCCCTACAATGGATCACACCAGTCAACAACGACAGCATACACGGGACCAACCACCGCAACTCAACACCCGCGCCAATCAACCCGCTCACCCGACACATGAGCAACGCATCCCCCAACACCCAACAGCACTGTTGCAGCTGCAGCTGCACCGACAGCAACACCCCCATAAACAGCAACAGCACCAGCGGCAACACCCTCCCGAACCCCCACCTCCACTCGGAACACTCCCCCATCCACCGCCACCACAACCACCCTGACCACGACACCATCGAGAAATCCCACTATTACCACAGCTTCACCACCATGAAGCCCAGCCGGCCCCGACATGACCGCCAACACCCTATCCGCAATCCCATCCGCAACCACGCCCGTGCCGACTGAATACGATCTGGACCACGACCTCGACCTCGAAGCCCAGCGCACCTGCAGCCTAGCCTCAACAGCCGGCTGCACCAACACCACCACCACAAACCATAATAACATCAACGGCGGCCACGGCGCGGGGGGGAATAGCATCAGCACCAGCAACAGCAGCAGCGGCGGCGGCGGGGCGGGAGAGGAGGCGGATGACAGGCCACTACGGGCGCCACCGAGAGCACATCTGAGGTTAGATATACGCGTTGCGCGGGCGGTGGCGCGGGATAGTTGGTCCAGAAGCCCTGGATCGAGCAGTCCGGGTTCGGGGTTGGGGTCGGCTGTGGGACCTGGGCCCGGGACGGGTCTTTCGGCTCCTAGTTCCGGGAGGGGACGGAGTGGGGGTTGGGGAACGTCCCATGCTGGTGGTGGAGGGGAGAGGGAGGTGGGAAGTGAAGGGTGAGATAAGTCCTGGTTTAGGGCCTGGGCGGGTAGGGTGGTGATGGAAGGGGCCTACGGGCTGGGACGGCTGTGCATATATTGGGGAGTTTGGTCAGGCTGTGCTTTTGTTTCCTGTTTTGTTTGGGCGATGATCTTTCTGCCTGATACCCTGGGTGGTGATGTTCTGGTCTAGAAAAGGGGTTACTACTGTCACGGTCTTTACCACTACTGTCTTTGGCGCTCGGGGGGGGGGGGCGGGTTACGAAAACAGTAATGGGACACGGATACGCATGATGCCATTCTATTCAATACCCTTTTGGGTGGCGGAGGTGATCAAGCATAGAAGCAGCGTGGCCAGGGGTCGAGGGATGTCCATGAAAGCAGCTCATGTTCAACAAACCCTACCCTAACCCTGTCTAATTGCCCCTGAGATCGAAAAACAGAGTCGACTTGCGCAGGTTCATGCTCCATTCACAGCTTCCTCCAAATCCGCACCAAACTTCCTTAAAAAAAGTCCGTTGAACACAACTTGCTGTTCCAGTACCTCATCAGCTCATGCTTTCTTAGATATCGTTTATTAGTCACGTTAGCAACCTTAATCAACCCGGACTGACCATTTCTCGGCCCGAGTTCGCAGCAATGGCTTCCACTTCGCCAAGCAAACATGGATTCGAAACTCCACAGACTGATCCATCGCGATGGCGCCTTAGACAGTGAAACTTTTCCTTCTCGCTTTGAAGCCACTTAAATATCTGAAGCCACTCGATTATCATTCTTGACCTAACAGAATAGGATCACCCGAAAGCCGACCATGGCAGTGCAAACCGTCCATGTGGCCAACTTGGCCTCGTATACGCCAACAGAAACCATAGAGATTGTATCACGTATGGGAGCAAGGAGAGGGAGGATGCGGCCAGACAAGATCTTCCTCTCGGCTGTCTCATCGGGATGCCTTCTCTGCTTTGCATCCGCCGCATCACTCATAGCTACTACATCCCCGTGGCTTCAGGAAAACACGCCTGGTATCGTTAGAATCATCAGTGCATTGGTGTTTCCGGCCGGCATTGTCATGATCATGTGCGTACACAATCAACTGCTGATAGAATGAAGCTCAACTCATCTGGAAAGTCTAGGTTATCGGGTGGGGAACTATTCACCGGCACAAACATGGTAAGACTGAATATTGCCTTGCAAGTTGTGTTCTGCTAACCCAGCCCACCCGTGGCCGTTTACCACCGCCGTCTGCCAATCCGAAAGATGTTGCTGCACTGGTTACTCTGCTTCTGGGGGAACTTGGCAGGCGTCCTCTTCGTCATGGCCATCATACTTGGTTGTAAGTCCAGCTTCAGCCGGAGCTGATTAGCGCTGCAACCCTGACACCCAACACAGACGGTGGCGTCTTTGACCACAGCCCCTACCGGGACCAAGCGATTTCCAACGCAAAGCAGAAGCAGGTCGACCTGCATTTTCACCAGATCTTCCTCCGCGCTATTGGCTGCAACTGGCTGGTGTGCCTGTCACTCTACCTTGGACTACAGGCTAAGGACCTGACTTCCAAGGTAGTTGGCATGTGGTGGCCAGTTTTCGCCTTTGTCGCCCTGGGGCTGGAGCACGTCGTGGCAAATATGTTCTTCATCCCCATCGGCTTGTTTCTTGGGGCGCCGGAACTGACCGTGGGTCTGTACATTTGGAAAGGTACGTTCCCAGAAGACTATGACGTGGTGTTCGTTGTAGTCATTGCTCACTGTCGTTGTGTGGTAGGAATCATACCAACCGCCCTCGGCAACATTCTGGGAGGCGCAGGCTTTTGTGGTGCGTTTTATTACTGGCTCTACATTTTTGATGAGCCAGATATCGCCGTTGACGGCACTTATCATCAGCGGTTAGAAGAAGGCACCCTGTTTGAGTCGCACAGCCCGACGGTTGCCGTTGAAGCCGTCGGCGACAATGACAATAACTCTTCCGGGGACTTGGCAGGGGCCAACGGGAACACCAAGCCCGAGTAGGTAGCAAAGCAGACTCCCCCTAGATTGTCGGTTAGCCCTCGGTTGGGAGCCGCCGGGGACCGACACAACGCGGCATCGACCGCGGCATTATTTTTCACATGCAACGCGCGCCGATTCAAGTTCTTGTTGGACCCCGTTCAGTGTCCTTCCTTGGAAGGGATCAAAGTTCTAACCCCAATGGCAACAACCGCTCTTCACAACCAACCGGATGCCGTTGTCGTCAATCATTCGATTCCTCAGCCGATCATGCATAAACTTGGTGCACACTTCAGCAGATCCCTTGAAGAATTGATGATGCGTGTTATGAGAGGATTCTCAAATAACTGTGATCGCAGCCAGTAGCTTTTGATGCTTGCTTTCATCGCTGCAGGATTCAATCACGACAATGGAGGCCAAGTGGCCAACCGTCAAAGACACCACCACCAGTTAGCGCCCGGCCACAACAACATGCTCAACCTGCAACCATGTATCATCGGCAGGCATCTGGCTCCCGACTCTAGCACTGCGAATATACTATGCTGCCATAAATAGGAACATCGATATCAACATGTATCAATTTGTCGCATGCAATCACACGCTGCATCAAGAGAAACTATCCAGCAGGATGCATCCAGGGTCGAAGAGATATTGTCCGCGCAATAACCGACCGTTTCCTGGGAGGATCTTTAAGCTTACAGCACGCAGGGCGAATCAACTGCTGGGCCGATCTGGAAGCGGGAACTCTCGACGGCTGTACCGGGACTGAAAGCTCAGCGGAAAGGCCAGACATAACCATGACGTCGCATCCAAACAATAAGAATGCGGAAATGAGCTCCGCAGTTGTTTTTCCAGTGCATTTGCCGCAACGTGGCGTTGGTGGTTTACTGGTTCACCCCATGATGCAGCCCGGTCCATTCATGGCCTCCAGGGGGCGACAGCCAGGTACGGCACTACCCCAGGGGACGGTGGGCTAACGGGGAAGAGGAGCACGGAGCAACCTGTGGTGTGATAGCGGCGTCGTGGGCGTGCTTTCACAATATCGACCGAGATTGAGGCACCTCGGCGTCCCTGGTATTCCCAGGTTGACATGTTCCACTCCCGGTCAGTGCTCCGTGTTCTCGCCCCGTACCAAACCATTTGACCCAATCCCCAGGTCGCCTTGGCGTGAAAAGGCCAGAGGTTTTTGGGACCTATTTTTGGATCTTAATTTAGAGTTTGGTTCTTGCCAATCCTGGCACCCGGATTCACGGGCTGCAATCTGGGTAAATTGGAAAGCTCCGCACCCAGACTTCTCGACGACCTGAGAAACCGCCCGGTGGCATGGGTGGCGGCGAGAATGGAAGTATCGCAATCCATCTGCATCATGACCCTCGCCCCCGAGGTCTAGGCCGACCAAGTTGGAGATATAAAGAAGGACTAACAACCCGCCAGAGATGGTGTTTGTCATGATACATATCTTCAGCATCTACTCCAGCATTCACCCACCCCTAACTCATACAAACCTACAAGCTTAAAGTCTTCCTCCACAAAACCACAGCTTCAACAACACCAGAACAACCGTCACAATGGGCATCCTATCCAACCTCCTCCTTCTCACAGCGGCCTCGGCCGCCATGGCTGACACCGCCGCGCCCGCGACACCAAAGATCACCAGCATCACCTACTCCGGGAATGGGTGCGCCAAGGACCCCAAGTTCTCGGGCAACTTCAACGACCCGACCGTGACCTTCAACAACTTTGCCGCCTCGCTCCCGGGCTCCCAGACGCTCAACTGCCAAGTGCACCTCCAGGCCAGCGGCGCAAGCCCCGGGTGGCAGGTCGCCCTCAAGTCCAACGTCATCAAGGGCCGCGTCTACTTGACCCCGGGTACCAGCCTCACCCACTACACCACTGTCTTCTTCAGCCAAGACGCCGGGCGCTCTGTAAGTTCCATTCCTCAATCCCCAACCAACCCCGACCCATCCCGACCATCCCTACCATTTACTAACCAAACCCTCTTCAAAACAAAAACAGGATACCATCTCGGGCACCGTCTCCAACAACGGCGACGGCACCGTCAACGAAGGGGTCACGCTCGTGGCCAAGGCCGACGCCAGCAAGGTGTGGTCGCCCTGCACAGGCAGCGACGGCTACACGGGCATCATGAACATCAACTTCCGCGGCGCGCTAACGGGCGACGGCAAGGCGCAGTTTGTTGCGGACACCGAGCAGTGGGATCTCGAGTGGAGGCGGTGCTAGACGGTTGTTTGAGCGGTGATGGCTTGATGGAGAGCACCTAAACTGGGTGAGGGGAAGAGTAGAAGAGTGGCTTGCTGAGCAGTTGCTTGCTTGCTTCTGTTGTCTCTGTTGTTTGTGTTGTTGTGAAGAAATGGAGAGTTCCAAAACGGACTAGAGGTTGGAAAAGGTCGGGTTGGGGGTATCTTTGTATATTTTTTTCTGGTTGCGTAATTCCCAAGCTTTGTTCTACCACTTGCTATTCTGGCTTGCCGCTTCGCGGACGTGAAGTAATCAAGCTACTTGTGTTCTCTGAGAGGTCCTGGCTCGTCCTAGCCACCAACCGCCCTATCTCACATGTACATCACTTACAACTAACATCACAAAGCCTGCAATGGTAAAGCATCATAATCTTGCTATTAGCCCACATGTGGTCGACGGCGGAGCAGAGCCAAGTCTGTGTATGAACCAAAAGTAAGCGCACTGTTGCGGCGTGGTGGTGTGGAGGTGACGCTGCCTCGTTTGCCCATATGCAAAAGCGGCCCGAGTCTGACATGCGTGGCGATTATAGCATCAATGATCAATTTCCCTGGGCTGGAAAATCGGGAAAAGCCTGTTTCCCGATGGGATGCCTGCCGGGATGATACCCGCCATGACCTGCACGTTCGCCCCAGGATAAATGAAGAGACGGTCTTGGTTGTGTTGTAATAACCGTCTGGCCAAAAGAAAGAAAAACTGTATAAGCAGAATAGCTAAACGATAAAAAAAGAAGCAAAAAGAAAATGGACAAGAAAAGAAAACGAGAAAGAGAAACAAAAAGGAAAAGGAAAAGGGAAAGCAAAAGAAAATAAAAAAGGAAATGGAGGAAATGGGTTTAAGGACTAGGGACCGAGTAAAGGAAGAGAACACCTAGAAGAAGAAATTTAAAAAGAAAAAGACTCCAGTAATAGACGTCGAGTAAAAGAACCCTCTTCATACTTCCAAATAGCTTCTATTTTGGTCCTACAAATCAATCATCTACTTGAAGGGCGACATTGTTGCGGTGACAGGGGGATAATGTTGAGCACCACTCAAGACGGACATTGCAGTTTATCCTTCACCATTATGAGCGTTCTGCTAGTTTCTGCTAGTTTCCGCGTGAGACTCAGGGCAAACCCTTTGTGACTTATTTGGAATACACTAAGAGCGACTCCATCGGCAAGGCCTGCAGCGTGTCGCGGTACCCGTCGAGAACTCGCGCCTCGGGATCCTTCCTGCGTACAACCCGAAAGTTACTGTGCTCCCCGTCGCCAGAACATCTGCTTCTGCAGAAGAGGAGTTGATCTACGCGGGTCGCCGTCCGCGGAAAAAGGGATGGTCCACAGGGGGTGGCCTCTTACCGCCGTAGGTGAAGTCCCCATACGCGATAGCCTGGAGCGAGCAAATACCGCGCGGGCCGAACGCCCACTCGGCCAACTCGTTGAAATCAGGCTGAATCCAAGCACGAATGGCAGCATCATACGAGTCCGCTGTGCTGGCTTGCTCCTCGCTCAAGTCCTGTTGTTTCGTATCCACGTCCTCCATCTCGTCCTCCCCTTTCAGGATGAGAGACCAACCGTTGCCAGATTGACGGATGTGGAGAACCTTCAACGAAGTCTTGGAGGCAAACGGCAGCAGGATTGATATCTATGACTCTAGTGATTAGCTGGCATACCGCGGATCCGAGGGGAGGTTTTGCGTAGGCAGGTACGTACCAATAGTCTCGGGGCACAGGAAAGCCCGATAAAGTCAAGATCCAAACCTGCGAGTGGATGCTGCGAGGGGTCATCGTCTGTTTCGTTTATAGCCCACGAGTACAGGCCCTCGTCGGGCACATCACTCTCGGGCCCGACCCAGACCGTCTCTCGCCTATTATAACCCAATCTCTTGAGTGTTGCCCGGTGATGGGCGGCAGCATTCCAAATACCAGAACTGAGAAGGTTCCAGCGTCCGATATAGTCCCTCTTCGTCGAGTTCCAGTAGCTCATAAACAGCTCTTCGAGGCCCTCAAAAGAGCTGAGAAATTTGTCCACAATCTCGTGGTTAGCCCAGGCTTCGGAGCGCGAGTCCCGGATTTCGAGTGTTTTCAGCCTCAGAGGGTCGCCGCGCTGGGTGATTTCTTCCAGGAATTCGAGCCATCCCGGGCATTTCCGTAGTCTGAGGGACACGAGTGTTTCAAGCCCGATCTTTTGCCCCATTCCATCGGCAAGAGGTACTTGCGTAAGGGATAACTCGCGAATTGCTGGGAAGAAAGGCTGCGAGGGTTGGTTTGTGAACCCGAAGATCTTTTCTGCACACCAGTCGTCGGCTAACCAGTGCTCCTTTTCCTTAAGCTCCAGATCATCTTTAAATCGGCCCCAGGCGATGAAATCCAACTCGAGACTTTGTAAACGCTCTGAGCTATTTTGAATAACATGGCACAGAGTCTCGAGGTGATGAACTCCGGGGCCTCTCCAACGTAAACTCTGGAGCTGGCGCAGTGGAGACAAGTCTATCTCGCAATCTGAGACACTGGCTGGGTGACATCTTGGGTCGGTGGTCAGGCTTAAGGATCGCAGCGAGGGGTTTGTTGAGCAGGACTGTCCCACGGGGCCCAAGGACCTCGGACGGCACGCAGGTACCCAGGTCCCAGCTATACGTCGCGAGGTTAGTGACTTCGTGTTAGATGTTGAGGATGGGACTGCATACCTGAAGCTGTGGAGCTGATCATGTTGCAACTGCTCGAGGACAGACTTTGCTTCATGGGCAAGATGGTGAAAGTGTCCTGGGTGCTTATTGCCGTTATCCTCGGCTTCGGGACGACTACCGACGTGAGACTTGCCCTTCTCACCAACCTTGGTCGTATCCTCTTCAACACGGCTGCCGACGTGGGACTTGCTCTCCTCATCAACCTTGGTCGGAGTTGGGCCGTCATGGGTACTCCGGTCCTTGTGGTGGGGGCATCGGTCCTTCAGGACCAGTCGAAAGTCCGACAGCAAATGCAGATGCTGGGTAAACCGTAAAAGCGACTGTGGGAAGGCTGCAGCGCGAATCCGATGGAGCTCGCGCTCGGACAATGGCTTGATGATGGCCGTATTCCAAAGCGGTTCGACAGCGACAGAGCGACACTTCTTGGAAACCAGGGATAGGGCTTTCAAATCCTCCTTGGTCAACTAATGGTTTCTCGAAAGTTAGTAATGTATGCATCATAAGAGAGAGAAGGCGCAAAGATTGGGCTGCAAACGGACCTCCTTTGTGATATGGACGAACAGCTCCGTTGGTAGGGTCTCCAACCCTGCACAGGGGGTGAGCATCGTCACTTGCCGACGTGTCGCTACCGCCTCGGGTAAATTTAATGAAGTGATATTGAACAGGCCACGATATCTGAGGACTCGATGATGATCCGTTGGGACGGGGAAGGTTAGTGGGTGTTGGTGGTGCAATCTGTTTTGGTGTCTGGTCACTCTGGCGTTTAGGTTCCAGGTTGTTTTTCAGTTTGGAGCTATGGTCTACACACGTATGCAGGTGTAGGCAACCACGCTGCATTTGGATGGGAAATCCCTTATCTAAAGAAATATCTTTCTGTCTCTCCACGTGATTTGACACGACCTGCATCATTGCTGTATCCAACCATACACAGTTCCACAAGCAGTTGATGCCTGGACAATGTACTGTGTAAGCTGTTGCCAAGTAATCGGCTGGGCTTCTCGCGTAGGTATCCAGTATCCACTGCTCCTCCTGAACAGTCAAAAAATAAAATGGACAGATGGACACAGAGTGGTTTCAGCAACTGCTCCTCGGTCTTGTCTTTCACTGCATGCTCCGCCCTACAGGCTACAATATGGCCGGATGACCCTTATTCACTTGGGTCAACCATCACAATAGCCGCATTCCCACCCGTCCTCCCAACAGCTACATACAGCAGCCCAGCATCCTCCGTCCGCCTCCCAAACACAGCCACCGTGACCGCCCCCGCCCCCGTCCCACTCACATTGTCCGCAACCACTCTCTTCACCCCATGCCCCGAAGACGGCGGCGCCCCAAACGTCACCTCGACCACCTCATTCCCCATCAGCGTCCCCACGTACGCCTTCCCGGCCCCCGAAGCACCATCCACCGCCAGCGCAAAGTCGTCCATTTGCTGATCCTCCAACAACGGTTCAACAGGGCCTGTGGGCATGGCGTCGACGTCAACGGGCGTGCGGCTGAGCACCCCCAGCATCGGGTCGGCGCTGTACACATACCCGGGCGCCGTCCGGATGCCGTTGACCCCCGACAGCCCCGAGAAGGGGGTGGTGAAAGCCCCCGTCGCCACATCCAGCAGGTAGATTGATGGATTGAGGGTGTCGCTGAGCAGCACGCGCCCGGAGTCCCATGTTGCCATGCCGTTGATGAGGCCTGCATCGGGGAGGGTGGTCAGAAGGGAGACTGTGGGGGGTGCGTTGTTGTTGGTGGCGGAGAACTGCAGGGTCCAAATTTTGGCGCTGCCCGGCACGACGTTGACGAAGTCGAGGAAGTACGAGCTGCCAAAGACGTAGGTCTCCGCTTGTTGCTGCCGCCGCTTCCGTTTGAGGCAAGGGGCCGCTGTCAGCTCGGTGATGCCGGTCAGGTTGAAGGCGCCCGTGACGGTAACCAGGACGGACCCTTCGCCTGTGGCTGGGTCGATTTGCCAGATCTCAGGGGCGTCGCCGCGAGTGGCGAGGATGAGCCCATTGGGGCGGACCGCGAGATTCTCGAACCATGAGTCTGGCGCGATGGGGCCAGGGATGGTGAAGATGGGGGTCGGAGTTGACAGGGCGAGAACCGGGATGGAGGAGAAGAGCAGGAGCAGGCATGCCCTCATGCTTTGTCTGAGGGACCTCATATCGACTGGGCAAGAACAAAACGTACTAAACAATCAAACTTGGACCTCCACCAACATGCTGCTCAATGAGGAGGGGAAGGAAAAGAAGGAAGCACGAGAATTGAGGTTCGCCGTGAGGGGGTCCCAGTCAAGACATCTTTTCTTGCCAAACTGACGTTTGTAGTTAAACCCCCGCGTCGTGTCACTCGTGTGCCGAACCTGGCTTCTCCCGGACAGGGTAACCGTCCAACAGCGTTGTGTTGAGATCACCAACGGGCCTGCCCAGAGACTTAAACCCACAGCACAGTGTGTTGGCTCGGTAGCGGTGTGCTAGCCCCGCTCCTTGGCGCTAATATGGGTAGCATCGCCTGTCGTTAGTTCGCACATGGGAAACACGTTTCACATGGGTGACTCGGTTTGGGGGTCAGCTCGGTCTCGGGCCAGCTTGCCGGCGGCTCTCAACGGCTCCCGAAGACGGTACTGTGTAAGCTCCCAGGGTCTCAGGTGGACGACTGGGCGAACTGTCTGTGGTGCTGGCTATCAGAAGGGGGCCGGGAATTGCCCTACCGCAACTCCGTGTAGCCAGGGCAGACGCAACTTCGAAAAAGGGTAAGGAAGAAGATAATAGTGCCTAACAAAATACATAAAAGCAGCATTGACGCCGCAACACTGATGTCCCTGAACAAGGGATCTTGAGATTGACCTAAAAGGGAAAAGAGCCCGCCTCTCCTGACGGATGGACTGGCGTTCACGGCTGCGATAAAGTAAGTCATTGTCGGAAGAACATTGGATTGTCTCTATTTACTGATACCGCTAAGAAGCTCCAGCGTCTAATATTTATATAAAGCGTCCATTGGCCTTGCGCAACTCATCAAACAAACAAACCACCATGATCCAGATCCTGCCCATCCCTACCTGTGAACCCCAGTTCTGACAACCAAAAGTTTAATAAACACAAAACACCACCGTAAATGCCCCACAACTCTAACCCTGACTTCAGGGATGACAATCCCCGTCTGCCCTTATTATCCTCCACTTCACCCCCGCGTGTCGTACCACTGACCCCCAACCTAACCACAAGATGGCTGAATGTCCACAACCAACAGTTGACACGATCGGCTCTGCGCCCCCCCTTTACGGGTTAGCGACGTAGCTCCTCGCCCTCTCCAGATCCTCCAAGTCCTCGTGCAACGGCGCGTTCGGATCGACCGGTTTCCTCGCCTTTTCAACATCCGAATCTGACGTCCCTTCCTCCTCATCCCCGCCAAACGCATACTTGCTGCGCTTGCGGATCGCCGCACCATACCGCCAAAACAAGAACGGAATTGCACAGCACGCGAGACTGAGAAACGCCAGAAAGCTTGACGCCCACTGGTCGCCCATGCGGTCATACATCTGCTCGGTAAACAGCACGACCCCCGCGCCCCAGAAGGAACGGATGAAGGTCTTGGCCGCCAGCGCCGACGCCGCCTGGTGCTGGTACGAGTCGACCAGGTAGTTGTTGGCCGAGTTGTACAGGAAGATGAAGCCGAACCCGACGGGCAGGCCGGCCAGGCAGGGTCCCACCCAAATGAGGTCCTTGTAGGAGGTCCAGGCGAAGATAAACAGCCCGATCGGGATGAACCAGCAGCTGATCATCATGGGAATGAGGCGGACCTCGGCGGGCGGCCGGCCGTTGTGCTTGGCGACGAGAGTCAGGTAGTGCTTGTTGACGAGCGGGGCGCAGGTGGCGGACAGGATGACGCCGACGGCGATGGGGATGAACATCAGGCCTGTGGTGCCCGAGGAGTAGCCCTTGCGGACTTCGAAGATGATGGGGTAGGCGACGAAGAACATGTAGAGGAGGCCGTAGAGCACCGACATGTATAGGCTGACGAGGAAGACGATGAGCTCGCGGAAGAGGAGCTGGAAGGGGCGGACCAGGAACACGCCAATGCGTTGGGAGAAAGGGCGGGGGTCGAGCTCGGCTTCGGTGACGTGCCCGTTGTCGCCGGTCTGTTTTCTCAGTTTGGCGGCGCGGCGGGCAAGGATGGTGGGCGCGTAGGTCTCGGGCACGGTGAAGGTGATGAGGATCCAGACGACGAAGGCCAGGATGAGCTGGATCCAGTACAGCCAACGCCAACCGGTAGCATCGGACAGGAAGCCACCAACGAGAGGACCGACTGTGGAAGGTTAGTGGGCAGGCTGCTATGCCAGTGCTGGTGGTGGACATACTGGCAGGACCGATGAAAGGAGCGGCAGAGAAGGCGGCCATGGGAACACCGCGCTCCTCATTTCTCCAGAGATCAGCAAGCGTGCCACCGACCAGCGTCATGGGTGCCGAAAACGCGATACCGTCGATCAATCTGCAAACAATGAGGGTGCCAATGTTCTTGGAGACTGCGCATGGAATGATGAAGACGACGGCAATAAAGAGCGTAGATCCACTAGCACCGCGAATGTCAGCCACCCGGGATCATACCGCCCTCTGGCCGCTGTCGATGGGAGGAGTGAGGGAGATCGTACTAGATGATGCGTCTCCCGAAAACCTCGGAAAGAGGAGCGAAGATCATGGGACCTAGGGACGTGTCAGCCACCTGCCGTACGTGATGGAGGAGTGGGTCGGGAGAACTTACCAACACCGAAGCCAACGACGAATACCGAAATGGGCACAAGGGCAGCCTCATGGCTAACGTTGAAAGATTCGGAAACGCCCGGGATGTCCGAGGTGATGACACTGGAGTTGAAGGCGACGACGAAACATGTGACGGCAACGACCATGGTGATGTACCACTTGTATGCTTTCGACCAGTTCTTGGGATTTTCCGGATCCCCATCCGCAAATTCCACCAGCTTATAATCCTGCCGGGTCTCCCCATTCGGGGGTTTGTCCGCCTCGTGCATGATGGATGAGATACGTAACGGTCGATTTGTGCTTTTGATGTGCTTCCCCAATTCCCCTTATTCCTTTCGAAGAACGATTCGACTGCGCCGGTTTGGGTTCGAGTTTACGAGCAGCCAAGAATGATCGATAGTGGTGCGGTCTGGCCTGACTTGATATCTATCAAGTCGATTGGTCCCGACTCCTGAAAAGAAGGCAAGGAGGATAGATGTTAATTATGAAATATAAGTCTTAAGGACAGAACACAATACAAGCCCAGGTCCCACGCTTGATCTTCTCCTTTGACCATCCAGGGGGCCATCTAGTACTTATAGTTCATGGTCCATCTCAGGCATACAAAAGCGGACATTGTTCGGCTTTGGTGTGGGATAGAAACACGGTGGACTCGCCCGGATCGTCCTTATCACGACAGTTAACCCGAGCTGTCGCGAGAAAAGCTAGACGACGCAAAATCTGTACACCGTATGTTCGCCTCAGGGATCTGGTCTGCCCTGAGCCGCGTTTGACCAATCCGCGACTCGGACAGCGGGATCTGGTAGTTCTTATCACCCCATCACTGCCCATCACCGCGCTCGCGGTGGCGGTGGTGGAGCCCCTGAAACATTCTTCGGGCACCATCTCGACACCAAGCCAGGGGCAAAGCGTCTAGCCGATCTTGGCTGCGTCACAGCGCCAAGAGATTCCAGATCCTTTCCCGGGATCGGCGCAGAGAATAAGTGGGCGGGAGAGTTGCTGGTTGGCTGTGGTGCTCGGCACCTCGCCGTCCATGAAAGCGCGAGATGTCGCTGGAGGTTGACCATAAAATGCATGTGCTAGCTTCGCGACCCGAGATCAGCTTCTCGATAAACGAGATGAACCGAGAGAGACGCCTGTTGCGCAGTTGGTCACCAACCACTGTACTGTCCTCAAATTGATACCTCGATGACCGAGTAGCTATCTCACTCGGCAGAGAACCCTTTCGAGGTCGAGATCTTGAAAACGCGAACCATGGGGCTCCTGAAACACTGTCGCCGTCCTTCTCGTCGGCGGGTTGGCATACACGCACAAAAGCATTGCCCCACGCCTGATGAAGGCAACTACACGAGTCGATACCCTTGCGCGGCGGAGCTTGCGTTTGTTTTGCTGTCGTTTCGGGCCGTTGGCTCCGCTAAACAAGTTGTTTACCGACGAGCCGAAGAGCTTCCGTTTGACCGGCAGCAACAGCTTTGCGGCTACGAAGTTTTGTTTTGTCTAGCCGTATGACGTATTATTTGTGGCCGGCCGAAGCTATTCCCCGGCGTGATAGTATCGCTCATGACGGTGTTGCGGTTCTTCTTGAAGTTATGATTTGTTTTCTACCATGCCAAAATTTGTAACAGGGATTCCAAACACAAACCGACGGCGAGGCGGACGAAGGGACATAAAAAGATGCATTACTCCATGACAGTGTCCGAAATCTAGACACCTGTGTGTCTGGTGAAGAAATTGACTGGCAAACTCGCTGTGTGGGGTCCTCGTGGTTTCCGAAGATTGGCCAAACAGAGCCGGCAAGGTGATCCTGGCAAGTGTTAAGCTTTCGGGCCGCAAGCAGCCTCTGCCCTATGGAGGTGGATCTACCGGGGTACTCCTAGAAGGATCCCCCTCTCAGCTGTCATGGAACATGCGCGTTCCAACTTGTAGATTCCCCAACTTATGCCCTCCTCTGAGAGGTAGTTGTGTTTGAAAAGCGCAGATGTGGATTGTGCGAGAAAAGCAGCTAATTATCTATCTATGGGTTGATATTAGTGGTTAACATTATCAGTCGCTGCTTGATGCTTAAACGAGTACAATCCGCCGAGACCCAACGCCCCTCAATCGCACCACCTGCAGTGCGGTCTGGTCATCCTTACCATTACACATTCTCCTCATAGCCCTTTGGCCCGGCCGCACTTCAGCTCCGTACATCTACGTGGGCCAGCCACCGCCATTGCCCCCATCATCAACCTCAGCACAACGGCCCACTCCGGGTCTGGCGGCGTACATATAACAGACCTTTTAACCACCCCGCATCTGCCCTCCTCCGCGGCGTACCCAACCCTGCATTGGCGTCGAAGTTGCAGGCCCTCAGACTCATCCTATTCGTCCGACGACGAGCCACTGCTTGAGCCGTCGCAGTTCGAGCTCTCGGCGCCGTCCGAATCCGATCCGGTTCTATCGTCCCGCAGCCCCTGGTCCGTCTGCGGGTCGTCGGTCGTCTCGCCGTCTGAGACCTCAGGGTCTGGAAGGTCTGCTGGATCGATCTCGTTGCGGAGCGGCGATGGCCGGAGCGGCGCGTACCGTTCGTGGATCTCGCGCCGGAGAGCCTGCGCCCGGAATTCCTGGAACAGCATGCGTTTGTCACGGAGAATTTCCCGCTGTGTGAAATCAGTGTGGGAACCTTCCAGACTTTTGGGCTTGAGAGACAGTGTTCCCTCTTTGGCATACTCACCATGCTGGAGGACTGCTCCGGCATATTCACGTTGCTGGGGTCCTGAAAAGCGTGGGTCTCGAGCCCGGACTCCTCTTCCGGTATTTCCTCTTCGAAAGCGAAGTCGATTTTCATGTTGTCCGAGGTAGACATTATCGTACGGGATGGCGTGGATAGGAGGAGAAGGCGCTTTGGCTGTGAGTTTGGGTGAAGTTGGGTTCAGGAGGAGATCGTCGTGACCGGCAAACTCACAAAAAGTCGCTGTGGGGAGTATTCGATACTAGCGGATGTCGGAGTCTTTAGGGTACCGAAGGAAGAGCTTGGGAGAAGATGCAGAGTTGGTCGGGTTCGAAAGGTGGAGAGGGAAAATATCAAAGAACGGGGCCATTCGCTGCTGTGCAGATGGATATTCGGGGCTCAATGTCGTCTACGTTTTGATTCCGCCTGCCGTTCAAGATTGTAGCCAACTACCTAGGCAGGCGCGGACATGCGTTTCGCTAACCTTATCCAGCGTCGCCGAAGAGAACCACAACCCTGACAGCATTCAAGTACACTCGAAGACTCGGGTCTGACATGGTTACGTCACAGAGCTATATAAGATATTCGACGAGATGGACAAGCTCGCTGTTCAGCGCCGAACCGACACTACAGCTTCAACAGACATACCTACTATAAGATTCCAGTCCCGTTTCATGTACTATAGAGATAGTCTCAATGACGGTAGTAGCACGTCACCGAATCCCGTCATTTGACGGAGTAGTAACCGGACCGCAGCGCCGGTAAATCCTCCATATCTTGCCAGCTTTCACACAGTCTGCGTCCAGTCCTCGTTTGTTTACCGTCCATCTTTGGCAAGCAGGTGACTCTACCATCTTTGTTGCCATAACAAGGCTCACGTTCACCATCGAATATGTGAGGCCACACTGGCAGAGCTCCCGAGACCTGAGTATAAAACCCCCATCTCCCGCTCCACGCATTGTTTCTTTACCAGTCACCCAGCACAGAAAGTCCACTTTGAGAAAGTTGACCCTTCTCATTTTCCTAAGTCTTTGCATCCCCCAATACCATACACGATGCCCGCGACAAACTCGACCTCGACACCGACGAAGCTACGACCGATCCGACAGCCTCACGGCCCGGGCTCCTCTGGCGCGGGAGGCTTCATTACGCGCAAGACCCCGTTGGCAAATGCGGACCCCGGTGCGAGGGACGCTCCTCCGTCCGACCCGCGAGCGTCTTTTATCGGGAAAACGGCGAAGGGGTCATCATCAACCCCGACACCACCATCACCGCCGCTCCCGCCGCCCCCGCCGCTAGTAGCACCTCACCGCTACCCGCCTTTCACCCTGGGTCCTGCCGCCGTACCTGTCGAGACCTGGATGGGCGCCATGCTCGATGCGCTGCTCTCCTCGAAATGCGCGCAGGGGGTACCTGAGGTGTGATCGGTTATTTTGCGGAGGGTGTGTTCCTTTTGTTAAAAAGTCAAGCAAGCTCGGTAATGGGAAGATCTGCGGAGGAAGGGATCACGGGTGGAAGGGACGTGGTCAGCGCTTGAATGGGACAGACTCGGTGTGTTTATGATGGTAGGCAAGCATCACCACCAGAGGTGTGAAGGGAACATGGTTCATGATGTGAGACATTGCACCCAAGTAGTATCGCCCTTTTGAATGTCCTACGCCAGGCAGCGAGAAGTTAGAACTGCCAGTGCATGTTACCAGGACAGGCCGTCACAGTGTCACTGGGTTGTGGCCTTGCGGAGAGATGTTAGACAGCTGGAAGGGCAGTTGAAATTACGAGACCACTTCTTTTTGATAAAAAATTTTTCCATCAAGATTCGTTGACAAATGGATGTTGATAAAGGAGATACTGAACGAGAGGCTTCTTAGCATGTGAAGTGAGATTGAGATGATGAATGAACCCAAAAAGGAAAAGGGAAACGGGAAACGCACCCGGCCGCCTGCGGGGAAAGCAGGAGCACGGTCGCACCCCAGTTCGCCTATCAGCACGTGACATCTGCGCTTGATTACGGTATTTCCAAAGCTGTTCCGCCGCGACGCGTCGTTTCTGTCACCTCAATACGAAGTCTGTCGCCAACATCGGCTTTATCCCGTCGATAGCAGTGGTGCCGGCCTCGTCTCGGAAACATGCCGCGCCACGTGGATCAGGACGTGCATACGTCTTTCGTCGAGTTTCGCGCTGGTGGTGAGTATTCCTATCTACCTGTTCCCGGGTAGTAACCCGTTCCCGTATTGACAGTATCTTACCCATCGCGCTGAGCATCCCGGAGGCTGACTTCTGCCCGTTCCCCACATGCATAGATGACCAGAAATGCGTTTCCGTGCAGTGCCTTTTCTGCCAACAGGTCAGAGCGAAGAATACGACCCGCCAGAAGCAGCACCTCCTCCAGTGCGCTCCCTACCTCCAAGCCCACCCCGACGTCGCTCTCCAAGCTTCGGCCGCACAAGCTGCTGCTGCTGCAGCTCCCGCTCCGGGGCCACAGGGACATGCGCCCCCTCCTCCGCCTCCGCACCCGGCAGCCCACGATGCACCACACCCGCCACACGCATCGCACCCGCCGCCCATCCCCCCCATCCCGCCCGTTATCTCTTCCTACGGTCACGATGATGTCGCGAACGAACATACCAACTTGAGCTTCATGCCGAACCCCCGCATCAACGGGTCGCCTAGCCATAGTCGCCCGTCACTTGGGGTCGAAGGGACACCGGCAGCCAAAAAGCAAAAGACGAAGCAATCCCCGGCTTCGAATCTACCCGAGATTCCCCTCCGTGACGTTCACGCAGCTTTTGTCGAGTTCCGGGCTAAGGAGGACGACAAGTGCATGTCGGCAAGATGCATCTACTGCAGCCAAGTCCGGGCCAAAAATACGTCGAGGCAGAGGGAGCATCTTATGGCCTGCCCTGGCTACCAGGCCGTGCTCAAAGATAAAATCCCCGCCAACAACCTCCGCCATCAGTTCGACGAGGACGACGTTGCGAGCTCGCTGGCACTGCCCGCCCCCGCTCTCGATCTCGACTTTCGGATGAGCATCAGGGTCAAGCCGAAGCTCAATGTGGGCTCCGGTCCGGCGGGCCGCCAGAGCTGGATATCGTGCATTGGTGGGCAGTGGGCTGGCAGTTGGGGAAAGGGCGTACTTTTGGTGAGTAGTCGTCGCGCATGTTCCCCTTGCTTTTGGCACTCGCTAACAATAATAATCTATAGCCGAGTGGACAAGATACCCAGACAACCGTCAAGGACACCGCGACACGCATCGACGCGCGCTACCTAATGCAGACCAACGACGAACACCCCGCGCTGATTATCTGCAAGATCACCGGATGGTTGACCGGCGAGCGGGATGTCATGGAGAGGCTGCAAGACCCTGTCGCCGCTGACAACGTCGCCGCCCACCGGTACCGGCTCCGCGTGACCATGGAGCTCGAAACGGGCGACGAGCGTTACCAGGAGATTAACACGGGCACCTGGCTTGCCAGCGGCTGCCGGCGCGGCGCCGAGATTGTGTACGATGCTTACCGTATCGGCTGAGCGCTGCGATGAGGATTCACCTCCCATTATATAATAGGGAGTGTCCTTCTTTTTATATCGGTTCCTTTTTCCGTCTTCCCTTTACAACACTGTCGGGGTATCGAAACTGTAATCTCTATCTTTCATCAGGAGTTCGGCGCGAAATGGACGGGAGGGCTTCTCTTCCAAAAAGTGGTCCGTAGTTGCTAATCAATATCCCCTCGCATCGTGTCCTCCATGGCCGTCTCCAGACAGATGTGTTCCTATCGCATTGACGTTTCTCACCCCAGCACAGCGACCCCTAATCAAAAACCAGACACCTCACCTCCACACTCCCCCTATCCCCCATCAGCCCGTCCGCCCACAGGTCCTCCACCGCACAGCGCAGCTTCCGCCTCACTCGTGCTGCCTTGTCATTATCAAAGCACTTGATGAGCACCATTTCGCCCGGCGGCTGTCGGTACTTGAAGTATCAGCGGCGACCATGCCTCCCCCCCTTGCGCTTGCCCCTGTGCCGTCCCGCCCGGCAGCTCGACCGTCCACGACTCCTGCCGCTGGCTCGTCTTAACGTGTATGATGGATGCCGCCACCAAATCGCTGTCTGGTACGGTGCTGCCGTCGGGCGAGCGCGAGCGGGAAGGCGTGGATGGTGGTTATGGGGCCTCCAGAGCTGTGGTTCGGTTCCTCTCGGGGGGGTGGGGGGGTAAGGCGGGGGGGTTGTTAGCTTCTCTTGTTCTGGGAGGTTGGAGGTGTGGGGTTTGGCCACTTGCGTTGATGATCTGCCAGCGGCGCTTCATCATCTTGTCGGCCCCGACTGGGCCTCGGGAACTGCTCCCGCAAACGCGTCACGGCGCCGTCGTACGACCAGTCGACATGGGCGCGGTGGAGAGAGCCCCGGGCGCTGGTGTCGTTCTGGGTGAAGCTGCGCGAGTGGGCGGGGCCGCGGCGGACTGGGTGGCTGAAAGGATGGCTTGGGAGGCGCGGGTGGTAGGGGGTTGGCGATATATCAGAAAGCGCCTCAGTCTTGGCTTTTCCTGGTATATGACTGCGCATGTAAGGCCTGAAATGGCTTTGTCCAGATCCTCGCGCTCGGGGCAGGGGCTGTCTGGTCATCACCGAACTTCTTTTTTCGGTACTCGTATCGGCGTGGGTGGTACTGGGGGGCGTGGCTCTCGAGGGTAAAACCCTCCTCTTCCCCTGACACATCCGTCACCATCAGTCATGGGGATCATGGGCCGCTCGTTGGTGACTTGGTTGCTTTATTATTCCAGCAGCCGCCAGAATGTCGTGACACAAAGAATCCCCCTGAATAAAACAAAGCAACCGAACCCCGGCGGCTTTCCTTACCTCGCGACGTAAACGGGAGTTGATGGACTTCCATCCCCGGGGTCGTTGTCGTAATTGATGGTGGTGACAAGGTCGTGGCCCATTATTTCGATGCCTCTTTTTCCAGTCCGCTTGTGCGACTCTGTGTTTGGTGTGGTTTCTGATACTGGCACACTAGTGGTTAAAGGGCGTTCGGTTTACGTCAGCCTCGCTATTCGTCCCTACCTTACTAAAGAATCCAAGGCTCAAGTTCTACGGCGGGGTGCTGCAACTTACCCCGCTCTTTAACATGCTTCGCTGACAGTGTTCATGGCTGGGACATGTACATACACTCATGATCACAGCGCGATTAGGTCGTCATCACCAACTCAACCCATTGGAGCCAGTATGCCCCAGTCATCCCGATCTCATGCTTGGAACGAATTCCATCATTGGGTCCACCTATCTATCACTCAAGGTTTTGAGAAGAGGGAGAAGAAAAAACAGAGGGGCGCCACAAGTCCCTGAGTTGGGCGATACTATTCGGCAGGTTGGTTTGACAGTTGACATGTCCGAGCCGCGATATCAAAGGCTGCATGAAGGCATGCAGCATGCTACTGCGGGCAACAAGTTGGAGATTGCGATCCTCGCCCCGTTTCTGTCAAGACCGTGCGTCCGATGCTCTGTATCCGGAAAACCCTGTTTAACCTGCAATTTCGCTAGTTATAGAACGCCGACGAATGCCCGAATATTCGGGGGGTTGGTGGTTGGCTGTGGTGCTGTGTTGTGATATGCCGCTGGGGCATGAGCATCCTCTTCTGGGCTCGTTTTGGGGAGGGGCGGGGCTGGCACAAAACCGAGATCGACAACTAACCAGTAAGACATTTGGGGGAGAAGCAACCGGGAGCTCCCGAGAGGTCTCATAGCGGATTGAATCGTTCTAGAAGAGCTACACGGGAGGTGTCTGGCGGACAGAAAGTTAGAAATGACCTCGCCGTCCTAGTAAAATCCAGCCGGACGTTGCAAAAGAGTTAACGAGCCCCGATCTCGGGATGTCTTGGGTGCAGGACCATGCCGGCCCGGCTGCAGTGCAACCGAGCCAACAAATCGGTACGGTTGCCTATTTGTTGAATTGGCGAACCAAGAGAGCGTGAGGGGAGCCGGCATTCATTGACAGACCGCCTCCCTAGCCATGGAAACACAGGAAACGCGATTGACCTAAAGACGCGATCCTCTCCCGTTCGCGAATCAAGCAACACAACCGAGACACCCGAATCCCCAAACGACGTTGAATTAGTCTCGGAGCTTGTGCTCGGGCGCTTGGCGATCGACGACCACCCCAGACGGTTCGCGGACAGCTCCGCTCCCTGGTGGGGACAATGGGGTCTGTGAACGGCGGTCAAAAGTTGGCCTCCGCTCAGACACCTTGTCTCAGGAACAGAAGCGCCATTGCCGCTAGACTAAAGGATCCGCCTGGTTGGAAGCGCCGCATGGCTTGTATGTAGGTACAGATGCTGTAATCTGTGTGTGCACAGTATGAAGCATCTTGAGCGCGTCGAAAATGGCTGTTGCTTTCGAACGCATCGCCATGATGATGGACTTGATCAATGGACAAGCAACACCGCCGCCCACTGAAGAAAAACGGCGGACATCGGGGCAGATGGATCCCTGGACCGGTAACTAACGGGGCCGGATTTGCAGGCTTGCAGGCTTGCAATCGCGTGGCAAGCTGACGACCTAGAAGGGCGGCCTCGGGTGGAAGGAGCGGATGGAAGGGAGGGGGTTTTGCAGAATTATTTGTCTGCTCCAAAGCTCCCATTGGCGCGAGAGCCCATTCGGTTGCTGGTCATGTCCCACCGCTCTATCCCTACCGTCGCTCTTTCTCTTTTTGGGCCCCTGGGGCCTGGTGTCGGGGACTTGAAAATCCAATTTTTTCCAGATCCAGCCTCGAGCTTTCCGAGAGCAGAAACCTCCCCGTGCTTCCCAAGCTGCTTTAGTAAGTCGCCCCTCTCGGCTCGGCGCTCGGCGGCATCGCCCATCGGGACTTCCAATCCTTGCGAAACGTCGTTCGCCTAGGAAAATCAAACGCAGGTCTCCGTCAGTTGGGCTTTTTCTCGGCGCATCGTCACACAGCACTACCTACTGAGTAGTCATCCCCGGTGAGGTGACTGAGGTCCTCATCGACGCCTGTCGAGTCCCAACTTCGCACGGTTGTAAGGTCTCAGCCCGATCGTCAGTGCTCGGCATTCGCTGCTGGTGATTGCCGGAGGTGCGGCAAGCAGGGAGGAGCTCGCGGCTTCTGCACTCGGAATTCCATCGCTCAAAAGTTCGGCCGTCGGGGAAGCCAGCGCACTCAAAAGGCTGCCGAATACAACCGCCACCGTCGCCTGAACCCAGAAAATCTGAGCAATCACATCGAGAAAGGTGGGAGGGATGGTAGGACAACATGCACCTGAGTCCAGGTGTCGCTCCCACATTCGAGGCAGCGCCCATCTCGCCGGTTTGACAGGGTACACAAATCCGGTGCGTGGCTGGTCACTGTCTCAGTGTGTGCCTTCAGGGACCCAGTCACCCAGTCACCCCAAACCTGCCATTGATCGCTGAAAACTGCTGTCCTGAGCCCATCTCAGTCCAGCGCCGCCCAGGTGCGGTCTTGGCTGCCCTGGACCCCCCTGGTCCGCATGTCGCACTGGACGCCTGCAATCCCGCGTTTTGAGCCGGGACGTGGGAGGGGACGCTGCAGAGAAACTCGGTTATGTGCCCCGAACTGGACAGCCCAGTCTGGCCCAGGAGAAGATCACCGTCGCCTGCCTTTTCCGCTCTGAGACGGCGACACGAAGCGTTCTCCTGCAGCTTCCCGGCCAACATCCAAGGGCCCAACATCCACCACAAGCAACAGCGGGCCAACCATGCAGACATAGGGAACAGGTATGAAGCCTTGCCTGCCCGAAGGGCCTTTGCCGGAAAAAGCCCAAGCCGCCTCCATTCCTGCAGTGCAGGGAACCTCGGCCCTGTCGGACGTTACAGTCGTGGTCGATCACCAGGGACTCTCGCGTTCTAGGCACAGAATTGCGATCCCCACCGCCCAAAAGAAGGGTGCAAAGCTTGCAGCTTTATCTCGATCAATGTCACATCGCACTGATTGTTGGCGCCGTCATAAACTTCACACTAGTGTATAGCTGGCCAGGGGTCATGGTCAGGCATGGGTATGCCACCCGGGAGCCTCACGAAGGGCCTCAAAGACCAAGCCAGAATCCGGATTGGCGGGCATTGCTCGTTTGGCGACGGTCACGCTTATTGGTGGGTTGGTCTCCGTCATTCAAGACCAATGATAGTAGGCGGTCACCCACTTGAATGACACCGCATTGCGTCCATCCTCCGCAATGCAGAGACGGAGGGGATGTGCCAGTGTGCTTGGCTGCTGGCAGGGCGCATTCAGCATGTACACATAGCGGACCGTCCCCCCCAATCCGTAGCCAAGCAGCCCAAGCCCGGCCAACGAAGCGGAGGTGCAGCACCTGGCGGAATCCCGCTACCACCAGGCCTGGTGGTGCCACAAAGACACCCGTCACACACGTTGGCAATGAAGGTCGAGAGAGAGAGAGAGCTGCTCAGCCGCATTAGTACCCTATCTGCCGGAGGTGCTTCTTAGGGCTCGAGCAGGATCTCGCGAGGCGTGCCCCGTCTTTCCCACGCACGTTACTCGACCGCGGAACTCAACCTGTACCGGCAGCAGTGCGACCTCAGGGCTGCCGTCCAATGCAAATCTCGACGGCATCCCGCCGCTTTTTAGGCCGGACTCGGGCCCTCGGTTCCTCAGTATCGGTACGGGTTGCAACAAATCCCCCCAGTGCCACCTTAGCATCACCACATCCCCTCTTTCCACGGCCACAACCAACAACGGGGCAAATCACCCAACCCTCCTTTAAAAACGAGGGGCCACAATGAATCACGATTACGCTTGGCCTGCGAATGGGCCATCTCAGGTACGAATACTAGTAGACGCTCTTTCGCCGTGTCGGGTTCCGGTGCCCGGAACCCAACCAGCATCGAGCCCAGCCCATCGTTCTGGTGAGTCGGATGCGAACAGGGCGATGGCTGACAAGCTCTCAGACACTTGACGGATTACACGGTGGTATGCTACCCTCGGGTCTGATGACCCAACCGCTTGCCGATGGTCAACGCGGCTCGTGGACATCCAGTCAGGCGCCGGGTCCCTCCTCGCGCTTCAGTGGACTCTACATCCAAACGCAAAAACGGAGGTCAGTTCACGCTTGTGGACTACCTAGTCCAGCGCCGACAGCTCCTGCAGCATCGCCGCCCCACTGGCCGAGTCATGATGCCTCGTCGGTCGCGGGATCGTGGGCCCCAACCAGCCCGATAAGTCCAGCTGTTGGCGAACCAGTGGCTCTCACGTTCCACGGCCAGTTGCTTTACCCTCCGAGCACTGCGGCACAAGTTATGTTTGATGCTGAGTTTCAGGATTGGGCTGGAAACACTGGCTTCCCGCTGAGCTTCGATCACACCTACTCGGGGGAGCCTACAGCCCCGTCGGTCCCAGATGGACTGGCCCCCGACTTCAGTGCCCCTTGGCCTGGCCAGATCTCAGATCAAATAAGGCTAAACGGCCATCTCCTAGTCCCGGAGTTCGAACTCGCTTCTCCACTTAACCCAACTAGAGCCGCCGAACATATGCTATCCTCAGATAGCGCCGAAACCTTCAAACAGACGAGCGCCCCACAACCGCACCCATACCCCCCTTGCAAACGCTCTCTCTCCCGTTCCCAACAGCAACAACATCCATACAAAAGAACAAAGTCCTCCTCCTCCCATGACGACAACTTCCCACCACCACCGGCAACGACGGATAAGAAACCCAGAACCAAATCACTGCCTTCAGATTCTGGAACCCCGACTTCGGCTAAAGGCGCCACCCTCCGCACCGCTGCCCGCCGGGTCAAACGGCCCACGCCCTCTCTCAAGCCGGGCGAGTCCCCCGCCCACCAACGGGCCCGAACCAACCACAACTTAGTGGAGCAGCAGTACCGACACCGGCTGCACGCGCGGTTTGAGGCGCTGCTGGATGTCCTGCCGGAGGGTATCCTGGATGATGAGGAGGAACACCATGAGGGTCCCTCGGCGGGGGGTGACGGTGGGACGTGTACGGGCAGGGGCGGCGGTGGTGTCAAGGGGAAGAACAACCGGCGGATGAGCAAGGTGGATGTACTGAGCAAGGCACAGAGGGTAATTGAGTTCCTGCAGGGGGACACGGAGCGGATGAAGAGGGAGCTGGAGGGCATGAGGAGGGAGAGGGAAGCGGCGCTTGCGGGGATGGCGCGGATGCGGGAAAGGCGTTAAAAACATAACCGTGGCGGAATGATGGGAGGTTACTCTTTGCTTTGGTTGGGCTTTTGGGATGGAGATAAAATGGAGTTCAGGGCTTCACATGGGCGGCATTGCTATCAAACAACAACTTATCCAGCGGGTGGAGGTCAGTATTGTCTTCCTCTAGAGGTGCTGGACGTAATGGGATATTCCGATTTCAGATATACACAGCGGCACTTTGGCAGGTAACAGCCCCCCCCCATGGCGCCAGTCTTTTCTTTCTTTTATTCTCGATGTACATACACCAGTCACTACCCAGTAGGCTTTTCAATGCCTCGCGCCTTTCATCTCCAGACCTTACTTACTACTGGAACCACAGGTCATCCGAACTTCTTCTGCTTCTACACAGCAGTGCCCGACTATGGCTCGTCTATCCGATTTCTCCACAGTCCCCTCAACTACCGATCTAACCTAGGCATACCCATCCCTTTCTACCTTCTGTAGTCCCTTGTTCTATTCGTACTTGAAACAGCCTTTTGCTTTTTCTCAGCAAGTTTCGGGAACCCCCTTTCACACCCAAAGCCGACCCTAACCCTCCTTCCAAGACTGTTTCCAGTTAGGTATTTCGTTCTCGTAACTTACCGCCCCAGAAAGGAAAGAGCTCGTCGCATGTCTCTCGCTTGTGCTCAGGCCGCGTCCCGGAAAGTCAGGAGCGAAACCGACAGGTGTGCATGAAAGGATTGCAGAGCGATCAGCAACCAAGGGATTTTGTCGAAATTCCTGAACGAATATTGTCTCAACCACTCACTTGGCCGTGCTGTAAAATACCGTGTACGAGTCCCGTGGCGCCAAGGACCATCAGGCTTCCAATATTTTTTTCGAATTCTTCCAAGAAGGGCGAAAAAGTCCCGAATTTCGAAAGGCAAAAGACCCTGGAGCAGCTGGGCTCAACAAGCGAGGACAGACAACTCGAACAACGTCCATTTCTGCGGACCACCAAGAACGAGGCCGACAGACCCGCCATTTCGGTGAGGGTAAGACTCGAAGTCTCGAACGCACCAGAAGCTGCCCGGGCCCTCTCTTCAATACACAGCGTCGCGCCGGGATTGATGATTGACCCAAGGTGCCCCGGCTGGCAACGGTCGGTCACAAACGAGTTGCATTTCCGCGGGACCGGCCCGAACTACAGTTACCCTTCTGGGCTACCCGTGCATTAGCGTTCTTGCATCCTCGCCGACCTCCTTGATTGAACTGGAACGTTTCCTCCGGTGACTTCTTCTCCCTAACGGGTTTATGGGGGGGGGGGGAGTGGGATCCCATCCATTGGACGGTCTTGAGTCGGGTTGAACGAGAGATGCGGAGAAAAAGAAATAAGAGAATGGGAAGAAAGAAAATGTATCGTACGAGGAAAACGGGCTGCTCCTATCGCATTAGACGCCAGCGGCCCCCAACTATACGACAGTGAGCTCCCAAGTGCCGGAGTTGCTCGGCAGCCGTTGTCTTGTACATAGGAACTCGGCCCGTCGCCTTGTCCCACGACTAAGACAGCGGCGTCCCATAATGAGCCCGATAGGTTGGCACCGACCATTTCAAAGTTCCGGGGCTTGAATGCATTGAACCCGGCGTGTCAACCAAATGATTGGGGTCCAGTCACTGTAACCTTCCATCGGGTCTTTGCCATGTCCTCCATCGACCACACCCTCTCCGCGGGCATGTGAGACAGGTCATGGGACCGCGCTTTTCCAAATCGGCCGATACATCTACAGCAATGGCGCCGAACGGTGCGAGACAAAGGTCTGGAACAAATCGAGTGAGGCGTCTATCGAGCGACACCGCTCATAGTCAATACGAGGGGTTCGTCCTATGATACGCCTGTCTGAAACGTAATTCAACCTGATGTTGTTTTTATCTCATGCTAAATAATACGCTTGAATATTATTCGTCACTGTAAACACTAATAGTTTTTCGATGGTCTATCCATGCAAAAATGAAAGGAGCCAACCGGAGACAAGATCCCAGAAACCGAAACCCAATGGTAGACGTTCATCAGTATGACATGGCAAGAGTTGCAAGTGCCTCGCGCTATAGGCCAAGCTCCAAAGCGCTTGCCCCTTGACCACGCATAAACTATGGCAAAGCTGTACCCCTGAAACGCTGACTGAGCGCACCCGCAGGCGATAGTATGGTTGGGAGCCATGGGACTGCAATGGGATGCCAACACTCAGCGGTGTCTTTCCATGGTTTGATATCCAAATTAGATGAAGTTGTGTCTTGTGCTCCCATAAGCCTACCTCGGTCGTTTTCCTTATCCCTGATTCTAGGCTGTGACGGGTTACCTTCCAGCTCACGGACATCCTACAGCTGACGTTTTGACCATGCCAGATTGTGTGCTCTGAATATCCGGTACTTTGGTACCAGCATGAGGGGCTTGTTCTCTATCATGCGAGGCATCATTGGGCAACCGACAACCCTTATCAATGTCCCACAAGGCTAAATCCTGGAGAGGAGCTGGTTTGACCTGTGTTCCGTTTACCCTCCCGTTGCTCAGTATGTGCGCACGGACAAGCACTCTCTCTGTAAACGTCAAGCGCCGACATCGACTGCCGCCACATCTCCACTCCGGCGTGCGCCTCGCTCAACCTGGGGTCGACACCTAGGTACCTCTCCGTCTCCGTTTTGGTAACCCGGCAGACGCCATCGCAAAAGAAACCTGCTCGTCCCTGATCAAACCGACCTCGATCACAGGCTAACTAACCCAACCCCCGTCCAGCCCCTCTCCAGCATCGATTCCTTCGTTCCGCCCCTAGCTCACAGGGAAAGGTGCGTCCGATGCCAATGATCTACGGACCCAGATTCTGAAGGATAAGGTATGGTATGTACCACCATGCATCCGTCAACCAACCAACGCCGCCGGGTAAAGTGCGGACTGCGAGAAAAAACAACTGACGGGGTGTTTCGGGTCGGAGCAAAGAGGGCGTTGGTAAGCAATTTACCAACAACGTGCGCGATCCTATGTATTATTTTCACATCACCATTGGAACGACCCCGTCGTTGTGTCGGCGGATATAAACCGGCAGCTTCGCAGATTCGCAGATCCCATAAACAGTGAGACGTTTCCTGGCGTTTCTACATATCAAAGGGATTACGCAATTCCGCCCCGGGAAAACATCAATGCTGACCTTTGTCTTACATACACGACTTGGGGGACCAGACGTGAGTCCCCTTGCGAAGGTGCAGGAGGTGCCGTGGGGTCGGGACCGAAAGGCATGACCGTCGAACGCTGCGCCGCCCGCAGCATTAGCCCACGCGCACCGGCGGCACAGCGGGATTGGTTTTCTCTCTCCGGCCGGGGGGGGGTCGGTTAAGTTGGGGTCTCAGATAAACAACACCGCACCACCTATCCCTCTCGGCGGGTTGGCGGGCTGGCGGGTTGGCGGGCTGGGTGACTCGGGTCGGTGAATTAGTGCTCACCGTGACTTTGACGAAAGCGAATCCCGCATCGAATCCGGGCAACGGGTGAGACAAACAGGCTCAACGCTAAGGTAGGGGTCATGCACCGCCCATGCTAACTAACAAAGCCAAAACACGGGGTGATTGGGCGATAAACGATTCCAAAGAGGGGGCTGCCACGGTTCCCTTCGAGCTGGAAGAGCCGGGTCCGTGGGTTGCACCGAGGGATGGACCTGCATGGATTTGTGGTAGGCGAGGGTAAGGTACCCGTTCTGGACCCTCACCGCTTGGGGTCGGAGACAAATTCGAGGGGTCCTCCGATGCCACGATAGGGAACTGCGGGGCTCGACCACACGGCCGGATCTGGCTCGGCGCAATTGACTGGATTCAGCAGTGTTGCTGACGAGAAAGATAAGCGCCGCGCATGCAATAGCAGCGAGCGGAGAGTCCTCGGCACCGAGGCATCCGTTGGGATAGAAGGGATCGACGACAGTGTGAGAAATGTTGTTGATACAGATCTCGAGTCTCGAGCTTCGAGGGCTTCGAAGACTGCATGATGGTATGGTATGTACAGACACAACACAGCCGAACGCCAACTCTCAAGGCCGGATGAAAATGCAAGTAACAGACAGCGCACACCTTGGTATCCAAGTCCAACAGTAAAGGCACAACAGACAGTAGAGGCAGAGTAAGGGAAAGAAAGGAAAAACCACAAGATGACCCCAAGATGACCCCCAAGACAAACACTCGACCAGACCGGTTCCCACCCCTTCCCCCCCTTCCACATCGCCAAACCCTGCTCTAGTGTCAGAAACACTCGCACCACCCGCTTCCGGGATCGCGCACGCCGACGCGCTGCACCACGAACTCAAGCTCCCACCTCCCCTCATCCGCCTTACCACTTCCACCCTCTAGCACCTCCGGCCCTTGTCCCCCCAACCCCTCCTCCTCTTCCATCTCAAAATCCTCATCCTCATCCGCCCCAAACCCTTGCCCGCCACGCCCGCCATTCCGCCTCCTCCTTGGCGGCGACAGCACCACGCTCGCCCAGCAGCACAACCGGCCGGCGCCCGCGGCAGTAGACAGCGCCTCGGCCTCGTCCTCGCGGAAGCCGGTGAAGTCGGCGAGCAGGCAGCGGGAGAAGACCCACTCGGCGCCGTCGTCAAAGTGCGGCTGGATGCGTACGGGGCGGGGTACCGCGGTTGTGGTCGTTGGTAATGGTGGGGGTGATGGTGAGTGGGCGGTGCGGGATTTGCTTGATGCTGACGAGGGTGGTGGTGGTGATGGTGTGCGGGAAGTGGAGCGGTGTTGTTGTCGTTGTTGTTGGTACTGGTATTCTTCTTCTTGATGCTGTTGGAGGTCGCTCTCGAAGCGCGAGAGCAGGGTACGCACCAGAGCGCCGGGGAGGGCGATCTGCTCGAGCTTCCCGGGCCCGTTGGGGTGGGGATGGTGGTGATCTCGAGGCGGCAGTGAGGGAAGTGCATCAGCGGTGCTGGGGGTGGGAGGTCGTCGTCCTGTTGGTCACATAATGATGGCTCCATCTCCATGTCGGATTGTGGGTCGTGATTTTGATGTTGTTGTATTTGCGTTGATGCGAGCAGGAGATCGGAAGCGTGGAGCGCGAGATCCATTGGCGAGCTGTCTGGGCCCTTCTGGGTAGGCTGTCTTGCTGGAGGGTGCATGGTTCGAGGTGTGCGTGTGCGTGTGTGTGTGTGTGTGCGTGTGTGTGTGTGTGTTTGTGTGTTGAAATTGTTATCCAAATGGTGTTGTTCAAGCTGTTGTTTCGTGGACGCAAGGAGGGGAAAGCGTTGCGCAACGTTGGAGTGAGTGGAGATGGGCGACCTTTTAATAATTAAGGTATAGGTAAGGTAGGTAGGTGTAGGTAGGTAATTCGAACACCGAGTAGTTATTCGTACTCAAAAGCACACTGCCTGCTGCGAAACTCAAGACAGCTAAGGATGGTGGGGTAAACAATGTGCCATGCGAGAGAGATGCCGAGATCTTTATGTGTTTCTCAGATGCAGGGCGAATACCGAACGCAGGGCAAGGGCAAATACCAAGTACTGTACATCGGTACGCAGGAGAGAAACAAGCTGGAAGAAAGGAGGGGCTGTTCCGGGAGCTTGGTCCGAGACAAGGCGGGCATGATAATGGACTTTTATTAAAAAAAGACACGAGCGAGCGAGATCAGGAGGCGTTGGTCCTGGCCAGCGTGCCTTCCAGCCAGGGATGCCAAGCCTGTCGTTCTTCTGCTGGTCTGAGGTGCTCCTGCTTTTGCTGCGACTTGCCCAGCGTGTGCCTGGTGCATCTTCGGTTCCCCTGTCCAATCAAGACCTGGCAGCGTCCGACAGGACCCGGACAACAGCTGAGCGCGGGCAAGGCCAAACGTGGGAAATGATGCACGGCGGGTCGCTTGGGAGGTGCGACCCAATTGCCTTGACTGATTTGCATGCATTGCCGAGCAATACACATAGTATTCGTACATAATACACAGTCGAGATTACACAGTAGAGATTACACAGTACAGATTACACAGTACAAGAAACTCTCAACAACCAGGGCAGGGGGTTCGGTCGAGGTTGGGGCGCTCGGAGAGACAGCAGATGTCTTGGCCCCTTGGGGGAATGCCCAGGAATGGGTCTTGGATTTACGGTTCTGGAAACCGTCTCGCTGCAGGTCAGCTTTTGGTCCACGCTCGAGCCATGACAAGCAAGCGAACTGTGAGAATTGGAATGCGAGAAAGGAAAGCGTTTGTGGGGGCTTGCGCAAGAATGCAAAACTCGGGTCCCGAGAATCTGGGCGACAAAGAAACTTGGGGCATGGCTGACTTTGCCTGGTTGGGTCGAGGACAGTTGCGATTGGTCGCACAAGATGTTCTCGGGTGCAACTCCAAGACATCCCATTGGCTGAGGAACACAGTACCCAATGCAGCTCTCCCGAAGCGGACCAACAGTGGGACGATGGCTGTTCGCAGTTGACTGTGCCATTTCTCACGATACCATGGGCCTGGGTTGGTCTTGGTCCTCGGCCCGAGTTGCAGGGCCTGGTAGCGCTTCCCGAACGACGGGAAACTGGAGTCAACTCCGGCCCCGCAAACGGGAGTGGTACATACACATACATACTGTGGTAGCACCTGCCAGATGGAGGTCGGTAGGTAAGATACATGGATCGTGCCTGACGTTGTACTCCTCTCCATGCAGGTGGCAGTTGCTCACCACTCGCCGCCCACCCTTTTGACAATGTGGCACTGTGACTTCCAGGTTGTGACTACCAGGTACGAATATGACACTGTGATACAAGTACAGTACACACCTTAACAAGGTAGTTTACTGCAGCACTCTAACATTGCGTCTGGAACGCTGCTTGCATAGCGCATCCTTCCCCTCACCTCGGAACCCTTTTTGGAACCTTTTTTCAAAATCGGGTTGTTGTCGAGATTGGATTTGCCTGTTCAAGCCACCTCAAACCCAGCACATGACACATCACCTGTTCTCTCACCTCCTCTTGGTATCATGCCCAGGGCAATGAGGGCATGGGCCATCTGCCATCTTCGGCTAGCCTTCCCCCCTGCCCTTCTCCCGTTCGCCCTGTCTTGGCCCCCACCGCGGACTTCGGTGGAGGACAGAAACGACCTAGTGCACAGATTAGGTTGAGTTAGCCCCTGAACGCCCCTCTCCCGGAACGGTTGAGAGAGCTGCATATCAACGCTCTGCACGACACGATGTAACCCATTCACAAAGTCGGTCGCCATGCCCAACCGGATTATCACAAAGGCAGGTCGTCCTCGGAAAGCCGGCCAGGGCATTTCGCTTCCGGGCGGTTGGGCTGGCTGGGGTTGCCCTGGAAGGGAGTGACGGGTAGCTACACTAAGGTATGTCACTCCATAGCTCACTCGACATGCATGTCTCAATGATATTTCGGTTGCCAGACCGAGTCAAAAGGAACAATGCTTAGGCAAACAATCATGGACACCAACAAATGTACCCGAGCTACCCCCATTCCTCCCCGGGCCTCCGCCGATTGCAGACACGTCAGACTTCCAGAGACGTCTACCGTGGTAATCTCACGGAAATCGCAGGGTCAGGGGTTCGTCGGGATCTCTCAGGGGCCAACGATATTCCCGCGGCAGCTTCCGTCGCTGTGCATTCCCGGGCTCGACTCCGGCCCTTCGCCGCGCCATGCCGCATCGCTGGGGCCAGAATCGAGGACTAGATCGTCGGCGCGCTTGTGTCAGTTGGAAACGGACCCCATCACGTTCACCACCGGATCAACATGGCCGGTTTCCACTACCTGCCCCATGTTGGGATCCGTGCATGTCTTGGGGAGGCGTGCTATTAATGTAACCCCAAAAAGAGGCGAGAGGTTAAAAAAAGGCTCTGCTCTGGCATGTGGGTTGCACTAGTTATGTAATCTCCATTCGAAAGCTCGTGGAGTTCGACCTCGTCAGTACACATGGGATCCATCCCGCGCAGGAAAACGACAAACGAGGCAGACGGAGGTAGCAGTCAAAACCATCCTAGGCGCCCAGTCTCACCCACCCTGCCCGATAATCGACCCCGGTGAAGCCAAGTGAAGGGATGGCGCTGGAATCCATCACACAGGTAGCCAACCACGGGGGCCGCCACCCGCAGAATGGGTTGCATTGCCTGCATGGCCCAGCTAGATGGCCTATCAAAAAGGTTCAGACCGGAGAGGGATCCGAGCTAGCGGCAATTTGAAGGCTTGATCCGCCCTGTTGGGTTACGGGATTCACAACGGTGATCGGCTCAGGCTCGAGTCTCTGCCGTCCGGCACCGATCCTGTCCTCGGCCCAGGACCGAGTTCGCGGAACCGAAGGCATTGGTTCCCGTCCACCCCCTCGTCTGAACTAGTGTAGCAGAAACAGAAGTCATTGGCTCCCATCGACGCTCCCCCGTGGTCGGGCTTACCACAGTACAAATGCTGTACGAGTGATTTGTTTGCTATGCAATTTGGCATCGTGGCATCGAGGTGGAGTCTTGCCCACGCTTGGAAACGGGAACATCCGAGAAAATTATGCTTCTTGCTAGTCTTGCCCAGCCCGCAGGACGTCTAGTGTAGTTAGATTCAAACAGGACGGAGGCCTCCAAGCGGTGGCGTGCACTGAACAGTGCTAGCATGACAAGTTTCTCTGGGCCAACCATCGTTGTCATGACGGCAGTAAGGGGCTCATTCAAGTTCAGTGGGGGCTATTCTCAACACGACTGACGCAGTATGATAGCATAACTGCTTTAGACTAAAACAAGCATCCACTCGACTAATACACACAGACCTATCGAAATCCGCGCTTGGAAACAAAGACGGAGACTTCTCAACACCATGATAGAAACCAATCCAATCAAACAGATTCAAACCAGCCCGCCGGGCTTCTCATGCAACAAGACCCCAAGGGAACCAACTGAGCCAACTCCCTTGAGAGACTAACCCAAGAATAAACCAATCAAAGGGTCATCAGCACCTCGTTCTCAATGATTCGCTCCTTGTAGCCCTCGAGCACCACCCGGATGAACGCCTTGGCCAGATGGTCCACGTTGATGGCACCATACAGCTTCCTGTGGCCCTTGCCGCCAGACCGGCGTCGGCGGGGAGGATGCCGCTTGGCCGGCCATTGTAGACGACGAAGCGCTTGGAGGCGTCCGCATCGGCGAGCCCACACAGCTCCTTTTCCACTTGGCCCTGTGACGACGGAGTTAGCCGGTGGTTGGTTCATGTGGTTGCATGAAGAAGGGCGAGGTGAGGGGAAAATGTCATGAGGCGCGTGTGTTTGACCGCACAAAGGGAAACAAAAACAACAGCAGGTCACATCACAGCACAGCACACAGCACAGCACCATACGGTTCCAACCGTCCATACCTTTACACGCCGGGTGTCGGCCATGAAGTGCAGCGGCTTGTCCTGATCCCACTCGGCGAACTTGCCGCTGCAGAAGAGGAAGCGGAACTGTTTGCCCTCAGGCAGCTGGGGCACCAGCGCCTCCTGGAAGGCCCTCGCGCCGGCTAGCGTGTAATCGATCGAGACTCGTCGGTACGTCTCGATGTCCGGGAACTGGGTGGCTCTGCCGCCGATGGCCCTGCCCGCGATGATCGCCAGATCGATTAGCTAACTGGTCCTCTTCCTCTTTACTTGCCTGGCCTAGTGTCGGTACCTAGCTAAGGGTACCTGGCAAGCACTCCCGAGCCGGCTCTCCCGTCCATGTTCCCGCGCCTTCGGGGGACGGGGGAAAGGGGGAAGGGGGGAGGGGAGGGGAGGGAGACCCACCACAGACACGCCTCGGCCCCTGCAAGCTGGCTCAACAGAGCGGGCGGATAGGTGGAGAAGTCGTCGTGGAGAATGACGGTGACCTTAGGGCTCTTGGCAACGGCCTCATCCAGCGGCTTCCTGGTCAGGGCAAAGACATGGGAGATGTTATCATTTGCAATTGCATTGCCGAACTAGGGCACTCCCGACGAGTCCGTTGCATCCCGTAACGATGACCTTCAGGGTGAGGGCTGGTTTTAGGTTTTTGATGCAGGTGCTGATCAGTTGATGAGTGTCGATGGTGCTGTTCTTCTTGTTAGCTACCTGATGCTGCTGGTTGACACTTGCTGTTCTTGACTTCTTTTACCTCTACCTGCCTTAAATATGTACCTACCTGATTGTAATATAATATCCTCTTCGTCTTTGTCTTCGTCTTCCTATCTCACCTCTTGTCTAGGTCGACCGTTGATGTCGTTGTCGTTGCGCGTCTGATTACCAAGTACTGATTGGTAATTCCATCATGATGACGCGAGTGTAACCCCCGCGTTTCCCGCTGATCGACACGCGTGTTCGGCCCCTGCCTGGGTTTTGGAACCGGGGGTTCGATTCCGGCAAGGTCAAATTGCCGGGGTTCCACCATCCGGGTATGTTCAAGCTCGTTCGGTGTGAAGCACTCAGGCCTGAAGCACTCGGGCCACTCGAGCTCCCGCGCAATCAACAATGCGGCCGGGAACCACTGCGGCAGTGCCCTGGCGAGTCTGACAGCCCTGAACCTGAGTGCCCGAGTCCACTTCCCCTTTCCCATTTCCACTTTGGCATGCCCTGCCCTTGGACCTGGCACCTGGAGAACCTGGCCTTTCTGGCGTTCCTGGCTCCATTCAGGACCCCACCGAGGTTCCACTCCGAACGCAACTTATCGGGACTCCGAAAGTTTTCGGGGTTTTTTTCCTTATCGACGAGGGTTTGAAGCATTTAAGCCTCGAGTTTGGAGCTTGCTGCTTGGAGGTTTGGATTGAGTAATTAACGAGCTGATGAGCTCGGTGGCATGCTGCGATTTTCGGCGGAGATTGCATAACTACAGGTAACCGATCCTTGCATTTCTCTCTCCCTTGCGTGCGCCGCTTCGACGTCTCGCCACCTTCGCCTCGCTGCCAACCGCAAACGTGTGTGTGTGGTTGGTTGATGTTGGTGTTGTTGGTGTGTAACAATCGGTCACATAATCGGGCCACAGAGTTTCACCGGGTTTCAGGGCGGCGGTCGCGCTTGGCTCGTTTGGACACAGCGCCTCCGAGCGGCGTCGGGTCGGTTTGGCCTTGCCTCGTGGCCCTCGTGGGACCGACGGTCTGACGGGTCTCCATGCAGATTATTATTCGACAGCTCTCCTCGATCGACGAAACAGCAGATTACCGAGCCCGCTCAACGCCCATTCCCGCTGCTTTGGTTCGCCCGCTCCCTCGGGTCTAAGCCTTAAGTCCATTCAGCCCTCACGCACCGTACGTTCAGCAGCCACAGTCTGACATGTGGTCTCTTGTGATCATCGATCCTGAACTGTTGGTGGTTCTGATCCTCGAAAAAGGCAAACGAGGAAAGACGGGCATGTGAGAGACACTCCGTGCCAATATGGAAGAAAGGAACCCGGGCAAGGGAAAATAAGCAACGCCGAGTCGGGTAGTGCACTGCGGCGTTCACTTGGCTGCCAGCTAGTGAGTGAAATTCGAGAAACTAGTAATTTACCACCGGCGCAGGGGCGGCGCAAACACTCCGCTTCCAGGTTCCGTCCCCGCGTCCTTCGGCCACACACATCCGCACGATTGTGACCCTGGTTCGAGCCTGACCTGAGCCTGGCCCCCCCACCACCCCAACTGTCGGTCGTCAGGAACTGGCGCACTAGGCAGTTGGCTAACCGTTTCAGGGCCGGTGTCCATCCCGACCCGAACATGCTCCTCTTATACGGCGTAAAAGGCCAAAAGACAAGATAGTCCACATGCACTGCACCGGACCAACCATCTACCCCGACTGAACCACATGCAAACCAAACCGTAAACATGCAGGAAAAGTTAACCATTATTGATGTGCCATGGCACCGCCAGCCGCTAGGGCTGCTGACGTCACAGTCTGCTTGCTCCCCTAGCGGACGTCCATACTCTCCCTATCCCTACCGGGACTTGCCTAGGACACCAAGCGAATGGCCCTCGCACGCCCGCAACACCAAGTCCAAGCCAGCAGAGATACCACAAAGTCATGACGGCAACTTCCATCTGTTCTCGTACCTCCCGGCGGAGATCCGCCTGCAGGTATGGCGTGAAGCCATGCTCTCGGCATGCTCCTACGGCCGCGTCCACCGCGTTGAGCTCGCCATCACCAACTCGGAGCCGGGCTCCCCTGGACTGAACACCAACCCAACCCTCCACATCCTCCCTACCCCGGACCTCGCCGCCTCCACCCGCGCCACCCGCGCCCTGCTAGCAAGCTGTTCCGAAGCCCGCTACGAACTCCTCTCCCTCAACAACAACAACAGCAACACCACAACCACAACCACCACCATAACCAGCACCACCCTCCCCGACACCCTCCCCATCTCCGTCCCCCAAACAATAGCCACCACCACCACCACCACCACCACCAACGCCACCCCCCAAGCCCCAAACCAGCCGGCATCCTCCGCCTCAACCTCGCCCACGACATCCTCCTCCTCCCGCCGCTCACCTCCAGCCTGCTCTTCGCGCTCTCTGACGCGCGGCACACCCACCCGTCCCTGTTCGCCCCGCTGCGCGGCGTACGACGGCTCGGCCTCGACGTCGCGCCCCTGCTGGACGAGAGCGAGGGCTGTGGTCGTGCGTTCCTGTTTCCCGGCGCGGCAGTCTCCCCCGAGGTGGAGAGCGCGCTGGTGGGGTTGGTTGGGGCGGGGTTGGGAGGAGTGGAGGGGGTGTTTTTGTTGTTGGGGGGCAGGGCGGAGGTTGGTTGTGAGGTGGGTGTGTGGGGGTGGTAGGGGTGGTGATGGTGGTGGTAAGGATGAGGGTGTGGGTGGGGAGGAGGGAGGAGGTGGTGGTGATGATGATGATGATGATAATGGCCAAGGGCAAGGATATGTCTTTACTGGCGGCGACGGGGATGCGGTTGGGGTGGGGAAAGATTGGTACACCACGAGCCCGTTTTCCGTCGTATTATGTGGACGGGGAGTACTACCCCCGCCTGACCAAGACCATGCGCTTCCTGTGCCAGTTCAGGCAGGCCATGGACGCGCCGGCTGTCGTCACAGATTTGGATGATGAGGCTGGGCTGGAGAGGTTGGAGGACGTGGAAGTTGAGGTTGCTGGGCCACTACGTTACGAGGGAGGATGGTGCGGACTCGGAAGGGCTGGAGCTCTCGAGCCCGGAGAAGTGTCTTGAGATTGCCCTTGGGAAGGAACCGCGGTGGGTGCAGTGGGAGTGGGTTTGCCAATGTCTTGACTGTTAGCTTTGATGACGGGGATTGGCGTTTGGATATGGGCGTTGGGGTCTTTAGATTGGCATAGCGATGGCTTCTTGTACCGGCGTCTGGTAGCATTCCATATTGAACGTCAATATTGGTACTGGTGAATCACCTCATTACTTTACATTGGGGGTGAAGGCATCCATGATTCTTCACCATAGCCTCGACCAGTCGCACTTGTTTCCTTGCGCAATAGCATTAGATGTTAAATATGAGGGTGCATTTTCGGACCGTAGCCACTGCTCCCCACAGACCGTATAACATACAGAGATGGCTTCCATAGATATAGCCTAACGAATGAATAATAAAACAAGTAACTAAACAGAAATAAAAAAGAAAATAAGATAAGAAGAAAGAATGGAATGTGCGGAAAGATAGGAGAAGGGCGTGAGAAGAAAAGAAAAAAAAGAGAAAAGAAAGATGGAGACGAAAATAAGAAGACAAGAAAGAGAGAATGTAGAAAAGAAAGTAAAAAGAGAACGGAACAAAGGAAAATAAGAAGGAAGGAGTATAAAAGGTTATAGGAATAGGAAAAATGGGAAAAGAATGATAAGGAAATGGGAAAAGAAAAAAGAGTAAAAACAATGAAGTAAACAAAAGTTCAAATAGGAAAAGTGATTATACCTAACCTTTAATATTATTATTATTATTTCCTACACCGATATGCCCTGGGGCGCGCCGGTCCTTCTACTGCTATTTACAAAGGGAACCGTACCGTATAGGCCGGATATAAAACCTCTGTCTACCACTTTGAGACAACAATCTATGAATCCGTCATACTGCAAAAGAAAGGAGGCCCTTTGCCGGCCTCTGTGCCCTCTAGCCCTCCCCGTCCACTGTTTCTAGCTCCAGCCTTCTGGCTAGGCTATACTCCAGTAGCCGGCCAGAGTCCATCAGCCAGCCAAGGACCTTCCTAACAAATCTTCTGCTCCGGGCACCTGCTCCCCGTAATACGGTTTGTAGGTCCCGATGTGACCGAATCTCTCTGCCGTCCCACGGCCTTTGTAACGGCGGGTCGGGGCACCAAACCACCAAGTGCTCCACTGTCCCTGCCTCTCCCGCACTCGCAATAGGGGGTACGGACCTCCGGGACTTTCACCCTGAACAGGTAGTCCCGGAGGCCTATATCCCCGATACGGGCCTGGGAAAGGAGGGAGCTCTGCGCCTTTGTAAGACCTTCGTGTCTCATCAGAGCTTTGTCGGTAAATAAGAGGGCTGGGGGGTCTTCGTCGGCTATCCTCCTGTTTAATACCCTCTGTCGAGTAGTACTTTGTTGACTAGCTCTCTGTTGTTCCCACCGGGCCTGCCAGGCCAGTTCGACCACCTCCTTGGTATTCGACCCCCTATCCTTCCCCCCGATCTTCCATTGTAGTTAACCCACTGGGCCACTACACTAGCGGCTAGTTCAGTGGGCGTGGGGCTCTGCGGGCCCTGACGGGGCCTCCGGCCTCGGGTTTTCCTCCTCTTGTTGAACCTTCGGTAGATCTTATTGCAGGCCTCAGTGATTAGATGCCCCGTGGTTATTCTCTCGGCCTCCGGCCCAGCCCCTGATTGTAGGGCCTGCTTCTGTAGCCGGCCCTCGAAGTCGGCCAGCCGCTTGTTGAGATATAAGTCTAGCGGTGGCACCCAGGCCTCTGTTTCTAAGCACCGAATAGGAGCTGACTTGTATGCCCCTACTACTATTCGAAGGCTCCTGTTCTGAGCTTTTGACAAGACCTTTGCAGGCCCCTTCGGCCCTGTAGCTCTTGGAGCTGTTGGTTGGTGGAAGCTGGAGGCTCCGTAAGCTATGGCACTGCGGATGCACTTTACGTAGACCTCCCGAGCCCTGGATAGGCTCGGGCCCCACGTCTTTGCTGCAATCCTCGATAAGGCGAAATCTTGGGTTTTGAGTTTCCGTTCCACAGCTTGTTGGTGCGCCCTCCATGATAGCTTCCAGTTCAGCCAGACGCCTAGAAACCGAGCCGATTCCACTGGCTTAACTGTGCTGTAGCCACTAGCCCTGGGTGGGCCAGGGCCACCGGGTTCGCCCACTGTCTCCGACCTTTGTTGAAGTGAATTAATTCGCACTTTTGGGGTGCAAACGCCATCCCCCGGGTACCAGCCCACTGCAAGCAGGTCTTCCAAGCTTTTTCTAGTTGCTGTGTATTGGCCTCTGGGTTCTTTCCAAAGGCCAGTAGGTTTGTGTCGTCTGCGAACCCTACTATGCTAACCAGTGGGTGAGCTGTTTTCAGGGCCTGATATAGGGAGGCAATGTAGAGGATAAATAGGATCGGGGATAGTGGTGAGCCCTGGGGGACTCCCGCTATGACTGGGATGTCCTCTGTTTTCTGGCCGTCGAAGTGGAGGATCGCAACTCTGTTACTTAACCACGCCTTCACCCACAGAACCACCCACTGTGGGTAACCCTGTAGCCGAAGAGTGGCTAGTAGCGGGTGTGGTTGACGGTGTCGAATGCCCCTGAGATATCCAGCTGTAGAAGGGAGGCGGTTGCTTTCTGCCGCCAGGCCTCCTGGACTTGGGCTACGACTAGCCGAATCGCTACTTCTGTTGACCTATGCTCTCGGTTTCCCATCTGCTCCGCTGGTAGTAGGCCGTAGGCCTCTGCAGCACTAGTAATCCTCTTTGCTACAGTGCTTCTATGACCTTCCCACCCAACTGTAGGTAGGAGGGCTATAGGCCTGTAACCTCCTGGAGTTCGGTAGGTACTCGGCTCTTTTCCGGGCTTTTGTAGGACAACTGTTTTGGCTCTCTTGAACCTAACCTTTAATACTTCGTGAATTATAAAGTTATTTATAGATTAGGTACGGTGGTGCCCGGAAGCAGTTAAAGCCCGGGGTGCGGCAAGGGAGGCATACTTTTTCCGGCCAAGGACCTTTGAGCTGGCCCTTCAGAACAAACAACAACGACAACAGCCACTACAACAGATGCGGAATATTACCTTCCAGGGGGTCCAAGACCCAATGGAGGAAGCCGACGATGGCTTCCAAGAAGCAGGAAAAAGGAAGCGGCTCCGGGGTCGCCCCCCGGCTTCGCTATAGCCCAGGGAGGGGGCAAGAAGAGACCCGAGGCAGGGAAAGCTAACCTTTGCGATGCGGGTTAATACAGCGCTGGCCGGCCAAGGCCAGGAGGGAGGTATGCAGGGGGCTGAGTAGGCTCCTTTAACCTGTAGAGCGACGAAGTCTCCGAACCCGATGGCCTGGAAGAACGGTATATAGGTTTTTCACCCGGCTAGGGCTCCCTAGCACGGTTTTTCTACTATATAGGCTAGCTAGTAGTAGGACCGGCACGCCCCCTGTAGGGTATAACGGCGTAGGAAACAATAATAATATTTATAGATTAATATAGTTAAATACCTATATTAGTCGATTTAAGAGGATAGGATAGGATCGTAGACGAGTGTGTTAGGGCCACGACCAAGTGTTGATTTGACCCTTAGAGATTCCGCGTAGGAACAAGACTGTTAAACAGAAATATAACCCTTTGTCTGTGTTGATAATCCAAGCCGATTGGGATATTAATGTGGACTTAAAAGAGGGAAGAGGGTAAGAGAGTTACACTCGGGGCTAGCGAATCGAGGCGGACTCTCTGAGGCGTGAATTTCATGCCATCCGGCTGGCGGGCCTGTAACGGTTTGGAACCGTTAAGCAGATCACTCCAGGGTGTTTTCCTTCTTTTGTTAGTAATTGTACCAACTGTTGCTCTCTACATTGTGTTGATCTGTGGCTGCTCTCCATCGTACCATCACCAGGACATCATATTATTCTTGGCTCGATGACTAGAAGATCACGTTTATTCTGCAGGGTATTGTCGTAGAACCCTTTATTGCACGTTTATACGACTTATCAACGTCCACAGAGGTTATTTTGACAGTGATTGAAGCGGCGATGCGCCTGAAAATTAGATACACCACCAACTCTGGTCACCTACCACGTTGTGATGTAAGTAGATGTTGCATGAGAGCTGGTGTGACTCTGTTGCAACCTTTGTCGCAACATATCTTGCATCACAAGCTTGGTGCGCTTTCGTACTTGTCTCTCATGCCACCGCGGCCACGACTATCGCAAGAAACGACTCAGTTATGCAAGTGCTGAGAAGGGATGGCATTGCCTGGTTTCTCCTAAACCCACGAGAGGGCCGGAGCCTATCTTTGGATACAAGGACTGACAATATGGGGGAAGGCAACGGCAACTGCGAAAACAGAATAGACATATGCGCCGAGCCAGTCGAAATGCACGCTGATATACGACGACAGCGTTATAAATGGCCGGTAGACCTGTTCCTATTGACCCGTTGCTCACGCGGGAGTCACTAACTAAGTTGATAACTTATACGGCACACATTATCAACCCTGCGTTTGATCCATTGTCTATAACCACATATTAGTATACATAACATCCTGGTCAGGACACAGTCAACTTACTTCTCTCTCCTCCAGGGGCGAGGTCGAGACCGGCCGGGCGCCGGGCGCAGGGTCGGGGTGCCGGGGGCTGGCGTGGTCGGCGCAGGACGAGCATTGGTGGTTGTGGTGGTGGGCGGCATGGGGCCGGTGTTGGCGGGGGCCGCTTTGGCGGCAGCCTGAGCCGCCTTCTTTCGGGTTTGTTGGCTCGCTTTGCGATCCTTTCGTTTCTCCATACCCCGAGCGTTAGTCTACGAACACGTCCCAAAATATCATCTTACGGTGGTTTTGTTGTATGACTGCTTCTCATTAGCAAATGGACGAATACCGATCGGATTGGACGGTGTACAGAAACAAGGCGGGCTTGGGTTGTCTATTTCTAAATGATGTTAGCATCACAAAGGTTAGTAAATCAGCGGCATGTGGTGTTGGGTGGAGGTACCGACGAGGGAGATCTTCATACGCGGCAAAGAAGCAAAAAAAGACTTGAATAAGAAGAGAGAATGGATTTCGACAGTGCAATATTAATGTGGCCCCACTGCAAACCTGCTTGTCCAAAATGTTATAGATGGAAGGGCTCTTGGTCAGTCTTCACCTTGTCCAGCACTGTCCACCACAGTGAACTGAGGCGCGGACCTCTGTGCTAAGTGACCAGAAGGCCAGGGGGCCAGGACTTGTAAGGTAGGTAGGTAGTTTTCCGTTTTCCCGTTGCGTTCTTCTGTCTTATGTGTCCTTGTATTTAGTCCGAGGCTCCTGCCCTCTCTGGGGTCAGGGGCAAGCAGGCAATTCTATTCTTCTTCAACACTTGCAGACGTGACCTTTCTTTTGCGGTGACTGAGGTCGCGGCCCTCTGACCAGAGGGCTACGCGCGAAGGCGTATTGGCAGCCCGATCGTAGGATCTGTGGCGTTGAATGTTGTTCTTGAGCCCTCTCCTCCCTCATGCTGTATTGACACCACAACAATTGCGGCAAGTGACCCCAAAAGTTGGTGGTGCGTGTGGTTTTGAGGTGTAGCCCACCTCCTCGGTGAGTTTTCCATAATCCTCGTTCAATTTAGACCCCAAAGCGCGTGCGGCTCTTACAGCTTCGGGGCAGCTCGTCGCCCTCCCTCATAGGCAGGATATTGAACTGGTGAGTGTGGTGGGATTGCCCGTAACTGCAAGACCAACTGCCAAAGACCGACCCACGGATCCGAAGACCCGTCAGATATAGGGAGAAGCCACAAACTTTGGGAGCATCGAATGCGAATGCCAACAGGTGACTCTCCCCGTTTACATCGACACGAAGACACACAGGTTCATGCACTGTATAAGTTGATAGTCGGGGTGCGCACATATTCCGAAAACTGGTGGTTTTTGTGATGTCTGATTGCTTGCCTGTCCCGGAGAATGAAGCCCTTTCAGGGAGTAAAATGCAATGCGGAAACGGAAAGGAACAAATCCCCCCCCTCGCCCCCCCCTCGCCGCCCCCCCAACACCCTGGACAGTCATGTTTTACATACACGCGCACTAGGCGCCTCTATTCAACGTGCGCTTATTTCTTGCCGGTTGCCTCCTTCGCCGTGTGGCGGCTTGATAGGAGAACCACACGCTATAGAACAAGTGTAAAAGGAGATAAGAAAATAAAGCGCAAAAATGAAATGGTCGATCGATCGAGTGGGACTCGAACCCACAACCTCAGTCTGAATCCTTCTATTTATAGGAGGACCACACGCTACCATTACGCCACCCGACCTTTGATTGGCAGCAGAGGTAAGTTAAAGTCCCTATATTGCTAGGTGCGGTGTGGTGAGGTTGACTGACACAAGTTCGAACAACGCATTTCTTCCATTCACCACCTACCCACCGAGGCCTAGACTTCCAGTCCCTGCCACCGTTCTTAGTATCCATCTAATATTTAATAGGTACCCTACTCAAGCATTCATCTGAGTATTATAACCATAAGCGCAGCATCTAGGAAGAAAACAAGGCCAAGCACTTATATGACTAACGAACTAGCACCTGTCGATATTTAGAAGTCTAAAAACGCGCGAGAGATGTGATCTTCAGTGAAACGGTGCGTTATCGGCGCCAAAAACCGAACGCGAAGAACGCTAGGAGAAGAGGATAAGGCTTAGCATATAACTAGCAAGTTAAGGATAATAGAGAAGATAACTGGGAAAATAATGGGAGAGATAACAATAAAGCGAAGGGAGAGGATAATAGGCAGACGCAGTTTACTTTTCTTAGTGCTTATAGCCGAGGATAACCTGTTGGTAGTTCCTAAGCCATGCCCCCCCGAGCCGCCTAACTTCGCTCGGCAGGTGAACGCCGTTACAATTACGGAGATAGGGCTGCAGTTTACGGTTTGCTTTCTCTTGGTGCTTATAGCGACGGTGTCCCTAAATTCCGAACCTGTACCTCCAGCGGCCTGTATGTTAACACCGGTATCGCTTACATAGAGTTCGGATTCCAAAGATGGGGAGGCTATACAATAATCTAGCTTAGTCCCTACCCGGCCGTGGCAGCCGGTATCGGTATAGATTGAGGTCCATTTGGTCGTAGACATTAAGCGTAAACATAAAGGGAAAACACCCAACCGTTGAACTGATTATTAAACGTGTTGTGACAGGTGGCCTATATCGTTAAGCTGCGATATGGTAAGCTTTCATGTCGAACGACATGAAACAACTTACCCTCGCCAGTCTCCACATGCCGCCGCCGCCGCTTAGCCACGCATACCGGACCTCCACGAGCCGGATTATATTATTATTATTCATACCCCGCTATGCCCTAAGGCGTGCCGGACCTTCAGCTATTTAATGTACAGGAAAACCGCGCCCTCGCGGGCCGGATGAAAAACCCATACCGACAGTTAAGGAAAGTACATGTGCGTGAGCCTGCGTATACAAAGAGAGGAGGCCTCCTGGCCTCCGAGGGAGGTGCGTGCTAGGCCGCCGCTTCTAGCTCAAGCCTCCTGGCCAAACTGAACATCATCAGCCTCCCTGAGTCCATTAGCCATTCCAGGACCCTCCCCGCGAGCCGTGCCGATGCAGGATCAATACCGTGTAGAACAGAGTAAAAGTCCCGTCGCGTTCGAATATCAGTTCTCTCCCATCTTCGAGTCAGCGGTGGGGCCAAACACCACACTACCAGGTGCTCGGCAGTCTCCCGTCCTTCGCCGCACTGGCAGGCGGGCGTTAGGATCTCTGGGACTCCTCGTGTAAACAGAAAGTCCCGTAGGCCTATTGCCCCCGTTCGGATCTGGACCAGCAGAGAACTCCTCGCCTTGGTGAGACCGTCGTGCCGTCTTAGCGTTTCATCTCGGAATAGCGTCTCTCGCTGATGGTCAAAGTCGTCCGCCGGTCTGGTGATTGCTCTACCGTCCCGCTCCTTTAGCCACCTCGCTCTCCAGGCGTCCTCTACCACACTGTCCGTGTCTGCGGCTCCCCCGTCCAGCGCGCGATCGTGCTCGCGGCTTTCTCCACTGCCGTGGGCTCCTGCAGTCCCACGGTTCGCGGCCGGCCCCTGTTGCCGCTCCTCGGGCGGAGCCTCTGCTGTATCTTGCGACAGGCAGTGAGAATGATCCCCCCTGCGGTCCTCTTGCCGCCCTGGCCGTCGTCCAGGTCGGTTCGCTGGAGTCTGGTTTCAAAGTCTGCAAGCCGTTTGTTGAAATACAGGTCTAACGGTGGCACCCACGTCTCCGTCTCGAGGTTGCGAATGGGAGTGGCTTTGAAGGCTCCCGCCACAATCCGCAAGCTTTTGTTCTGGACCTTCCCGAGGGCCCCGGTGATGCCTTTCCTTACCGGCTCTCCTTCCACGTCCGTGGGGATGTGGAACGACGATGCGCCATAGGCCAGCGCTGACCGGATGCACTTTGTGTACACTTCTCGCGCCTTGGCTAGCCCTAGTCCCCACGTTTTCGCCGCTATTCTCGACAGTGCGTAGCTCTGGGTCTTCATTTTCTTTTCCACCGCCGCAAGGTGGGCTTTCCAGTTGAGCTTCCGGTCCAGCCAGACTCCCAGGAACCTGGCAGACTCCGTCGGTCTGACGGGGCTGGTGCCCCCCCCTGGGTTGGTGAGGTTTAGCTCGTTTGTCCACTGCCGTCGTCCCTTGTTGAAATGGATGAGTTCGCTCTTTTCCGGGGCAAACTTCATCCCCCGACTGTCGGCCCATCGTAGACACGTTTCCCACGCCGCCTCTAGTTGCCGGACGTTAGCCTCGGGGTTACGACCAAATACCATGAGGTTGGTGTCATCCGCAAACCCCGCTATAGCCAAGTGAGGGTGTTCGTCTTTTAGCTGCTTGTATAGTGAGGAAATGTAGAGGATGAAGAGGACAGGGGAAAGGGGTGAGCCTTGGGGGACCCCTGCCCGAACTGCCGTCGGTGCCGCTGCCTTGCCGTCAAAAAGGAGGGTGGCCTCGCGGCCCGTCAACCAGTCTTTCGTCCAGAGGACTAGCCACCTCGGGTAGCCCATTTCCCGCAGCGTTGCTAGCAATCGGGTGTGGTTGACCGTGTCAAAGGCTCCTGAAATGTCGAGTTGCAGTAGGGACGCCGCGGCCTTCTGTCTCCACGCCTCCTGGACCTGGGCTACTACTAGCCGGACAGCCAGCTCTGTGGAGCGATGTGCCCTGTTTCCCATCTGTTCGTCTGGTAACAGGCCGTTGGCTTCTGCCGCTTGAGTGACCTTTTTGGCGACCACTGACTCTATTACCTTCCCTAGGGTTGGCAGCAGCGCAATGGGCCTATATCCCCCCGGGGTCTGATACACTGGCGGTGCTTTTCCCGGCTTCGGTAGTACTACGGTCCTTGCCCTTTTGAAGCGGTTGGGAAACCATCCCAGTTCCAGGCATCTCGTCACTAATACGGCGAGCACTTCAGCCAGTGATGTTCCACACGCCTTCAGTAGACCCATCGGCAGCAGGTCCTCCCCTGGCGCCTTCCAGGGGCTTGCTCCTCCTATTGCCTTCGTGACCTCGGTCGGTGTCACTGCCTGAGAGACGTCGAAGCCCGGGTTCCAGCTGCCCAGGAAGGCTTGGTCTTCCACGTCCGTTAGGTCGGCCGGAGGGTCCGGGAAGAACCTCTCGGCCAGTGCGCTTGCCTTCTGATCATGCGTTTCGGCTGTTACCCGCCCGGACGAGTCCTTAAATGCCGGTAGCCTCGGTGGTTCGGGCGGCAAAAAGCTCCGTAGCCTAGCCCATCTTTCCAGTCTCCAGATCCGGTCAGGCTTCTCTGCCTCGCTTGCGTCCTGCAGATTGTTCCTCCAAGCCCTCGTCCGCGCTTCTCGCGTTGTTCTGGCAAGGTCCTTGAGCCTTTCGCCGAGCTCCTCCCAACAGTACTCTGCCCGAGTCTCCTTCGCCAGCCTTTCTGCCCTCCGGGCCTCCCGGGCGGCCTGTTGCACCTCCGCAGTCCACCAAGGAGAGCTATAGCCGCAGCTTCCCTTCTTCCGCGGAGTACTTTCCCCTGCGACCCAGGTGAGCCACCCAACCAGGCTGTCGAAAGCTCTGTCAAGGCCCTCGACTGTTCGGATCCTGGCCAGTAGCCCGTTCGGTCCCGGGTCTGTGAGTCCCATAGCCTTGCACAGTAACGTTGATTCAGCCTTCACCCTCTCCTTGTCCATCTTCTTCCAGGCCCAGCCGTCTGGTTGGGTTGGCCTCGGCCCATGCCCTCCCCCAACCTCGAGCACCTGTGGGTAGTGGTCCGACTTTCCACGACACTCTTCTCCGTAGTATACTGTTTGGAGGTTTTCTGACGTCCAGAAGTGGTCAATGGTTGACGGGCGGCCTCGCTGCCGCCCTTGAGGGGCTCGCGTTGCCGCCCCTTTTGGCGTCCTGATGGTGAGGTCCCACAGGGAACTCAGCTTCAATAGGTCTTCGGATTTCCTGTCGTAGCGTCCAAACTCGTCCCACAGTGGGTGCTTTAGGTTGAAGTCCCCTGCTAGCACCACCGGGTGGCTCGGCCTTTGCCGCCCTTGGAGGGCTCTCGGCACGTTCTCACCGCCGGGAGGGTTGTAGATGGACCAAAGCTCGAATCCGCGACCTTCTCCGCCAAGGTCCGCCTCTGGAAACCACACGCGACACCAATTCTCCGTGGCTTCGGAGTCCCACTGCCTGATTTCAAACCTTTTGCTTACATATATCGCCGCCCGCCCCTCGAGTTTGTATACCAGGTGGTATCTGCTGCTCCGGGGGCAGTATGTGGACTTCGTCTCCTTGTTGATCCACGGTTCTTGTACCGCCAGGAGGTCGTATTTGGCCTCTTCCAGCAAAACTTCCAGTGTTTGCTTGATTCCTTCGGTGTTCCAGAGTAGGATTTTAATTTTCATCGCCTGCGACGGTGATCGAGTCCATCGTAGTGTCTCCCTCAGCGTCGCGGCGCTCCAGGGTGGCAGTAGCCGGGGGGTTAGCGGGGGCGGCAGGCGTTGGTCCAGTGGCCGGCTCGGGTGCTCGGGGCGGCGGGGCGGCGGTGTCGACACCGCTGACTATCGGGCTTGCGAATCGCACCCTCGGCACCCCGAAGTTGATCCTGGTCTGATGGGGGTCTGAGAGAGCCTGGCGCTGGGCTGCAGCCACACTCGGCGGTCTCCCTCTCAACCTTTTTCTGCCTACCACTTGATAGCTTTCGTCGTCCCTCTCGTCGCCTTCGAAGTTAAACGCTGGAGCGCTCGTGGGAGCCGTGCTGGTAGAGTTCGTGGCTGCGGTTTCGTATGTCCGCGGTCGGAACTGGTAGGCCTCCTTGGCCTTGGCGAGGGTCTTCGACTTCTCCGGACACTCTCCCGACCACGCCGGATGCCTTCCTCCGCAGGCTGGGCATCGGAGCGGGGTTTCGCCTCCGTGAGTAGGGCACTGGGCCTCACCATCCTTGCCGCCCTCCCCATGGGCCTTTGTCCCGCAACGCGGGCACAGTGGAGTCGCCTTGCAATAATGTTGCGTATGTCCCCACTTCCAGCACCTGTAGCACTGCGTTGGGCTGAGGGCAGCCCAGTAGGGCTCGCAGTCCAGTAGCTGAGCCCTCCAGATCACTCCCTCCTCGCACGCCTTGCGTGCCTCCTCCTGGGAGGTTAAAGCAACTAGCACTGTTGCCCGGGTCGCCTCCCTGTGTCTCGGTATTCTGAACTTCACCTTGTCTACTGTGCGTAGACCAGTTTCCTTTTCAAATTCCTCCTCGGTGACCCCTTGGAGGTTCTTCTTCCACACGCCTTTGAGCAGCACTGCAAAGGTTCGCTTGCTCTCTACGGCCTGCTCTCCAAAAGCCTCCTTGATCCAGTTGGTGTTTGTCGAGTGCCAGTCTCTTGCCCCCGCGCTCTGGAATGTGACGATCGTGTCGCCGCTGGGGAGCCTTCGGGCTGCAACTGCTCCCTTCTTGATAGACACCCGGTTGACGGCCTGGATGGTTTCTTGTGGGGTGCGTTTGGCGAGATCGGCTGGCATTCCTCTGCCTTTGACTAGGATCTCCTTGTTTATGCGGGTCGGCACTATCTTTGTTGGGGTGTTGGGCACCGACTGGGGGGGGGGGGCCGCTCCGTGGGAGGCCACTGCAGCCCAGGACCTTTTATCCTGGGTTTCAGAAAGGACTGCCTTCATTTCCTCGGCCATCGCTTTGCGGATGTTGGCCAGCGAGATGCTTCCGGTTTGGTTCTGGGTCACATTGTAAATCTTGTGGAAGGCTGTTAGCAGGTCCTGTCCCATCCCCCTCGCTGCCCCTTTCCTCTCTGGGCTTGCCAGTCCCACCAGTCCGTCGACGAGCCTCTTGACAGCTTCCATGTCGGAGGGCGGCGGTGAGAGAGGCGGGGTGGGGGGGCCGGGTAGGTGCCGGGACTGCTCTAGTCCCCTTCCTCGCCTTCGGGCTGAAGGAGCAGGGCCGGCCATCGTGTCCCACTTAGGGGTTCAGGGGCGGTGTCGAGGGTTCGCGGTGGCGTGGTTGTCCGGGCAACTGTGGGTGGGCCGGGTAGCTTGTTGGTCTGTGCGTTGGCGGAAGAGATTTTCAGGGTGGCTGCGCGCCCGCGATTGCCTCTCTTTCCACACCCGCTGCAGCCGCGCTGCGGATCGCGCCTCGGTGCAGGTGGTGTGGTTAGATAGCGTTTTGCAAGGGCTTTTAATCAACACTGGTTCTGAGGGTTTTGGCCGCCGATTCGTTTCCCTCGGCTTCCGAGGCTTCGCGGTGGTGTAAAATACTACTAGCCGGATTATATTATCTTATGGCTATGGGCTTTTACTTCCAGCTCACGATTAACGAGCGGCTTATTCAGTGAAGTTGTCCCTTCCTTAAACCGTAGAGTGATGGTTCAAGGAGGCAGGAGCGGTTAACTTCCCGCTTGAGGGAAGGAGTCACCTACGATTTGAGTTGCTTATAGACTCTAAGCTAGAGATCAACCATCAAACAATAGCTCAAGGGATCTAAACAGTTCAATCAAGCTAGCAGGGTGATATTAGCTTAGAGGGTGAGCTGTTATACGTTTTTCAGTCTCCGGTATAGACGGCTATACACATACCCACCATAGAGAGTACGAAATTCATAGTATTACGAACTTAGTTATCGATATGATCATGCTGGTGGGGTCGTTGGCGGCCTTTGCTGCTGCTGCTGCTGAGGTTATGGTGCGGCGGGTGGTAGGGGGTGGTTGTTGGTGCGTCGTTGTTGGGTTGGTGCGGGATTGGTGGTGGTGGTGGTGGCAATGGGAGATGGCCCAGTGTGGCAAGGTGAGCGGGAGGGGATAGATTAGGTGGGCAGAGTTGGCGGGATGGGTCCGAAGAGGAGAATCGGAGGAGCCGGTGGGATAACATGATTTTTTAGCCTTTAGGTGTGTGGTATGGAAGTCGACGTGGCTGGCGTGTAGAAACTATGAATATAGCTCCATCTGTATCGCAATTGCAACTACGATACAAACAAGGATAACGGGGAAGATAACGGGGAAGACAATGGGAGAGATGACACTAAAGCGAGTAGAAAGGATATTAGAAAAGCGTAGTTTCCTTTCTCTTAGTATGTACTTATAGCGATGGTGTTTCGAGCGTGCGCATCCATACCTCTAATAGCATATATATCAACACCACTATCGCTCACATGGAATCCGGACCCTTAAAAAGACGGAAAACTATACGATGATCCAGCCTAGTCCGTATCTGTCCGTGGCAGCCGGCATTGGCGCAGATCGAGGTCTATTGGGGTGAGTCGGGGAGGACGTATACCATCTTGTTCCCGAGTTATCCGTGCACAAGTCCTCCTCCCGGGAACCACCTCCACAGTCGCGTCCTGGCTGACCACCTCCACGTGGGCGGCCCATCTCGCTCGTATCAGTTCCGCTGCAAGGCGAATGTGATTTGACAGGGTAGATGTGCCCTCCGAGGACGGCCCTACTGGTAGTTCTTGAGTCGTGCCCTGGGCTGGGTGGGCTTACATTGTCCTCCTCACGTCTAGACAAGGGCGAGGCGTTGATGGCGCAGGTGGTAAGTATCGGCGGCCACGGGAGGCCGGGCGACGGTGTCTTAGCGGTGGTGTGCTCGTCGGTGCGAGTAGCCGCGACGGGAAGGAGGTTGGGCAATTGCGTCTTGGAGGTGGTACGATCTGGAATACGAAGGTCAGCTTGTTGAGTCCGTCCAGTGTGGGAATGCGTTGGAGAATGATCGCAATGCGGCGTAATTTGTAAAGAAGAACAATGGGAGAAGGTAAATTTTTAAGAGGCTAAATAAGTTCAACTATGGCCCCATTGTGAAAGGTATATGTGCGTATCATCCTCGAGAAAGAATTAGCATTCGTTGGCGTAGTTGTTGGAGATTGCGTGTTGCTTCAACTTACGTATTGGTGGGAGGAGTCACGCATTGATGGAATTGAAATGGCGAATCTTTTTTATATTTTGTAAGGCTGACAGTATGTACAAGTACAAGCATCTCTTTTCGTTCCCACGTGGAACCGAGCTCAGCACGTCTCGACAAGCCAAGTAGGCTTCTGGCGACGGCCGCTTCATGGCCGCGCCCTAGACGTCAAGCGCAAACACAAAGGGATGACCTCGGTGATCACAAGGCCATCCGGAGCCAATGGGGTTCTAGAACTTTTAGGACACGAGAAGGGACCGGTCGGCTTTACCATACGTAGGAGGCCGTGAGAAATAAGTGGGCGAGCCTGGATGGCCTGTCGAAAAAGCGAGCGGGTTGTCGATAGCGGAACCGTAAGAGGTTAGAAAACATGGGGAAGCTCGCATCATCCCACCCCCCGCGGGATCCGATGGAGCGTTGACTATGGCTCACGTGAGAGGGTCTTCATGCAAGGGATCGTCGTTTCTTTCCGCTTCAATTTCCGTGTGGAAATTTGGACCGACGAGGAATGAAGAAATGACAGTTGCCATGTTGTAACTTGTTGACCATGTGGGTACGCTTGTATTGGAAATATCTTAGTTCTTAGTTAGGTAGGTGTCGTGTGCCAGCCCAACGCTGAAGCAAGTCCGGAGTCGACTTTCATGGCAAGCCGTGCCGTCTTGTTTTGACACGGGTCGGTTGCGCCTCCGGATGCAAGAGGGTTGCTCTCGCTTCTCAACCCCGGCAGAGGACCAGATTGTCGGAATTGGGTGGGGACGGATTGGGGGGAATTTGGGATCGTGGGATCGTTCCACGGTCACTTCCACCTTCGGAGCGACCAAAGAAACGAGTGCAGAGGATCGGGTCACGATTGGACACAGCTTGCATAGAAGGCATGCTGAAAGGGTCGTTCGGAATTTGCCCCTGCAGCTTCTCTCGAATCGCGGGGATGAATGCCATTGGCGGCAAAGGGCAAGCGCTATCTCAGCTTTTGCCCGAGCGTGGGGGTCAAGCCGACCGGAGAGCTTCGACTCACGGTGACCTGACCCGGCCTCAGCCGGCTTTGTCCCTTCCAAGTTTACTCACTTGCCGTTTTGTGTTTTTGTGCAACATGGAACTTTTCTCCATTTCCAAGTTCCAATTGCCGAATTTACTCCCGATCCTCGGGAATCATGTTACTATTACTGAATAATTATTCACGAGTTCCATCATGTTAGCAGCACTAAACCATCCTCACCAGTACCTCGATTTACCCTCTCCATTATAGTGTTATGGATAATGGCGTCAGACATCGTCATCATTTTGTAGAGTTGGCAACTGAAACAATACCGCCAAGTGCCTTCGCTCCCTATTCGTCGGTGAGGTACGGTACGGTGTACCCCGGGGCACAGCGGTCAGCCAGCGTGGCTTGTATGCACATGTGTGTGTGATATCCGGGAGCTGTTCCCGTGATCACATCAGACGCTCAACTGGCCCGAAACATGCCACGCAGCTCCCGTGGCGCAATTTCCATCTGCCTCGCGCCCAGCCGCGTTCCGGATGTTCCCCGGTGGCTGCATACGTGCTTGATCTGAACCCCCACGCCGGCCAAACGGGGAACTGAGTAACGACGCCCCCTTACGCTGGGACTCTGGGAGGCCACTACCCGGTGTAAGGACAGAGCCTCATCCGGCGTGGCTGGCCAGCGGCCGCTTGCTGATCCTTGTTTTCACTAAAGGTTATAAGACGGACCTGGTGTCCTCCGATGCTCTTTCCGCTGTTGCACTCCCACACCTGGATCTTTATCCATTCCGTCCCTTCTTGACGCCTTCTTGTGTTTGCTTTTCAGTGACGAGACGTAAACAACTCCCGGGCTCACTTCTCTTTTGCTCTAACATCACCGTTAGGACGTTTTTACGGTTCCATCACCACCAACCAGGACCCCTTTGCAGTCATCTCCTTTTCCAAACAACACGAATATCATCATCACCCACCACAATGGAGGCACCACAACTCCCCACCACTCCAACCACACCCACCCACCTCTCGTCCTCCTCCAACCCACCCCAACTCCAATCTTCTCAGTCCCAAGCCCAACAACAACAACAACGACCCGCCCCACTCCCCCGCGGCGTCTACGTCCCCATGCCCGCCTTCTTCCACCCCTCCGACAGCGACCCCACCAGCACCAGCACCACCAACCCCAACGACAGCAGCGGCATCGACATCGCGGCCACGCAGCGGCACACCGCGCGCCTGCTGGCGGCGGGCGTCGCCGGGCTGGTGGTGCACGGGTCGAACGGCGAGGCCGTGCACCTGTCGCGGCGGGAGCGCCGCGCCGCGCTCGAGGCCGTCGCCGACGCCGTGCGCCACGACGCCGACTACGCCCACGCACCCGTGCCGCTCATCGCGGGCTGCTCGGCCATGTCCGTGCGCGAGACGGTCGAGCTCTGCAAAGAGGCCAAGGAGGCGGGTGCCACTCATGCGCTGGTGCTGCCGCCGGGGTATTATCGCGGGTTGATGGATGTGGATGGCCTGGTGGCGTATTTTGAGCGGGTGGTGGAGCGGAGTCCGTTGCCCGTGGTGGTGTATAATTTTCCGGCGGCGGCGAATGGCGTGGATTTAGACTCGGATGTGCTGTTGAGGTTGGCGCGGATTCCGAGGATTGTCGGGGTGAAGCTGACGTGTGGGAATACGGGCAAGTTGGCGAGGCTGGTGGAGGGGGCGCCCAAGGTGAGGGGGGGGAGGGATGACTTCTTTGTGGGGGGAGGCAGTGCGGACTTTATCCTTCAGGGGTTGGTAGTGGGTGCTCATGGGACGATCAGCGGGTTTGCCAACCTCGCGCCGAGGGCGTGTGTGAGGATTGGGGAGCTGTTTGAGCAGGGCAAGCTGAAGGAGGCGAGAGAGCTGCAGCATGAGGTTGCGAAGGGGGACTGGCTAGCCATCCGGTATGGCTTTGTCGGTGTCAAGGCGGCGATGCCCATCTTTCACGGCCCGGGGGAGGAGTCGTGCGCGGTCCCCAGGTTGCCGTTCAAGCGGCTGGAAGTGGATGGCCAAGCCGTAAGGGAGATACGGGAAGGGATGGCGGGTGTGCTGGAGATTGAGAAGAAGTTGACTGCGGATGCAATTGGGAAGCGACAACACTGGAGTCTTTGAGCATCCTTCCGTAGTATTAGACAAACCTCACAGCGCAAGCTATCCTTATTGTCAGATTGACCCTATTTGAACTATTGTCTTCTCGATGTAGCGTCAATTCAATACGGAGTACCCCTGCTTGCCTTGGGACCAAGTCGACAACTTGAATTCAGGAGGTCCTAGGTTCAGAGCCGCCCTCCATTTTCCTCTCCAAAAGTCATCTTTAGACAAACACATCACGATTCTAGTGACTTATTATTTAGTTGTGGAGGACGTTGTTACTGCTGCCACGCTTTCCGCCTCTTCGTCTTGTTACTGTTGACTTTCAAAGACGTATCTGACGCTCTCCTGGTTGATTGATAGAGAAAGGGGCTTAATACTGGATCTGAATTCCAAGTGAGCTTTGAATCTCTAAAAATATTTTGGATTGGCTTGCCAAAATACAGTTTCAATACCATTGACTCTCAAAAGGCTGCCGTACATGTATCCAGCCTTGCATGCACCGAGCCTCTCTGCAAGGCCGCTCGTCTTGCTTTCTCTTTCGAACAGATATGGCCGCTAACTTCCTCAGCATGGACAGAGATACGTGTCCATCTACACGCCTAGTACAACAACACGTGTACTTGGTACAGCCCCCATCTACCGCCCGCCCTTCGTACACTCCCAAGCGATCCCAACCAAACACAAACAACACAACAACCAAACCCCAAGCCCCAAACCAACAAAACCAGACACATCCCACGTCAGACCAGTCTCACTCACGCAGCCTTACGGCCCCCCACGCCCGCGGACCATCCCGCGGCTCACTCCTGCAGCCGGCCGGGTGTGGTGTGGTCGCACAGAAGGTGACACGGTGATGCCACGCGTACCCTCACCGAAACATTAAGCAAATCTACACCCCTTGCTCTTGCAGCACGGCCGGCTTCCGACCGGCGTCGTCCAGGGGTTTTCGATTCGGAGTTGAGGCTGCCGACCCCTGTCCCGCCATGCGGTCGCCGTCCATTCTGAAACCCCTGGCCTGACCTGACCTGACCGCCTGCCGATGGCGTGGGGGTCGGAGTGTCGGAGGGTGGCGCCATTTTCTAGACTGACAATTTCCTGATACGGTCAGGAGTCGGGTGTGGTGCCAGGGGAGGGTTTACACGGTGGGATCTAGATTATTCTTTTTACTGGATCGGGTAGTTAAGTCCTGGTTTCATCATCATCATCATCATTCTGCAGTGTTTCTTAGATAGAGCTTTGGAACTGAACTACGCCCATGTGTTGGCGCATGGTTTCATTATCACTCCGCTAGTATTATCACCTCCGCTAGCGCTTGCTCCTTAGCCGGGCAACCCTGGAGGCGCCTTTTCGTCGCCCGACGTCTGTGACCCTCCACCCCACCGCTCCATTTGCGCTCGAGCAAAACGGGCGCCTGAGAAGGTTCCGCAAGGGCGCCGTGGCATGGCTACCAGCCTGCTGTCCTCCAATGGATCCGACGCGGCGAAAACGCCGTGCTTACCCTGGAACACCGACGCGGGGGTCCCGGGTGCCATGGTGTGCCGTTGGTGGATAGTGTCACGCGTAAAAGGCGGCTGATGAGTTGTCGCTTTTGTTGAGGTCGTCAAGTCACCGCTTAACGTATCTCCCGCTTACTTCGCCCTGATGGTTGTACATGCACTCATCACACGCTGATGATTCCCAAGGGTCATCCGTAGCGGCACAAGCTTGAGTAGCGCGGTGGATGGCAATTGTCGCAACAGCGTGGCCAGGAACTCCGTGATAGCAACAGAGGGAGGTTCACCGCGCTCATCAGACAGGGGGTTGTGCTTCTGGCTGCATTCACTGATCGCAAAGAATGTGCCACTGGCCCCCCTGTGATTGTGTGTGGCTACTGCTTGCCGATTCGCCCCCGTCACCCTGGCGGGAAGATTTGTTTGTACCGCTCAAGCATGCTGTCAAACGACCCAAAAATTGGCGTCGGTGCTGACTTGGTGCCGTTGTTCATGGCGCCCCCCACGCTCTCCGTAACGACGAAGGTCTCATCACGTAGGTCAGCATCGCTCCCCATGTCGGTGGCGGCCCGCCCAGTCTGCTCATTGATGCCGCCCTCAAAGGCTTCAGCGACGCTGGAGTACTTGGCACCCGCCAAATACTGCTGCAACGTTTGCTGAGCCTTCCGCTGAGGCTTCAGCAAGCCAGCTTTCTTCTTCTTCTGGTATCGATTGATCAAGCCCTGGTCTTGGACGTTCTCTGCTGGCTCCCAGGTGGGATTCTGATCTGCAGGCCAGTCTCCTTCCCAGAGGACGAGGTATCTGTGCACCTTGACCCCTTGTTCCATGAACCATTGGTCATCGAGCAGATCCTTGACCTCCCACTCATTGGCGATAGGCTCATTTTGAGGTTCGACTTTTTGTTTCTTCGGTTTTCGTTGCTTTTGCGAAGCATTCTTCCCATTGGACGCTGGTTCTTTGCGCTTTCTCGCCGATGAGTCGGAAGCAACAGTAGAATATGCTACGGCACTCGGTGTCGAAAGCCGCGAGGTTGGATCTTTAGGATGGCGGTTCGCCATACCAGACCCTGACCCGACGTTGGATGTCGGTTTAGCTTGTGACTGGACAGCCGGTACCCACGGCGTTGTCCTGCTTTCCTGAGCATGGCCGTTCTGCCCATGCGCCTTCGGGGGTTCGTCGGGGCGCCTGTGCTGGCCGAACGCATGCGCCCAGGCTGGGTGTAGCCCCCCGAGTGTGGAAGTGTTCTTTTGTGGAAGAGCAGCTGGCACAGAGGAGCCATATGAACCCGTTTCCACAGCTGAGATCCTGGACCGCACAGGGAAGGAATCGTTGGCAGGCTGTGCTAGGCTACTATCCCGGGACGGGGTCTCTGCAACGGGGGCGTCGTAATGCAGCGCGAGCGGGTCTTCAGACTCTACGTCTACCATATCGTCTTCGGACCCGATATCCTCAAAGCCGTATTCCTCGTCCAGTTGGCGCATGATAGCAGCATCGTCTGACTCCCCATTGCTGGTGTTCTCGAATCCTTCCTCGTCTGATACACGGCCTAGCTTTCGCTTCTGTGGCGTGGACAAGGATGGACCAGCAACCTGTTGGGCCAGAAGCCGAGCTTCGTCCGCTGAGCCCACCAACGACATGCCGAAGTCCTCCATAGGAACCTTAGAAGGCCGCCCGGGCTTCTTCTTTCATAGGTGCGGCTTTTTGCTTCTCGCGCAATAGACGTGCCTGCTCCTGCTTCTTTTCCAGATTCTGGTATTCCCAGTCCTCGAGCTCCCGCGGCGAGACATAATCCAGCACCTTGTTGCAAGGGATTAAAAGTTTAACCGCCGGTAGATCGGTGAAACCAATATGGTAGTGGACTAGACGCCGGGAGGTTGGGGTCATGTCTTTGTCGGTGGGGAGGATGAATTGGTCGATAATGTACGCGGTCGAGTCTCGGGGAGGGGCCAAGGAGATTCGAGGGGGCGGTGGCCCAGAGCCTGGCACATATTTTCGAATGGAGTGCAGCGGTATCTCGATTGTCGTTTTACGACGAGGCGGGGGTGGTTTCTGGGCCATGGTGTGAATTGCTTCGGTTCTCGATATGGGCAGCGCGACGCGCCCGAGATGCGCCGCGCGTCTTAGCGCCCGCCAGAGGAAGGAGTAAGAAACAGAAGAAAATAGGAGAGAAGAGCCATGAATTTAGATATATGATCAGGCCAGAGAGACCATGCTCTCGCGCCGTGATGGCGGTAACTTAAAACGTTGCCGTCGTGAAGCTAAGGTTGTGTCGTTGCCCGTGAGCTCGCAAGTGGCCGGGGATAACCAAGCCACTATTTTTTAACTTGGCCTTGGCAGTTGCTTAGTAAAACTTGAAGACCGATCATAGTTACGTTAACTGAAAAGAACAGAGGTACTTTGTGAGAGATGAGCGATAGGAATCGCGAGGCTCAAAGGCACTGCAAGTACCACTCTATTCTGTTAATCGAAAGCTAAGGAAAAGAGAGAAAGGATTACAACACAGGGATGGGTCGTGGAATAAGTGTGGTGTGCGCACAGACCACTGCAGTATATGACCGGGAATGCGCATCCAACCCTAACCCAGGGCACCAGGCGCATTCTCCGTCACATACTTTAATAATTAATAAGTAACTGAACAATACCATACACAATATAAGATAAAATGACGGTTTAAAAATCATAACTACGGCCGCGAACCGTGGGACTGCAGGAGCCCACGGCAGTGGAGAAAGCCGCGAGCACGATCGCGCGCTGGACGGGGGAGCCGCAGACACGGACAGTGTGGTAGAGGACGCCTGGAGAGCGAGGTGGCTAAAGGAGCGGGACGGTAGAGCAATCACCAGACCGGCGGACGACTTTGACCATCAGCGAGAGACGCTATTCCGAGATGAAACGCTAAGACGGCACGACGGTCTCACCAAGGCGAGGAGTTCTCTGCTGGTCCAGATCCGAACGGGGGCAATAGGCCTACGGGACTTTCTGTTTACACGAGGAGTCCCAGAGATCCTAACGCCCGCCTGCCAGTGCGGCGAAGGACGGGAGACTGCCGAGCACCTGGTAGTGTGGTGTTTGGCCCCACCGCTGACTCGAAGATGGGAGAGAACTGATATTCGAACGCGACGGGACTTTTACTCTGTTCTACACGGTATTGATCCTGCATCGGCACGGCTCGCGGGGAGGGTCCTGGAATGGCTAATGGACTCAGGGAGGCTGATGATGTTTAGTTTGGCCAGGAGGCTTGAGCTAGAAGCGGCGGCCTAGCACGCACCTCCCTCGGAGGCCAGGAGGCCTCCTCTCTTTGTATACGCAGGCTCACGCACATGTACTTTCCTTAACTGTCGGTATGGGTTTTTCATCCGGCCCGCGAGGGCGCGGTTTTCCTGTACATTAAATAGCTGAAGGTCCGGCACGCCTTAGGGCATAGCGGGGTATGAATAATAATAAAATCATAACTAATATTCATACATATTGCAACTATTCAAACCTATTCCTATAGCCATCCTTTTGTTCCCTTTTTAGATTTGGGAATCGGCTTATTTTATTAAAATATTGTAAGTTATTCGTCTAAATTCGTGCAACAAATTGAAGCCTGCATGTGGAATTAGCAGCAACGCCTTCTTTCCATCTATGAGCGCCTCAAGGCATGTCATGGCTTCAAACAGCCCATTTGAAATCGAATCTTTAAAGCTGTTTTCTATTTTGAGATCACACAAGATGGTTAAAAAGAGTTGTCGAAGCTGCATTCCGTCTCGCAAATCGTGGGACGGCACCCTTGCCGAAGCTCTTATCGTTATCGCTCAAGCTGGCTGAATCCGCATCTTGGCGCCTGAGGCTTGGAAAATCGAAGGTACTCGATCCCCACCACAGCTCTGGCATCCATCACTACCCACTGCGACAGCAACCTCCTTCGAACAAGCAATTGACTTGCTCGACGCTGTCAATAAAATACCCTCTCCACTCATTCCGATGTTCAATTTCTTTATTTGATCAACCGCACTGAATTACCCCAACTGCACCGAAATTCCTCTTAGTTCGATCGCGGCACCCCACCCCTCCAAGATGTTCTCTTCCACTGCGACGACCATGCTCCGTGCGGGCGCGGGTCGCTCTGCAAGCGCCCTGCAGCCAGCCCTGCTGCGCAACGCTGCCTGCCCATACGCCGCCGGGCTGACAGTGTCCCCATTCTCAATGACCGCCCCCGCCCCCGCTCCCAAGCAACCACAGACCCGCGCGCTCTCAACCAGGCCGACGCCCTCCTCCCTCATCACCCAGTACCGAGCCGCCCAACCGCCGCGCCGCGACGCCTCCACCCACCGCCAACCAGCCCAGCCGGCCCCGACCCAAGACGCTGCCGCCGACGCCAGCGCCGCAGAGACAGCCGCCAAGGCCGCGGCGACGGCGCACCCGGAGCAGGCGGTGCTGGACTGGAACACCTTCTTCCAGCTGCGCAAGGCGCGGCGCAGATGGCAGTCCGGGTTCAGCATCGTGGGCGCGCTGGGGAGCGGGTCGTCGGGGGCGCTGGTGCTGAGCTCGGGCATGGCGGACAGCGTGGTCGGCCAGATCCCGCTGGACCCGCTGATCACGCTCGGCTTGATGACCATGGGTTTTGCGGCGTTGGGATGGCTGGTTGGGCCTAGCCTGGGCTCGGCTGTCTTTAACATGCTCAAGAGCAAGTATAAGGGTCCGATGGCCGTCAAGGAGAGCGAGTTCTTTGCGCGCATCAAGAAGCATCGCGTTGATCCGAGCGCGAGCTCCGTGCGGAATCCTGGTGGGTGGCCTTTCTCGCTTTTGTTTTGTTTCATGGTGTCTGGAAGACAGTATGTGGCTAACAGTTTGCAGTACCCGACTTCTACGGCGAAAAGATCTCGAGCGTGGCCGGCTACAGGCAGTGGCTGAGGGACCAGAGGTCGTTCAACAAGAAGAAGGGAGGGTTCGTATGAACGCCTGCTCGAACGTCGGAGTTGTCTTGATAAGTGAGGATGTACTGTGACACGGCTCGAAATATGCAACGATAGCCGGTATCAGTATTATTCAGTCCATAATGGTTTTTATCTGTTCTTCTGGAGTTCACGGCTTCTCGGTTGTAACATAGTCAGCAGGACATCTCCAAGCAACCAGCGAAAGTCTCCTCTTGGTACACATCACTCGTATCTCGTTGTGCTTAACAGGCCGGTATCCCGTTCATGCTAGGTCACGGATGTCGCGTTCTAAGTCTTCATCTATAACGAGGTCATATGTACGGAAACGTAGGATCAACCTCTTCCTTCCAAGCCTTCATGCCCCCCATGATATCTGCAATCCTCCTCTTACCTCCGTTGTCCAACCCAAGCTCTTTCAGCTTCTCCACCGTCTCTTGGGAATCGATCCCGGTCCGGCAAACCACAAAGATCGGTGCATCCGACTCCCCCGCCTCGGCCGGTAGGATATCACTAGCCGGACTTCCATCCCGCTTGATCGCCGCCGCCTTCATCAACAATTTTGAGAAGGGGGTGTTCACCGCCCCCTCAATACTCCCAAACGAGAAATGCCCCCTCTCCCGCGTATCAATGAGGACATGCTCCTTTAGCTCGCCGCTCTCCTTCGCCGCGTGGTACGCGGCAGCCGTGATGCGCTCTTCCGCGGGGAGATTGACGCTAGACGTCGGCACGCTGCAGAACTGCACGTAGTCGGGCACGCCGGCGCGGATGCCCTCCAGCGTCAGCGTCGAGTTCTCGCCGCACGCGAAACAGTTGCGCTTGCGCCCGCCCATCTTGAGCGCGCGGAAGGAATATGGCCCGACGGCGCTGTCGAGGTCATACGTGTAGATGAGTAAAGTTGGTTGTTGGAGGTTTCTCTCTGGGGTGGCGTTGTCCGTGTTGTCTGTGGCCTGGGGCGGGATGTGCAGTGCGGAAGCGAGGATTTTGATGGCTTCGCCTGCTTGGGCCACGCCCATCATGCCAACCACCGGTCCCATGATGCCGGCTTCGCCGCAGGATACCATGGAGCTGGGTGGCGGCGGCTTTCGGAAGCAACACCTGTAGCAGGGGGCGTACTTGCCATCGACGAGGCCCTGTGGTGTTGGGGGGCAGTTCAGCACGGTGAGCTGACCTGATTTCTGGACCGCCGCGGCCGAGACAAGAGGCTTGCCTAGAAGCACGCAGATGTCGGATATTAAATACCGAGTTATGGGGTTGTCAGTGCAATCCATGACAAGGTCGTATTGTGAAACGATGTCCGCCGCGTTTTGGGGCGTGAGTTGATAGGGGTAAGGGACGTAAGTAGGGAGGGGGTTCAAGTCTTTGAGGTGCTGAATTAGACTGTTGACTTTCTTCATGCCGATGCGGGAGCTGCTGTGGCCGACTTGACGATGAAGATTCGAGGCCTCGACCACATCGCCGTCGATAATGCCGATGGTCCCTATCCCCGCGCCGGCGATATACTGAGCGGCCGGACAACCGAGGCCGCCAGCTCCGATTATGAGCACTCGTGAGCTGATTAGGCGGAGTTGACCTGGGATTGTCAGTTACCGACTTCCAAATATTCGTCTCCGCCCATGTCTTACCCTCCTTGCCCATTCCCGGAACGATCATCTGACGAGAATATCTGTCAAACTCCTCGTCTGTGAGGCGACGGCTGGCCCCATTTGCTCCATTTGCAGCCATGACTTTGCCGTTGGTGAGAGGTTGATCTTCCATATTCACCTCGACTTGCTCGCTTTCCACCATGTGTGACCAAAAGGATGCACCTAGCGGGATCTGAGGATAATTGGTGTTTCTTCTCGGTGCACACCTACCTACCTTTAATCCCAACCCTTCTTCCCCTCTCCCCGACCTCTTGGATACGAAAGGGTTGTCCGAGTTCAAATCACCAATTCTGAACCAATAGCATCAAGACCCGCAGTCAAACTTGGGAAAGGCTTTGCTCGCAGAACAGATCCGAAATTCCGATTGTGCCGCTGTAGGGCTGAGATGAAGTGCCCCTCCCCCACCATCATCGAGATCCTGGCCGTCTTGGCGAGCAGCCGAGTTCCCACCAAGTGGGTCTGCTAGGAAAGCGGTGAGGCGCTGCCCCGCTAAAAAGTCCAATCGCCATGCCACATTCCAATCCAGCACATCGATTGCGAACTTAAAGCTCACCATCCCCTGACCACATCGCTCCCAAACCTTTTTGTCACGCACTCTTCGGTTTCGTATCTCCAAAGCAGTTTCAAATAACACACGGCACCAACCTCGACAATGGTACATACACCCCTCCCCTCTCCACCGCCCCTAGCCCCCTCCATCACTCCATCAAAGTCCAAACTAACAACCCCTCCCCCATTCTCTCTCCGTAGGCTCCAACAGCCCCCGCCCCCTCCAAGCGCCTCACAGCGCGCCAAAAAGCCCGCGCCCGCCTCGTCGACCCTCTCCTCCCGCGCAAGCTCCACCGCGAAGACAACGTGGTCTCCGACTCGTTCATCGACTCGAAGCGCGACAAGCGCCTGATCAAGCATTCCTCCTTTCTCTCGCGCGTAGCCAAGTCCTCCGGCAAGGGGACCGGCGGCATCAGAAAGCGGCGGCGCCCTTCCAAGAAGCTCGTGACGACGCTCGAGTCGCTGGGCGACGCGCTGGAGGATATTGAAGCTGGGATTGAGGAGGAGGATGCGGGGGCGATGGATGCGGAGCAGGCGCGGCAGGGGAAAGTACGGCATAAGAGTCTGAAGAGCAGGCCGGGGGCGCTGAAGCGCAAGGAGAAGCTGGTCAAGGGGGAGATGGAGCGGTTTGGGAGGAGTTTGGCACAGTTGGCGAGTATCTCGACTGCTGCTGCACCAGAGACGACGACGTCCGCGGCTGCTGCCGTCGGTAGCGGGAGTGGGAGTGCGGGGCAAGAGAAGATGGATATGGAGGGCGAGACACAACCGGCAACCGGGGCACAGCCTGCGGCTACGTCGGGTCGATGGGCGGCGTTACGGGGGTTTATTTCTGCGACGATGGAGCAAACCCGGCGTTTTTGAACAAGACGTGAATATCAAAGGCTCTACCAATCAGCATACAGCCACGGCAAGCGCTTGACGGAGGTATTGGAATTATGTGAAGACTTGTGCCAGCCCGAAGGCTGAGCGTAAACGTAGCACAATGCTTTCCCCTCCTGCTGGATATTACTCCATCATAACCGCTGCATCCACCTCAGATAACCATAACTTGAAACTTGCCAAAGAACCTCACAGCAAACCCAGGGGTACTTGAAACCCACCCAACTCCCAAACTCCTTCAATCGCAATGCCACCCTGATAGGCTCCAACACCGGCCAACTCTTGGTGCCCGTCCAGATCTTGCGTGAACCCATATAAAAAACAATATCGCAAACGCCGCCCAGTTGTAGCCCATTTTCGTGACGCCTTCTCACAAAATTACTAGTCGATGCGTGGTGGGTCGTTGGACGAACTGGCAAATGGGCTGGCGCTCCGACGCCTTTCGCCTTCCTTCCGTAACGACTCGACGATTCGCAGCATTTCTTTCCTCCCGCCACGGCTGTCAACCATTTTCCCCGCCATTGACATGGAGACCTTCTCATAAGCGTTTGCGTTGAGAAGGCGCTTGATGAGCAGGTGCCTCATCAAAATGCAGACAAAGACGCCACAGTCCTTGCTATTTTCCTGCTGTGGGGTATCTTCCAGCTGATGAAACCGCAAGGGGATGCCCAACACGATGCTCAGACGGTCTACTCCCCTCTTCGCGGCCGAGAAGTTGGAGCCTCCGAGGGAGTCGTAATGGAATGCTACCCGATCGATCACAGACACGAGGAGAAGAGACCAATGGCTCCCGCTATCGGCGTTCCAACGGTCACGGCTGTCACTTATTGGCAGGAAAATATGCGTCACCTTACGGAAGTCGGGCAGGGCGGAGGCGTCGTTTTTGAGGTCGGTCGTCTGCATCAAGAGATGAGAGACTACGGGACGAAGGAGGATAATCCGGGCCTGCGGGTACTTGGGCAAGATTTCCCGCTCAAGCCATCTGGCGCATGTTAGACATTGGAAAACCGAGAATCCGGGGTTCCGACATACTCTTCCCAAAACGCGATGGCCTACAATACCGTTAGTATACGGGCGAATTAATAAAATAACAGTGGAAACATACACTATCCGTCAACCAATCGTGCTTGAGTGCTTTGATGTCTTCGGTATCAACTAAAAAAAAATAAAAAAAAATAAGAAAACGGTTAGCCACCTCAAAAGGAAAGCTAAATCCTGTCTCATGACGTACGGCGAATATCGTGGTCTAGCGAGAGAAGTTGTTAGCTGGTGAGAAGCACAAAATGTGGCCGCAGGAAACTTACAAGAAAGGTATGGCTTCGGAGAGGACATGCCGAGCTATTCATGAATCAGTCGAAGTCCCAGGGAAATAGAGCACTGTAACAACCATCCACCAGGCGGCAACCCGGAACAAACCCGATAATACTAGAAGTAGCGCCAAAGCCCAAAGGACCATCTCCCTCTAGCAATAGAGCCTCGAGCCTTTCCCTTGCGCCATCTTTCGGACCCGTGAGACATCAGCCATGCCAGGCCAACATTTCGACAGCCTCCTCCACGAAAGTAGAGAAAGTATTCGTGCTTACACTATCCCCAAAGTGCCGGGCCATACTCTGCCGGAAACGCATCTTGTCGGCGGTCGAGTAACGGGTTCGGATACGGAGATCGAGTGTCGGAAAGGTAAATCGTGACAGGTGGGCTGTCAAGTCGGTTTGGATTGGCAACGGAGCCGGGAGGACCGGCGTATAGGGTAAAATACTGGTGGGCGCGGAAAACGCGGAGGAGAGATCCAACTTTTCGGGCTTCAAGCACAGGCGGCTTCACTGGTCGACAAGGTCGGGAGAAAAAGAAGGATGTATACGAGAATCAAGTACGTGAATTATGATATAAAAAGGGCAAGAGCGGTCGAGCGCCGCTTTGACGCTGTCGTCGATCGTCGACGGCCAATTCGGACAACTTGGCGGGGGGAGACGGGTGCGCACAAGCGTGGCGGCAGAACCTAAAGCGGGAGGAAAAGCGAGGCTTTCTAGGCCACGGAATCTGGCGGCCCCGCAATGCGAGTGCGAGTGCTCAGCACACGCCCTCCGCGCATTGTGGCTGCGCTCTGCACGGCCAGTTTGGGCGAGCTGCTGGAAGAACCGAGTAACAACAGGGATGGGATAAAAACAAATCGAAATAGTCAAGGCTTTTTAACGATGGCATGTGAATTTTTAGATGATACCAGACAAATCAATTGTATTGATATCCTGTCCGAACAAAAAGATGATATCAATTCCAGACCGACGTCACCAAATCCTCCCGCACCCTGGCGTGCAACCCGAGGCCCAGGCCGGGAGCCCATGAGGTCCATTGGCTGCGCCTGCGCCAAGACACATTCTCTCCGGTACAGTGCAGATGGTGGGTGCGCTGGCCGGCAGTGAGACGTCACCTCTCGCGCAACCCCAAACTCCAGGCTCGAATGGTTTTGAGGTCAGGTCTGGACCACCCTTTCTTCGAGAGAGCGTGGTCGGTAGTGTTATTTAAGCCCCTTTATGGCTAGGAGTTTCAAACCTTGCAGCTACCATTACAGAATACACTGATCGCGTGGCGGCTACCGAGGCGTTCAAGTCCTCGACCCTGTCATGCAATGCAGGAAGGTGTTGCTGCTTCGTTGGCGTGTGGGAATAATGGGACGCCGGGTCATGCAGCGGGAACAATGTCGTTTTGCAGCAGCTGGCAATGCTGCAGAGTTCTTGGCTTCCGAGTCACCGAGACATCGCCGCGGCGCAAGTATCGAGCCGCATGTCCGAAGTCCTGATAGTGTCAGGTGACAACCCAGAAACAGCAACCCAAATACCTTTACAACAATGTTGTCCCCAATCAGAGCTATCATACTTTCTTGGCATAACGGTCTGTTCATGAGACGAGGTATCCCCTCCGTACTCATCTCTCCTGGTACTGGCCATGAAGCAAGCGCAGGAGGGCATTTGTAATCCTGGGATGCTTGAAGAATTCGGTGGCCAAGGGAGTACTTTAGGTAATACGGCGGTGTTGACAAACAAGGAAGCCACCAGCATTGCGACGATCCATCAGAAGCGGCTGACTTAGGTTGCTTCCAGATTCATGATTATAGTCAATGAAGAAGCAACTCATTCCGATTTATTCGCTTCCCGAGCAATTCACCATGGGACCCTAGCTGTTCCTTAGGCTGCCATATACAAATACCTTCTTAGACTGTAGACAAGTCTTTCCTTACATACATGCCCTTTGCTTAGTACATTATTCCGAGTGTGGCCTTTTTTGAAAAAGAGAATAGAAGCCTTTCGCCCCAGCATCATCCACCAATCAATCAAAACTGTAACGTAGTGGGAGCCTCATCTCACCCCCCCTTTCCGGCTGGGAAGGGATAAAACACCATGAGAATCTGTTCTGCCTAGGGCTATGGCATTGTCTAGGCTTTCATTAGATGATTAAAGTGGTCCCCCACTCAAATTAATGGACCCTGATGATGCCTTCTAGAGAGGACCCGTGCATCGCATACGTGGTGGGTATGCCTTCTTCTCAGTGAGAATAATGAATCATACATCTAGTGTAATGCACGGAGCGCAAACCTTAACTGATGACTTGGATGTACGTGACCCTTTGACACATGAACACATGAACAAGCTCGAAGCACGTTCCTCAAACCAAAAAGTATAAGAACTGTCCCCTCCCCAACTTACTTCTGCTTTTCTTTCTGCTCAGGACTCCATCTTGAACCTACCTTAACTACATTCTCAACAAACCATCCGCCAGTCTACACGATTAATCACGACAAGCAAAATAAATCTTAATCATGTCTTTCTCGACCCGCATCCGCATGGCCTACCCAAGAGTGCTCTCGCTCGTATCTCTGGGCGGGTTTCGGGCAAGCCCTTCTCGGGGTCTGAGCCAGCTCACGATGGGGTTCGAAGAGATCAAGAAGTGGTATGTATTCTGTTCCCTTTCCCAAACCTACAGCCGCTTCTGGCAGAGCGCTTTGGCCCCCTCTCCCAACAACCTGAAATGGACCCGCTACTGGAATAGATTGCCAATGACGGGTCCCTCGACTCCTGCAGTTCCCGACACTGCCCGTTTTCGGCCCTCCAAGTGGATGACATCGTTAACATAGCGTTTAGGAAGGAGAAGCAGGCCAAAGAGAAGGCCAAGCAGGCCGCACTTTCTGAATCCGACAAACAGAACAACGCCCAGTAAGTCCATTCCAAGTTGTTTACAGCCCCTCAGAATTGCTATACGCAGTTAGCTCGGATGTTGGCACTTGCTTCACACAGCTCTTGCGACCCATATAAGCAAAACATTTAAGCAACACACACCCGGCTGACATGACCAGCAGAGATACCCCGACCACTCTCGCTCCAGTGCGCCAGCCGGCCTACTTCCCGCCGTGCGGCCTCGGCGTGGTGCCCGGCGCCCGGTCCGCTCGAAGCCCATCACGCTTGTTTTCGACACCCAAGCCAACCGAGCCCAAAACCAGAACAAGGTCGTCGTTCCCACGACACTCGTCTTCCGGCCCATGTCAACGCTCGCCATCAACGCAAGCCACCCAGGCTGCCGAAACAGCCTCACCCTCCCCAACGGAGGCCACCTCGCAGCAGACACGGCAACCATCCCGATGGCCAAGCCAACAACACAAGCGCCAACCAAGAGGCCCACAACAGAACAGACCGCGAAGTACACAACAACAACCGCAGCGGTACGGAGCCCAGAACTTGAACGAACTCCCGGTCTCCCTCTCCGCCGACCGCGGCCCCGTGTTTGAGTGGCTGTTTGCGCAGCAGCAGCGGCTGCACGAGAACCGCGGGCCCTTATGGGATTCGGAGCGGAATTTGTCGCACCACATTAGACTGTAAATCAAAAGTCCTACATATAAACCGGTTCGGTAAGTCACAAGCCCACCCATCCGGTTTAGTGGCGAGGTGTAGTATGGTTGTGTGTGATCATCTTGGTGTTGGTCAGGCCATCTCGACATGGTTAATGTGGAGGAAGTGTTCATCATTGAAGGTAATCAGGCTGGGATCCTCCCATAATTCGAGGGTTGGTTTTGGTTTTGGATGAGAGTTGGGCCCGGCCGAATGGGCTTCCTTGTGTTTGGGAAGCTCGGCACTCGCAAGAAAGTACCCCGGGGTGTTTGGAGCCCTGGAGGCTCTATGGAATTTGCCGATTTTGGTTGAAAGCAACCCTGTGGATTTGGACTTTTAGGTTAGCTTTCTTTTGGCATAAGGAGATTTGGGAATACGATTTTAGACTGGTAGACGGGAAATCGATACAGTTGTATTTATCTGACATTCTAGTTATCGTTGAACGCTGCAGCCAGTCGTGATCTAGATGTGGAAGCATGATCAAGCATCTCCTCAGCAAGTTAAAACCTACAACTCTTGTGTTGTCATCAACCTCTCCTCCGGGCAACCAACTACCTGACTCAACTCCCGCAAATGGCACTTGTTGTGCTCCCAAATCTGGGGCGCTCCTCTAGCCAGCAACAGTCAAAGCAACAATAAAACATCACGCTATAAAGCACATGTCCGCAATGTCTGCCATGTCGGAGTCCTCGGACACCACGTTCCCAATATTTTCGGCAACAGCTCGCTCAAGGTTTCCTCCATCTCTGCTCTCTTGGAACTTGTCAATGATACCGTCTAAGATCACCTCTAAAGCTTCGTCGGCATTCCGGGCGGGCTTGTGGGGCTCTTTAGCTGCGAAAGACAGGGCTCTTTTAGGTTTGCCATCGAGGCACTGCCTCATGAATTCATCGACCCGCAGCTCGACCTTGCCCGAAGTTTCAGGGGATTGGTCAGCGGATTGTCGGACTGCTTCGGTTAGTTTGAGGCGATAGGTCTCCGCAAGAACGTCAAGACTGTCCCCATGCTCATTCACACCGTCATCGTCAATCGGCCCTTGCTGAACGCAGCTGCTTAGCCTGGATTGGCATATTCTGACGACAGAATCAAGTTTCTCTGTAACCGGCCGTTTGATTGTATCTGCTGTGTGAGTGACATCCATGTCTCGGAGTTTGTTGATGAAAACTGCCATATCCTGCCCTGCCCCAGAAAAGATCGCAGAAGCCGCGCTAGACGCCTTTCGGAGGGCAGTGGAAGTTTCGGTCTTCTCCTGGTCATGTCGGGCAGTTAAATTGTTGAGTAAGGTCAAAGCATTTGCTTTATAATCGTCGGCGATGTCCCGTACCACCTGCTCTCGGGGTTTCAGAGAACGGTGCAACAGCTGTGACATAGTTAGTTCGTTGGCATTATCAGGCGGAAGAGGAATGCACTCACAGTTACAATTCTGCGAAGAATGGCGGGCGGGGAATCATCATCTACCATTTGCTTCCAAACGTCCTGGGGTCTGGACAGTTCCTCAGCGTTGGGCTGCAATGCAGCGGTCGGAGACGGTGATGGCGCCACTAGCTGTTCATCAGAAAAGAATGCCTCTTGGATTCTCGCTGGCAATCTATGCTCGATGCTCTTATGATTGTGTCCTGACGTATACAGTTGAAACGAAGGCGGAGGGGTGGAACCAAGATGTCTGTGGTCCACGGGTGGCTGTTTCGGTGATTGTTGATCAGAACTTGGCCCTACGTTGATCATTATGGCGGTATCTGGAGCAGCTTCTGCAACTCCATTCTCTTGAGCTCGCTCCATAAACATGGGCGAGTTTGATCCTACATCCGCACGGTCTGCGTCTGCACTTTCGCTGGACAGGGTTATGACGTCCTGGTGTTTCGAGGGCGCCCGAAGAAGTAAAGCACTCTCTCCCACTGATATTGGCAGTTGTTTCTGAGGCTCTGGTGAGGGACTTTTCCTTGGGTCATCTCTGCCTTGAACGGTAAAAACGGGTTTACCCTCGCGTGGGCGTTCACTGAGACAAGGCCCAGCCAACGCGGGTTTGGCCTCGTCACCCTGGCGATCAGGGGTGTTTGGCGCCTCCTCTTGCTCTGCATGAAGAGTATTGCCGGCCTTTGCTGGTTCAGGCTTGACCTTGGTTTTTCGAGGAGCATCGTGGGTTGGCGGTTCCTTCTGTACAGTTGTGGGTTTGTTGTTGAGTGTGATAGGCGAGCTTCCTTGCTTCTCAGGGACTCGAGCCTTGCGTTGAGGGAGTGATTGACGTCCTTTGGGCGATGGTTGCTTAGCCTGTCGCTTTTTTGGCCGTGATTCCGATTCCGTGTCTGTGATGTCACTTAATTCGAAAAGGTCATCGTCCGCTTGCTTTTTTGCCTTGGCTCTGGCGGTGGGAGATCTGGAGTTGACTTTGACTTGCTTGGACGCTTTTGCTGGTCCTTTTTTTGCGGACGAAGATGTTGTTTTTCGCGATTTTGAGTCAGAAGCTTTCACGGGCGATTCGGTTGCCATCGTTGACTGAGTTGGCTTCTTGCGTTTACTCGTCTTGGGCTGTTGAGGGCGCGTGCCTCGAGGTGAATTGCTCGATTTAGTTGAGGAGCCTATCTCGGTCACTAGATCGGGTTGTCTGTTGGCGCGGACAGGCTTTCCAGGGGGCTGGGTGAGTGGCTCAGCAAATGTTTTGCCGTTGGTCCTTGCCGTCAACTTGTAAGTATCCCTCCTGTCCTGGCTCTCGCTTCTTCGCCTTTTTCGGGCAGGAGACAACTCCAGGAAATCGCCCAGTATCTCGGGTAGAGGATCTCTTTTGGCGGTCTTTGAGGTAGGAGAGCTGGGAACTGATATGTATTCGAGATCGAGCATATCGCTAAGACGAGAAATGGAGGGGGACCTCTTTGGACTCTCGGCCTCAAACCCATCGATGGTCCAGGTTTCCGCCAAGTCAGCTCGAACGAGGTCGACAGTTGCCGGCTGGGATGAATAGCGGGTGTACTCCATCGCGAAAAATCACAAAGGAATGACTAAAGTGCGCCCAGGGTGGGCTATTCCCTCTACGCCAGAAGCAGGTGGAAAACTGGAAGACTGGCACCAAAGGGGACACGATAGAATCTGTCGCGTATGATTCTTCCGGAGAACCCGAATATTAGGTAGATTGGATTGGTAGGTCCGGGACGTACTTGCCTCGGAGCCTGATGCTCGTAAACCCGACACAGGAGGAAGTCGCGGGTCGTTTCACTAACACCAACTTCGTTGTATCCGTCGCCCAGAAAGTGGTCAACACAACACTTAGTTCACAGTTTAACTTCCATTTATGGGTTAATTTAATTTGGACCAATTTAGACATTCTGATAGTTCTACAAGTCCTCGAAACATTCAAGGGCTCGGGATCGGGAGGTGGGAAAGTTTGGCTCAACCCCATTTATACAGGGTTAGGGTCATTTACATGGTCTTCATTCGGTATGCTCCCAGTGTCAGGCATGGAAGAGCCTAGAACCAGGAGGTACCTGGTATGGACAAGATGAGAGAGATGTGCCAATCCCGGTAGTTGAGTCAACCGTTGGCAAGAACGTTCGTCTCATTCCATCCATGGATGTGTTGCGGTGGAGAAGGACCCGGAGATCTCAAAGCACGAGCCGGTCCGGCGGAGGAAGGTGCTGCGGAAACTCGCATTTCTCCCCGTGATCGAGTCTCCCCGATGGGCTAATTTTGTTGAAACTGGGTGTTATGGAACTTCTCGATTGGAGAATTCCATCCGGAGACGGTTTACTAAAATTAATAATCGTTTCTCCAAGCCCTCCTTCTCGGACACGGCGGAACAGCGGAGCCTTTCTTTGAGTTCCATTTTGCTCCATGGAGCTCCGGCCCCACTAACTCAGTTGGATTACGTGCAGGCTGCAGACCGAGAAACGAAGCGCGGTCGCAAGCTAACAGGGGACGTTCGGGTTACTTATAAAACCTCCCATTGATGTCGCGATTCCACCCTCGGATCACGACAACCACCGCCTCACATAATTTCAGCCCCCGGATTGGACACTGACGTCACACCATGGGTGCCACAAAATCGTCAGCCCTTGTCTCAGAGCAGGAGGCGCATATCCTCAAATCAGAAGACGACACTGCGATTTGGAGTCTCCGCCATATCCAGATCCTCTGGTCCTGGGCTGCTCGGCCAAAGCCAGTTCTCCCAAAATATCCCCCGATCTCGTCTATCCCTCACACATCTGTCGCTCGGCTTTCCGAACCCGACGTTGCTCCGACACCGTTTCCAAGCGAACCGATACTCGCAAAGGCGTTCAATCAAAATGCGCCCGTCAAGCCCAAGACCGTCCTTTATCTCGCTTATGGCTCAAACATGTGTGCCGAGACGTTTCTCGGTATGCGTGGTATCCGTCCACTGAGCCAAGTCAATGTTGCAGCGCCGTCGCTCGATTTGACGTTTGACCTGCCGGGCATCCCATACCGCGAGCCGTGCTTCGCCAACAGTGCACTGCGGAAAATCCCCGGAACACCGCCGAAGTTCCCTCCAGAGCTCCCACAACCTCCGAATCGTCCGCCGGTCCCGGATTATAAAAACGAGAAGGATGGCGGAAGTGGGACAGCGCGCCGGCCCCCGGTCTGGAACAAGGGCCTCTATGGGGTAGTCTACGAAGTCACAGCGGAAGACTACGCTAAAATCGTTGCGACGGAGGGCGGCGGCGCCAGCTACCACGACATCCTGGTGCCGTGCCTGGTCCTCCCGCCGAGCGTGCGCGTGCCCGAGCAGCCAACCATCCCCATCCCCCCCAAGCCATTCCTTGCGCACACTCTGTACGCGCCGCGCATCCCCGAGGTGCCAGGCGCCCCGAACAACGACTCCGCCACCAATGGCTCGACTGAGAAGGACGGCGACAACGACGACGACACGCCGGGACCCTCACCTAGCTGGCTCGCCCGCCTGCTCACCCCGGTCCGGCGGCCCCATCCCGACTACGCGCAGCCGTCGGCGCGCTACCTCAAGCTCCTGGCGGACGGCGCCCGCGAGCACGAGCTGCCGCAGGACTACCAGGCATACCTAGCGGCGCTGCAGCCCTACCAGCGGACGACGCGGCGGCAGCGGTGGGGCCACCTCCTGTTCCTGGGCTTCTGGGCACCCGTCGTCATCCTGTTGATGATGGCCGGGCGGTGGTTCGCCGACGGGCGCGGCCGCTCGCCTCCGTGGGTGGTGGCCGCGACGACGGTGGTGCTCAACCTGGTGTGGATGAGCTACGACTACGTGGGCAAGAAGCTGTTTGGGGATGGGGAAAGGACTGAGGAGGGGGGGCGAGCGCAAGACAGAGATTGTGGCGCCTCTTAAGGCTAGGAGGGCAAGTTTTGCAAGCGGGTTGAGGGGTAAGGGCGAGGTGGCGGACGAGGAGAAGAGGGCCCTGCTGGACGACTATTGATTTAGAGGGATGGCGATGGGGACATGGTGATGGCCAGGCTACTTCTTACGCGGATACCATCTTATTACATTGATTTTGCGGGCGAAATATCCAGTTTTAGATGAGTTCAATATCATCCATGATATGCAAGACGCTTCTTTAAGGTTGATTAAAGGGCCAAGTCTACATAATCGCTGGTAGTCCCTCGTCCCGTGTGGGACGATGCGACCTCATCAACGCTAATTAATGCATCTCCATCGCTCCCAACGCCGCATTCTACTGCCTAAACAGCGTAGCAATATCCTTCACTTCAAATGTCCCATCCACGATCCCTTCGACCGCCTTAAATAGCGGGTACTTGTCCTGCACACCGCGCGCCTTCAGAAAGCTCATGACCTCCTTCGTTGTGGAGATGCCCTGCAGCTTCTGGCCGTTCAGCTCGGTGCGCTCGACCTCGTGCAGCGACACGCCGCGCTCCACCGCCATCTTGGAGTATCGCCAGTTCCGCGCCGACGTGCAGCTCACAATCATATCGCTCCAGCCGGCGCTCTCCCAAAACGTCATCTCCTGGATCGTCTCGGGGAAGAACTCCTGGCAGAACTGGATCGTCTCCAGCATGCCCCGGCGCATGACGGCTGTCTTTGCCGTCATGTTCCAGCCGTGGCCCTCGATGAACCCGCAAGCGAGGGCGACAATGTTCTTGAGCGCGCCGGCGAGTGAGACGCCCACCACGTCCGACACCATCGAGACGGTGAAGTAGGGCCGGTCGAAGAGCTTCTGCAGCACGGCATGGTCGAGGGCAGGGTATTCTTGCGGCACGGGAGTGAGCTCGGTCTTGCTGATCTGGCCGCGCGCGTCACGGTACTGCTCTCCGTTCGCCCCGTTCAACCCGTTCTCGCCCTGCCGGTCGCATGGCGGTGTGTTGTACGCGATGTGGTCGATGGTCGTCTCGCACCAGAGCTCGTTCGCGATTTCGTTTGCGATGTTGGCGCCACTCAGGGCACCGCAGTAGATCCCCAGTGACTCGCTAATGTACTCGCAGATAAGCTCGACCTTGTCCTCTGTTACCGTAACACCCTTGATGCAGCTCACGCCCCGGGCGTACGGGGCGATCTGGCCTTTGATCTGCTTGCAAACGTTGCCGATAAATTCGTGGGGAAGGTTGAAAATGAGGATGGATGAGTCCTTGACGGCATCAACCAACGAGGGGTTCGCAACGACGTTGCTCGGGAGCTGGATCTTGGGCAGATATTTGACGTTCTCGTGGTATGTGTTGATCACCTCGGTGAGCTTTTGGGGCTTGTCCCCGACGGCGGCGTGGTGGGGCGAATCCGAAGGGATGGTGACATTTTCCTCGTACACCCACATCTGCACGTCCTCCTCAAAGATATCCGAGTGCTCCTTGGTATTCTCGGCGACGAGCTTCGCAACGGTCGTGCCCCAGTTGCCCGACCCGACCACCGTCACCTTGTGCTTGCGCCGAATAGAGTCTGAAGGCCCCGCCATTTTTGAGGATTGAGAAAGACCGCGAGTGTTGTGAAGGTGGATTCGAGAGAGTGAAGAGGCTAGGCTAATTGTTGAGTAGTTCGGACGCCGGGTTTGAGTTGTTGATTTAGTAGGCTCCGGACGAGCTGGTGGAGAGAAATCTAGACGGCGAGAAAGGTTGGGATGAAAGGGCCCGAATTGGCTGACAGGGTTTATGCCTGGGCAGTCGGAACGTGCAGCTTCCTGAGTGGATATGGCTGTGGAAATTGGTCACGTTGGGCGAGGAAAAGGCAGGCGGTGACCGGTGGTGGATGCTGGGAAGGGATGGACTGAAGTGGCTGTTGAAGGGATTCGCCAGCAAACCAGGGATGATTTTAGGATTCCTTTTGTACGCGGCCGGCAGGGGCGAAGACACGATCCCTCGCATTGTCAAAATGACCACCCTGAAAAGCGCGGGGAGCCAAAAGGGTTCTTCTTAGGTGTCCGTGCAATCTTTGTGTGCATCGCCACTGACTGCCGGGGAATTCTCTGCGACGCTGTTGGCCCATTTCGCAAGCCATGACGCAAAGAGAGGCAGAATATCACACCGCTTTCCTTTCACAGAATCCTCGCCCACGAATTTCTGGAAACTCCCATGTGACTTAGCAAGGGTTTGCGCGACACGCCTCGGCCGAACCGATCGCTCTCCCCGTCACCGAGGCCACGGATCTGCCAAGCGTCCATAGCCCCATCGTGGCCCTCCTGAAAACGCTCGAGTCTGGCGTTTTGGCCGAGGAAGTTCGTTCAGCTGTGCGCGGCAAACAGTAGAACAGTCCAAAATAACGTAGCTTGCCGCGGCTTACTTCGCGGCTCGGAGATAGCAGATGTTTTGCGCAAGCGCGCGGCGAGGGACAAGATCGTATGTTTCGGCCCGGGCCGGAAGCTCGCCTCGGTCTTGACATATAACACACTACGAAGTACACACTAGTGTAGTATGCCGCTGGTCTACGCACTTTTGATAGCGACTCGGGCCGTTGAGGCTTCCTTGCTTCTCTAGTTCTTAAAGATCAGCAATCAGCCGGCCGGTCCCGGGTGTTAACCCGCCAGCAGCCGTGATCAGTGTGGGTTGGGAGTTCCAGCGACCACCACCGCCTCGCCCAGTAAGGTACCCACGGGAGCACTTTTGGGTACCTTGACAACTCGACTTTTCGTGTGTAAAATAGGAGCTTATGATACAAATATTGGCCACAACACAGACTAGCTCGCACCTGGTGGGGCAGCCAACTGCCTTTGTTTTTGTTTTGGTCTTTTTTTTCCACATCGACTTGAGCATACTTCGATTTTTCGAGCATCAAGAAAAGATCTACAAGGCAATTGCTAGGAACTCTCTCCTCGCACAAAAAGTCTGGACTGGTCCAAAGCACAGACCAGCCAAGAGTTCGCGCGAGCGCTGATGTCATCGAACATGCAGGCAGGTGGGGGCGGGGGCATCTTCGCGAAAGCTTCAGATCGAGAGCATCGCCACGAAGATCACCTGAAAAAACACCCACAATGTTGTTGCAGCTAGTATCTACATAATGTGTAACCCGAAGTATCCTGCAGAGAAGCTAGCAGTATTTTAAAGACCGAGAGCTTAATTCTCGATCGAGGCGACATGATCAGTGGTAAAAGTCCTGCGTACTTCGTACCTACCTTAGCTTCGGCTAGTTCAATCGATGCAGCACATTGCGGCGGTTTAAATATCTCGAGGCTCCACCTACCCACCTTCCCATCCTCGAGCCACCCAAACGAAACAGGAGGGAATGGCGAGGTTCCCTTTTGCTGATTCACAGTGGCATGTTGAAACCAACACGTTCACCGGGCGCAGCCTGCCCACCATCTGTGCCTCTTTGATGACATCGCGCCAGACCAACAGGCCCAGCAATCGACCCAGAAGTTTCCAAATTCGGTCGTGCAACAGCTGCAGGGCCCAGCAATCTGTGCCCTCGCTGGGGGGATTTAGGAGTCCCTTGGGCGGCGTCGGGCAACATCACAACATTGCCCGGTTTCTTCTTGCCTAAACCTACCCTCAATACATCCTTGTCATTGGTGCTTCAAGTTCGCAGCGTTTGCCTGGTTTTGGCTTTTATTGCTTCTCTACTCTCTCCTCAATTTCCGGCAAAACCTTGGATACCATCCTTGAATTAGTCCGAACGCCACCGCTCTATCCGCCAGCTTGCACCGTTGCCACGCTTACATTAGTTCCGGACAACAGCCCGTTCCCTGATGTCGAGAATTATCAGGTCAATTGCTCTGTGCCTGTGTCTTGTTTGGTGCCTTGGATCCGATCGGCGGCACCGTTGAGACCCAACGCGCGGGGCGATCGACGAAAAGACTTGGCTTTCCGCTACTACCATATTTAGCTTGGAGCTTCCCGAGCTCCGTTTCCCCTCCTACAAGATGGTCCCAAGAACCATGGTTTCTAACGAGGTCTACCTGCTGTCGCTAAACGACGATGGCTCGCCCCAGGTCGCCGGCGAGTACGTTTACTTAGCGCCCAAAAATAACGACCCTTTCACTATCCGGTTTGCAATCGAGGGCACTTCGAGCATCTGCCGCCATGGCAGTTTGTGGGTCAACATCCCTGAGCAGGGCGCCGAGTTCCACCGCGACCGGTTCCGGGAGTTCAAGTAGGCGATCTTTCTGCCGAGAGCTTTGATCCAAAGTGATAAAAATGGGATGCTAATATTTCTGTCCCAGGCTCGTTCCCGACTTCAATCGCACAATCGAGATTTCCATCCCAATCTATGAAGCCGGTGCCTACGCATTTTACACCACCTACGCCGAGCTGCCCGATCTCGCGAACCAACTGACCGAGTCTGGTGATGATTCGAAGCCCAAGACCAAGACAACACCATGGTATTACATCGATGTTGCCCCGCGGTTGGCGCTGGATGGTCAGCCACTGCCGCTCCCGGCCCTATCTGTCTTTTCCCTCATCAGCAAGTTCATGGGAAAATACCCCCATGATTGGGAGCGTCATCTCAGGGGCATCAGCGACCGGGGCTACAACATGGTGCATTTCACCCCGCTCCAGGTGAGGGGTGCCTCGAACTCGCCATACAGCTTGTATGATCAGCTCGGCTGGGACCCCACCTGTTTTCCCGAGGGCGAAAAGGACGTCCAGAAGATGGTGGAAAGCCTGGAGAAGAACCATTCCCTGCTCAGCTTGACGGATATTGTTCTAAACCACACCGCCAACAATAGCCAATGGCTTGAGGAGCACCCAGAAGCTGGCTACAACTTGACAACAGCCCCGTGGCTCGAATCTGCCTACCTCCTGGATACTAAACTGCTCGAGTTAGGGTCTAAGCTGGAGCAGCTTGGCCTGCCGACGGAGCTCAAGTCCCTCGACGATCTCCTCAAGATCATGGAGGCGATCAAGAAGGAAGTCGTTGCGGAGATCCGTCTCTGGGAGTATTACGTCACCGATGTTGAACGGGATGCCGATGCCGCTGTCGAATCTTGGGTTGTTGGCAAAACCACATTCCCTGAAGGTTCCGTCGCGGCCGGCGGCCCTGACTCCCTGCGCTCAGCAACATCGGAAGAGCTCGCAAACTGGTTGGTGGAGCATGGCCTAAAGGGAACGGACCGTCTCGGTGAACGGTTCAGGAGGAGAGTGGACGCCAACGTCGCTGCTGCGCTTCTCTCGGTCCTGTTCGGGAAATACGAAGGCGACAACGGGGCCACTGCCGACCAAGCAGCTGTCCGGGCCAAGATCGTTGAAGTTCTCAAGATTGTCAACGTGCCATTCTACAAGGAATATGACACCGAAGTGGACGAAACCCTCCAGCAGCTCTTCAATCGGATCAAGTACGTCCGTCTAGATGACAATGGGCCGAAGCTGGGCCCGATCAACCAAGAGAACCCTCTGATCGAGACATATTTCACCCGTCTGCCACAAAACAAAGTCACCGCTAAGCACAAAAAAGAAGACTTGGTTCTGGTGAACAACGGATGGGTCTGGGGCGGAAACGCCCTTGTCGACAACGCTGGACCGGAGTCCCGGGTTTACCTCCGCCGGGAAGTCATTGTTTGGGGCGACTGCACCAAGCTCCGATACGGAGCCAGCCCGAAGGACAGCCCGTGGCTCTGGGAGCACATGACAAAGTACGCGCGGATGCTCGCCAAGTACTTTGCCGGCTTCCGGATTGACAATTGCCACTCGACACCCATCCATGTTGCCGAACACATCCTCGACGAGGCCCGTCGCGTCCGGCCAAACCTCTACGTCGTCGCTGAGCTGTTCACTGGTTCCGAGGATATGGACTACGTGTTCGTGAAACGGCTCGGCCTCAGCTCGCTGATCCGCGAGGCGATGCAGGCCTGGAGCACCGGCGAGCTAAGCCGGCTGGTCCATCGTCACGGCGGTCGGCCTATTGGAAGCTTCGAGGTGGACGAGATTTCTAGTGCCGAGGTGCGCAGCCACGCGAAAGACCACGGAGCCAGCGTTACGAATGGTCAGAAGTACACACGTGAGATTATCCGCCGCATCAAGCCCGTCCCTGTTCAAGCCTTGTTCATGGATTGCACACACGACAACGAAGTTCCGGCCCAGAAGCGGGATGCCCGCGACACCTTGCCCAACGCAGCCTTGGTTAGCATGTGCGCCAGCGCCACTGGGAGCGTCATGGGATACGATGAGATCTACCCCAAGTTGGTGGATCTTGTCGGAGAAACACGACTCTACACGTCAGAGGCGTCTAAATTCCCCGTGAAGGTTGGAGAGGGCAAGGGAGGCATTGCAGGCGTCAAGAAATTGCTCAATCAAATCCATACCCTCATGGGCATGGACGGTTATGATGAGACTCACATCCACCACGAAGACGAGTACGTCACCGTCCACCGCGTCCACCCCGGCTCGCGGAAAGGATATTTTCTCATTGCGCACACCGCATTCCCCGGTTATGGCAATGGAAACGGCGCCTTCAACCCCGTTCGTCTCACAGGCACCAAAGCCAAACATCTCGGCAGCTGGATGCTCGAGGTGGACGCAAGCAAGGAGGCGGTGGATGAAGTGCTGAGCGACAAGCGACACTTGCGCGGTCTACCGAGCCGCCTTCTCGCACTGCCTGGTATCCGTATGGAAGTGAAGGGTGACGACACTGTCATCACCGTACGGGACAAGTTCCCGCCCGGAAGCATCGCCTTGTTCGAGACATGGATCCCAGCAGCGGAACACTCCAGCGGTCTAGACACATTTGTCACATCTGGCGCCAAGTCCGCGGTGGAGGAGCTCGACCTGGTGGACCTCAATTTCTTGCTGTACAAGTGTGAGGCCGAGGAGCGGGATGCCAGCGAAGGACGGGATGGGGTGTATGAGATCCCAGGCCACGGTAAGCTTGTCTATGCTGGCCTTCAAGGATGGTGGAGCATTCTTCAGGACATCATCAAGGACAACAACCTAGCACACCCTCTTTGCCAACATCTTCGTGATGGACAGTGGGCTCTTGACTACATCGTGGGCAGGCTAGAGCGTGCGTCACAGCAGACACTCTACAACCGCTTGACAAAACTCGCAGCTTGGCTACGGGAACGGTTCGATGCCATCCGTGGTATCCCTAGCTTCCTCCTTCCGCGGTACTTCGGCCTCGTTCTTCGTACCGCTTACATGGCGGCCAATGAGAGGGGTATCTCTCTCATGAACAACAACATCCAGGGTGGCCAGTGGTTCCTGCAAAGCCTTGCCATGGTCAGTGTGCAACAGACCGGCCTAGTGAAATCGGCCTCCCTTTACCCCAACCGTCTGGTCCCGTCGCTCGCCGCCGGTCTCCCCCACTTCGCTGTTGAATGGGCACGCTGCTGGGGTCGCGATGTATTCATTTCTTTACGAGGGTTGTATCTTGGTACCGGTCGCTTCGAGGAAGCAAAGGAGCATATCCGCGCTTTTGCAAGCGTTGTGAAGCACGGGATGGTCCCCAACCTGCTCGGAAGCGGTAATACCCCTCGGTACAACGCCAGAGATTCTGTCTGGTTCTTCCTGCAATGCATCCAGGATTACACCCGGATAGTGCCCGACGGCCTCTCGCTTCTTGACGAGAAGGTCAAGAGGCGGTTTTTACCATACGACGACACTTGGTTCTCCGCCGACGACCCACGTGCTTACAGCAAAGAGAGCTCAATCCGCGAGATCATCCAGGAAGTCTTCCAACGCCACGCCGAAGGAATGAAGTTCCGCGAGGCCAACGCCGGCCCCAACCTTGATATGCAGATGCGCGACGACGGCTTCAACCAAGAGATCAAAGTTGACTGGAGCAACGGCTTCGTCTTTGGCGGCAACCAGAATAACTGCGGCACGTGGATGGACAAAATGGGCGAGAGCGAGCGCGCGGGGTCCAAGGGCGTACCTGGCACCCCTCGTGACGGCGCTGCCGTCGAGATAACCGGTCTCCTCTACAGCGCCCTCAACTGGGTAGCATCCCTCAATGAACAGGGCAAGTACGAACAGTCCTCTGTCCGCAAGGCTGATGGCTCGGAAATCACCCTCCGATCCTGGGCGGACCTCATCAAAGCCAACTTCGAGCGCTGCTTCTTCGTCCCCATCTCCCCTTCCTCCGACGCGGACCACGACGTCAACCCTGCTGTGATCAACCGCCGCGGCATCTACAAAGACCTCTACCGCTCGGGCAAGGAATACGAAGACTACCAACTTCGCTGCAACTTCCCCATTGCCATGACCGTCGCCCCCGACCTCTTCAACCCAAACCACGCCATGCACGCGCTCTGCATCGCCGACACGGCCCTCCGCGGGCCCACGGGCATGGCGACGCTCGACCCCAGCGACCTCAACTACCGCCCCTACTACCGCAACAGCGAGGACAGCGACGACTTCGCTACCAGCAAGGGCCGCAACTACCACCAGGGTCCGGAGTGGCTGTGGCCGACGGGCTTCTTCTTGCGCGCCCTGCTCAAGTTCGACCTGCGGCGCCGCGCCGACAACGATGCCGAGGGCCGCACCGAGGCCTTTCAGCAGGTGACACGCCGCCTGAACGGCTGCAAGGACATGATCCGCCGCAGCCCCTGGGCGGGGCTGACTGAGTTGACGCAGAAGGGCGGGGAGGAGTGTCCTGATTCGGTAAGTCTTTTTTTCTTTTTTTTTTCTCCCTCCAGTTATTTATTCCCCTTCTGGTTTGTTTGTTTGCTTTGCATTCGTTTGCCCCGATGCGGGTTAGCCAAAGTTTGAGTGAGTTGGTTGCGCGGCCTTCTTTTGCTGACGTGAGGAAAATCACAGTCCCCCACACAGGCTTGGTCTGCTGGCTGCCTGATTGACTTGTACATGGATGCTGCGGAGGAACAGGCGAGGTTGGGTGAGAAATCGCTGCCGTTGAGATGAACTGAGATAAAATGAGACGAGATGGGTGAGGTTGGGATACGAATAGATACGGGGGCGTTTCTATGGTGATGCACGTACGGAAGAGAGAGTGGGTGGTGAATCATTGTTTTGCGGCATCGTTAGCCGTGCATGATGGTATGGATACAGTAATAAATGAAGCATTGTTTTCGATATTTGGATTTCGAATGGGTGATATGAAATGTGTGGTTTGTGAAAGAAGAGTGACTGGTGTCTCAGGGTAAAAGGGGTAAAAAGAAAACGGCTAAAAAGGGAAAAAAAGTTCAAGTCCCCTCGACCGGAATCGAGCCGGTGACCTTTCGGTATCAATAAATTCCTTTACAGCCGAACGTGATAGCCAACTACACCACAAGGGGATTCATAAATTGTTGAGGTTTTCTGCTTAAACTTTGGTCTATCAACGTCAATTCATGCCCTTCGAGCAGACACTCCAACCAATTTAATCGTATTGTTAAGTGCTTGGGAAATTTAAGAACCACCACAATAAGACAACAGAATGTTCTATGTTGTAATGAAATGCAATAAACTATGAAATTGGTATAAAGGATCGGTACGGGCATGCCAACCTTCTCTCCTCAGCCCTATATGCGGGGGAAGAAAGTAAAAGATGGAAGCATGCCCTCGAGTTTGCCCCCAACGCCTGTACTGTCCTCAACGCCAATGCCGAGGCACCCTGTCATTTCCCAAATCCTAATCTTGCCTTCCCAACCTTCTCTATTTGAGAAGAAAAAAAATAAGAGAAACAAGAAGGTATTCCAAAGCTGATTACAACGGGGTTTGTGGAATGCGACCGTGCTTCGGTACGCAAGTTTCGTGGCAGGCATGTTTCAGGAAGTCGAAGGGGGTATGGCCTGTTGCCCCATTCAACCCTTCCATCCCATGACAAAAGGGCATATATACGACGTATAGGTGTGATGTGTGATGTGAAAACCCCGGTCTTGTGCTCTTTTCCGTCTGGCTCTTTCATGTCCGCCCTCCGAAGGTCCACTTCTTCTTCTTTTCCGACTTCTCGCCGTAGATGCCGGCGGAGCTGATCGGCGCCGGGTCAAACATGCCGGGTCCGGGGACGTGAACTGAACCGGCGCTGCTGCCTCCGTTCGGTACTACACGCCCCGATTCGGTGGCATGTGCAAGGTTGGAGTTGAGCGCATACACGCGGTCCTTCTTGCGGATGTAGCGACGGCGCCAGACGCACGCTCCTACCCAAATGCCGACGATCGCAACGACCATTATAACGAGGAAAATCACCCACTGATAATGGTTGTCGAGCCTAACAACATCATACCAAGTCAGCACATCGGCGCTATGTGTTTTGAGATAGGCGAGGAATTCATACCAGGTCCCGCCTCCACCGTTGTTCTGTGGTCGTGACGTTGATGACGATGTCGGCTGTGTATTTCCCTGCCCGCCTCCGACGTTGTTGCAAAAATTGGTAAACCAGCCTTGAATGCTGCTCAGATCGGCGGGGTTCGCTGTGCAAGCGCTGTCGCACACCCCTGCTGTGCCGGTTTTGAAGGGCGCCAGCTTTGGGTCGTTGCAAAAGCAACTATCGTAAACGCTGGCTTCGGCGGTCTGGGCCGCCGGCGGTACGCAGGCGCCGTTTACATCGAATAAAGGGCCGCATTGCGACACACAGGCCGGTAATGTTGCTACGGGAATGAGTGTTGTCTCTGCGATGGCTTGTCAGCGGGCTAGTTCTATTGTAGCGGACAGAAGCCAGCTGGAAAAAGACGGAATGATGTCAGTTCCAGCGCGGGGGAGGGGGCATACCCATCTTGGAGAGATCCTAGGACGATGTGGCGGCGATTGCAGCTACAAACTAGCGAGCGGTGCAAGGTTCGAACGAAAGTCGAAATGCGTGGTAGAAATCAACACACGCCAGTCGTCACCGATGTGGTTGGCGTGCACTCACTGAACCACAGCGTCGCTGGCTCAAAAACACCGTCCCTCGTCTTTCCTCCTTTTGGAATTCGTTTGCGCTGGTTGTTCAGCCCCGGAACGCTCGGTCGGTTCCCTCGTACTTTCGTATTCGCGACGTAATCCTACTGTTGCTGCGGTCCGTGGGAGATTGGTATTTCCTCGTGGGTGTCAAGTCGCCCTTGCTCGTCGTTCTTGTTGCAAGACTAAAAGGCGAAAAATGCAATGCCTTTGCTCAAAGAATCGGATCTGGATCTGGCTTGGTTGCGATAATTTGGCAATCGGTGGTGGGCTTCTGGGCATTCGTAATCGAGGCCGAAACGAGCGGAAGGGGTCCCTGGACGGCGCTGATACGTTTGCATGCAACTTGGCTCGGCGTTTCCTGTCTCGAAAACACGCAGTCGTCGACAAGGGATAAAAGCGAGTGCAACGTCGACAAGAGGAGCTGCGTGGGTTGAAATGGAACCGAAACGAGTGGAGGAAATGATGGCGAAGTGGGAGAATTGAGAATGGCAGCAGGATGGATGGCAGCACCGGGCCAGCACAACCTCGACCCTGATCTTGTGCGAGTGCGTGGGCGGTCCTTTGGGCTGAGTGAGACCTCCGACGGGGGCGTCAGAGGCCGCGAAGCAGGGAATTGAGCCTGCTGCCGAGCCAGATTGGGCGGCTGGTCCAGGCTTTCGAGCACAGACCCCAGCGGGGCATCCCGACATGATTGGTGGACGGGCCCGACGGAACTCGTATGTCAGACGCGCCAATAATTCGCATTTTGGGGTGGTCTTTTCCTTTGGTCTTCTTGGCTGGCGCTGGCTGGGTGGGCTGGGTGGTTGGGCGGGCACGGCGGGCCATCACAGCGAGCGCTGGGAAAAAGAGGGCCACCTGAGCGCCTGTTGTCTCGGGCCTTGAGAGCGGGCTGCCAATCGATTCCCACTTGCGGTGTGGATATCCAGTGACATCCCAAACATGTGGAAGCCGCGATTTCGGCCTCGACATTGATTCATCGTCCTCCCGCCCAGGCCAACGCCCGCTCCTCCCGCTGCTGCACCCCTCTGCGGTCAGGAACCATGTGGCGCCGAGATCTGCCCCATAAAATATCGACGATCCTACCAATCACTCGGGAAGCTCATCATGCCGAGAAACGGATGATCGACTTGCCCGTTTTGTGCGATTTTTCAGCGGATGTTCCGCTGCATTAAATCACCGTTGAGTGCGTCCTGGGGTTGCAATATTGCACCTTCTCTTGTTCTTTGTCATGCCCCAATTGATCCTTCCAACTTTCGTCCTTCAATGTCAATTGTCTAAAACCTACGATGAAAACTACAAAATACAACCGCAAGGAAATAGTTATCCAGTTGCCGAATGAAGTCGCCGAACCACGAGCGATGCTCTCCGTGTTGTGTACATACATACACAATGAACATCATTCATTTTCAGCCAACTGCATTAGTTCGGTTTTGGAGTAAATCCGAAGCAGACCTGCATCCAGCCCTGGCATGACAATGACGCGGCTGCAGTGGCGGTAGGCCTCATGAGAACAAATGAGTGGTAGTCTTTCGCCAGAGTTTCACATGCCTACTTCTTAGCAGGGTAATAGCCCTGGCAGCGACAAAGTTGACTTCGCGCCTATCATCCCCCGCCGCCAAATAGCCCTTGAAATTGCTGCGGAAAGGTCGCCGTTCAGAGCACTTGGAGAGTTTCTGACAACGCTGAAGACGAAGTTGATTTTAATCATGTATGCTTGTCAACTCGCGGAGGAATAGCCGGCTATACAAGTGGGACGGCGATCAAGAGGCCCGGTCGATAGAGGATTGATACTTGGACCCGAGAGCATATCTACCTGTATACTTGCTCCCCGCGGAGCAGTAAATATGAATCACTACATGGAAGGTGAGTCTCACTGCGTTAGTCCATCGCGAGTAAGCTATCTACCTATTTAACTAGGAACGAAGCACGCAGAAACCTCCGACACGTACGCCGGACTAGTAACTGAGGAGAAGCTCAACGAGCGACCCGTCCCCTCCGCCATTTGCAGCCAGCTGAGCTGCAGATTCATTGCTGCTAGTGACTGCGGATCGATCCAACCTCTGACCAGCGAACTCAATAAGAGTGTTGATGGCTTCGTAGTTCTTCCACGATGCAGCTACGTGTAGAGGGGTCCAGCCCTCACTATCGACGGCGTTGACATCTGCGCCAGCGAGAAGTAGGTGCTTAGCAATGTCCAGGAACGCCCTACCCCGTTGCCCAGAGTCTGGCCCTGCAAGCGCGAGATGCAACATGGACAATCCACCATCCACCGAACGCCTTTTCTGGTGGACATTCGCGCCAAACTTGATCAGAGTAACCACTGCATCTACCCAACCATATTCAACGGCCCAAGAGAGCGCACTTCTACCGAGAGCGTCCGTGGCGTTAGTTAAATCCAAAGTTGTCCCCTCCATGGCCCGGTTTAGATAATCGCCCAGCGTTTCAGAGCTAGATTTAATGCAGAGTAGCACCTCGTGTAGTTCGAAAAACCCTCGGCTCTGTTGGTACTCTTCCCAAACCTCATTGGGGAGCTTTGCAAATAATTGCGCAACGGCGAAGAGCCCAGGGGAGAAAGGCTGACCGTTCATTGCGGAGTCTACGAGTACAACCTCGATCATTGTCTCCATAGGGGTGCTTCACACAAACGTCAGCCTAGCACGACGGCAGAAGATGCTGTTTGAAGACGTACTTCCCTATCTCGTCCCGCCATTCACATCTGGCGCCGGCTTCCAATAGCGCTTTGGACATTTTCATGGCGGTTGCTACACCACAGTTGCGCCAGCAGTAGTATGTGGAATACTAGACAAAGCAAGAAGTTAGCGCTATTAACTCGGAGACACAAAAGAGCTTGTTACATAGAGCAACCCAAGACCATAGGGATCCACCACATCGATAGATGCTTGGCCTTGCCTCCATAGCTCCCTCACGCCAGAAACGTCGCCGTTTTGCACGCAGATGAATATGGGAGAGTCGTAGGGAATGGCAACCTGGAAAACGATAGTAGACCCTCTCCGATGGCCAGTGGAATGCCGAATCTGGGGTCGACGTGTTGGCTTGACACATCTTTACGGACTGGAGCGTCCCCCGCGCCGTCCCTGCAGATTCTTCACTCATATCGCGGAACTTCATAATAGTGCCAAAAGCGCCAGAGTGTCAAAAGAACGCAGTGGGGGCGGGTGGTGGTTGGGGAGGCAGATGCGGAGCCGTAGTACCCCTTTTAACAAGATAAGGGGGTCTTACACGCTACGTTGTCAAGAGCTTATGGAATGACAAGGGTGGCCACTTGTCATGTTTTTTGCCGGACAAAAATGGAAAGCTGAACGAAGCTATTAGAAGTTCGGATGGAAAGGAGGCACCCCTTGCGGTGACAAATCTCGATCGCCGGAGGAACTGAATGGTCAGAACCTACGCACTACGAAGTAGACATTTCTCTTCATACCTTTTAAATCAATATTGCATTTTTGCTTTGTGTGTTGACACCCAAGATGGAGCGTCTTCACAATGTGAATTCCGCGTCTTTGTTGAGGCACACCAGTTCTACCTCGAGCTCCAACACAAAACTTGAAAAGCACATCACTAACAATTTAATTTACTATATTCTACCGATTCCCTTAAATCATAGACACCCAGCTACAGTCCATGCGAAAAAAAAAGTACCGTTCAACATTGACGCCAAAGGCCGACCCGAGTAACCCAATCCAGGCAAGCCCGTCTTCCTTGGAACTGACTGAAGCATGTGATCGAAAAAATGCCCTCCTGACCCTGAGGGATTTACAGCATCACACCCTCTAATAAAACCCAAAAGCCCGATTTCCGAAGTAGGCAGGATTACCCGGCCATCAAATTCATGAAGAGGCTCTATGAAAATTCGGTACCTCGTGCCAACATGGTAATCATCACCAGGCCGAACCGCCGCCGCGAAAAGGGGGAAGGCTGCCAAAGCAGATAATATGGCTCCCACACCACTGCTCTCGCAACAATTTCCCAAGTCCTACCACTCCCTTCAAAGTTCGAGTCCATGCGAGGAGCAATACGTACGTAAGGGCAGGTGGGTGAGTAGGTTGGTGGGGCCGCATGACGCTCCTCTTTCAGCCCACCTTAGAAAGAGTTGAAGGTTTGCCTGTGTCACCCATCATGTACCGAAATAGCGAGGACTCGAATCCTCTCTCTGGGAGCCAGCTGGGAGACGTGGCATTCCTGTTGTGTACACTCCTGTGGAGGTGGTCCGATGTCGACATTCAGTCCCCTCCTCGGGAGTGCGGGTGTGATCGGGTAACCATGGCTTTCTCCTGGATGCCTGGGCCTGGGTTATTGCCATGTAAACTGCTTTTGACAACGCACGGCCATATCAGGCCAGGTGTTGTTGGCGGAAGGTGAAGTCAGCAGTTTCAGGTACGTAGGTACTGTCACACAACCTCGACCGGCATCCTTTCCGCGGTTCAGCTCCCACCGGCGGCCGCATGAAGCCCGCTTCCACAGTCCTGCACCCGAGCCGAGCATCGCCCCCCCTCCGCCCCATGAATTGACGATCCAGTCGTGTCAACACCCGGTCGGCATGCCTCGAGTGGATTGATGACATCACGTACCTTGCGGACGGCAACGACCCCCTTTCCAGATTCCCGACGTCGTTCCCGCACGCAAGATTCGGCACGGTGTATGGCTCTTTGACTCGACAAAAGGTCGGGTTGTCTAAATAGCGGTGAGATACCCGCTCTGGTCATGCGATCCTGCTGGACTCGCACGGCATGCTTGCGAGCCCGAAGATCGGCCCATCCGACACGGGGTGCCTTCATTATCGATACCTGGCATGGACCGATGAACAAGTGGTCGCCTTCATTGCCAAGATGAGGCGTCGAATTGTAGCTGGCGGTGCCTCGAGAACTAACGAGATGTTAGTGTCTCGTGATGGTGGTTTCGGCCGAGACGGATAACAGCCACTGCATCCTTCGATGATGATAGCCCAGGGGATGTTGGCCGGCTAGCCTTTTGGACGCACAGTGAACGCAAGAATATTCCGCAATGCCAGCCTTCGCTTGAACTTGACGAGCTTTTACCTTATGCGGTGCAACCTGGCCATATGGAAGTTGGAAGTGGTGAAACAGCGGTATATCCCCCGTGTGGCTACGTTGATAGCCACACATGGTCTGGAATTCATACGGATGGGACGCGCTTACTCGGTCGTACGGACCCGGAGGGTTTCCAAGGAGGCGGTGACGCCAAGCTGGATCATGGATCGAAATTCGGCACATTTGCAAGGAGTAAAGAACTCCAGGATGCGCCGCTCACATTCGTAGAATCCCGATCGGGGCGATCCGAGGCCAGAAGTTTGTCGTCTTTCCCCGGGTATTCCGATTTCGGGTACGCCATTCTCCCGCGCGGTTGTACGAGTTCATCGTACCGCCTCCTGTAACTTCCGCGGAACATCCAGGGAAATCCATGGTCAACCTGGGCATGTACCCCAAGAGAGACGTCCCGAAAATAGCTTGCAGTTGCAAAGAGATAAGCAGCATGTTGGGAACATGGCTGCTAGTGTGTCCCTAAGGGCCACGCGCCACACCATCATGACAAGAGGAAAGGTAATAGACGCCATATAGCTCAAAGTGGTCAACCAGATGATATCATTTGACAGGCTCTAGTCATGAGGAAGCTGAGTCCTGCTGTCAGACACACCATGACTGGGGTCTGGTGGGTGGTACCCAGCTGTCAATCTTTCGGATGCCCAGTTTCAGTGTTCCGGAAGCTAAAGAGAACCGCATGCGGCAGCGGGTGCGGTAGCCCGGCTGCCATTGTCTCGGTTCCGGCGCCGCAAGTCACTCCAGTCGAGGGCCGTTGACAATGTCCCAGGGGCACCGGGCGGTTGGGGGCCATGCATAGTCGATCCAGTCGGCCGCCATGCGGTTTGCTTCGATTGGTGCTCCTGCTTTCCTTACAGGTCAGTTGCCAGTCTGTAGGAAGCCATCTGGGAGAACATGCAACACACGGGCGTCCGCCGCCGTTGCCGAAAGCCATGACCCCTTTTTACTGCAGGTCACAGTCCAGGGGCGAGGAGACCACGGCACCCAATCCTGGGTTACAGCACACGCCCGGTGGAATTACGCGCTGCAAGTACCCGTTCGCCAACCTGTCGCCCTTGCCGCCTTCTTTGAGGTCTATTTTCCATGCCTCCGGACGTAGGGGAAATGTAGACCAAGTCTCCCTTCAGGGTCCAAAAGTTTGGACAAGGCATCTTTGCTAGCCCTCAAGCGTCTTGTTGTTGTACGACGCGATATGCATCCGTATTCCGTGGTTGATCTTTGAGTACTCGGCGTGAGAATGTCGAATCGGAGCAGATATGGCGTGGCGGTGAGGGTTTGAGTATGCCTCTGAGAGGATGTGATGGTTGGTCGTTGCTGATCCATGGGCCACTCGGAATGTGAGACAGGGAATCCCCCTGATGATGCGCAGAAACCTCGGCATGTTTGACACTTGGGATTGCCCGCCTGAGAGGTAGTGGTGCTCCAAACTAAGCCGAAGGAAGAAGGCCGCCGAATGTCGTACAGACATAGAGGCAGTCCAACCTAGGAACTGGCCATCATTCTGGCGGTGAATGTACATTAGTTCTGGTCTCCGTCCGAGATCCTCGTTTTTGGAACAGGGCTATGGTTATGCATGCGGCCTTTCCATCAACGCTGCAGTCCTGCCTGTCAGTTGAGCGATCCGAGACATGCCGGATGTGACCTTCGAGGCAGACCTAGAGAACATGTGAGCAATAAGCGTGCTGGCGACGGTAATGTGTGAGAGATGCTGAGCTGAGTTCCTGCTGGCATGGGAGGTCATGACCCAACAGAATGTCATCGACCAACGTCTCGTTCCTTCGCATCTCGTGTATAAAGTGGTGGTTCTCCGCCGTTCACCAGCTCTCAAATCCAAACTTCCATCCAAAACTCGGCCCATCATCAGCCCCAACATTATCAACACTAAACCCAACGCCGACCAGCAACAACACAACATGTCTGCCTCATCTTCCACCCATTCGCACTGTCAGTTATGCCCACCCCCAGCTCAGACAAACAGATAGAGCTGACTCAAAAGTTCGCAGCCCATGAAAGCAGCTCCAAGGCCAAGTCCAAGTCCAAGGGCAAGGGCAAGGAGAAGTCGGACAGGAAGGCGAGCTCGAGCAGGGATAAAACCAAATCGGCATCCAGCCGGGACCCCCATGCGAAATCCCTCAGCAATAGCACGGGCGTAACGAGGTACATAGAGGAGCAGTACCATGAGAGCGCTTGGAACGCCGTGGGGGCGACTTCCAGAGCGAACTGACGGTGGGTTGGAGTAACGAAGTTGTCAGTGGTAGACGGTGTGATGGAAGTGGAGATGAAAAGAGGAGATAGATGTTTGTCGTTCGATCCCACAAGAGGCGGCTGTTTGATTTTGGACTGTTAGATGTCGTTACTCTCTTTAACCATGAATAGTTTCCGCGTTCAGCGACCTCGTGCATGGTTCAAGCGTTTAGTGTCTCAACTTTCGGGATAGGTGAGTCTGTCTTCCGGGCACGATAGACGTCCCAACCCGAGATCGGGTGCGATCTCCGGCGCGGCTCCGTAGTCGTTGTGGGGGATGGATGCAAGACTGTTCCAGTACAGCTTATGTAGTGGTATCAGCAGCGAGAACAGAAAGGGGCCATGACAGCCAATGACCCCAGCTCTGTCCGAGGTAGCTGGCGATGCTTTTCAGCAGATGCGAGCCGGAGTCAGCAACGTGCCATAAACCTCTCGTGTAGTGGAGAAGGAGCGCCCAGTGACCCATGATAGCGATTGCTTCGGGGGACCTTTGGGACAACAAGTCGGTGAACTTTTGAGGCACGGCAGGCGCCCTGTTCGGTTTGTCAGTGTCGGCAGCCGCATGAGCCGGTGTGTCAAACTCACCACATGAACACCATCAAGTATCTTTGGTTCCGGGTGTCGCCCCCCAGCAAACTATCGAAGCCAACTTGAAGGCAGGCGATGGCGGTCATGCAGGCTTCCTTGGACGGTACGTCTAGCTCCTTCGACTCAGCCACAAGACGTTGCAGTCCATCGCAGTGGCTCCCCCGGGGCGTGGACTGGGAGATCTCGAGGGCCCAAAGAACAAGATGCTTGATGTCAGATTGTAACAGGAGATCCCAGGCAGAGACGGACATGGCAAGCAGGCCACGAGATATCGAGAGAAACTCGAGAAAGCGGGCCAAGAAGTCGCCAAAGTTGGGATCGCGCCTCGCGAGGAGATCAGCAAGCAAGTGGCGGCCGAGAAGGGAGCAAAACAGGAGGAGTGTAGAGCAGTTGGTCTGGTCAATCTGAGCTCTGGCTCCGGTCTCGTTGTAAATAGAGACCGCTTTGGTTTGCAAGTGAATGGCGGTTTCAAGAAAATGATCTGCTCGCTTAGGTTGAAGGAGGGCTTGACGCCGAGCAGAGACGGCGAGGATTTGGTGCATCAGGTAAGGGGCCTCTAGCGCACACTTGAATAACAGTTTTGATGCGAAGTCATGCATCTCAACGTTCAGCTCTGGAGCGTGCTCTTCAAAGTTGAAACGGATGATTAGCTCCATGTGGTTTAGATTGACCTCGGGGGAGGTTTGATTCGCATAGTTGGGCGATATCGGTCCTTGGCCAGCAATGTCGGGGAGGGGGACACCGGCAACGGGACTCGCGTTGTTTGCATTGCTGGTAGTAGCAGTCAAGTAGGCCGACTGCTCGGGTTCTGATTCCTCCTGGATGGCTGCTGCTGGCGTGCTAGGGGTCGAGGAGCCTGTCGGCTGTGGTGGGTAGCTGCAGTCCCGGTCTGAAAGCGTGCAAATGATGCATTTTGGCCGCTGCTCATCACACTAATTCTCGCCAAAAGCAACCACATTAGCAATATTCAGCAGCTTGGAATTCAGGTCACAGGCGGAATTGTTGAACTAGAACCGGTGCACTAAGTAAAGAGTGGGCAGTTGGAAACCTGGGAATTGTTGAAACGCGAAAGAGACAAACCTTCACGTGGCGACGCTTGCACTCTAGGCACCCAGCCCGTGACTTCTTGTGGGATCGTCTCAGCATTACGTGGGCTGTCCGTATTTCTGAAAGGTGGTCGTTTCGTCTCGGTGCGCTGCGATAAGCTTGAAGTTACAGTTATACAACGGAAATGGTTAATTAAGGACTTGAAAAAACGGCCGAGTGTTAACGAAGGGGAAACTTTGAATGACAGGAGCTCCGCAAGTAATGGCACTGTGCGGGTCCAATACTAGTATTCGGATTATTTTGTCAGAAAGGGAATGAGCGCGACAAAAGCGGCAATTCTCGCTGCGACCACAACCGAACAACTGAAACCGCCTAGTAACTACCATGTGGACGCTCTGTTTCGCCATGGAATAAATCCTGCAATAAGTTCAATGATTGCCACTGTTGAGCAGTTTGATTCCTATACCATGAGTGCTGGCCAGGGGCCCCAAGAGTCACTGCATCTCCCGCAATCACATCCACACTGTTTTCCGTCTCCAAACAATCCATCGGTTACATTCCTCCTTCCTTCATTCGGTTTTCCATCGTTTGATAATGATGTCGGCGGCCTGTGTCTGCTGTCAGTACAATTCAACACATCCTGAACGCAGGACGGTAACTTTCCCCCCCAGATACAAGAACAGAGTCGAACTCGAAAAAGAAGGAGAGAAAAAAAAAAGGGAGGAAAGAAAGTAAGACAACAAAACGCACCTTTTCGCCAACCGCATACGCCGTCGCACTAAGATGCGCACCCGGCAGTATCGGCAACATACTCATATCCACGACCCGCAACCCCTCAGCGCCATGCACCCTCAGATCAGACCCCACCACACCCCCTTTATCCAGCGGCAGCATCGCCGCCGTACAGCACGGATGCATATAGCTCTGTACCGTACTCTGGCGGACATACGCCTCCAACCGCGCCTCATCAGCCGCCGCCGCCTCCCCGGGCCCCACCTCCACCACGCCCAACCCCTGCAGCACATCCGTGGACGTCATGCGTCGCAGGTAGCGCGTGTGGGCGAGGTGCAGCGTGAGGTCGATCGGGTTGGACGCCGACCGGTAGTCCAGCACGGGCGGCTCGAACGGGTGGGTCGCGTTGAGCCGCGCCGTGCCCCGGCTCAGCGGGTGCAGCAGCACGGCGGCCGGGGAGGTGCCCGTCGCGAAGGTGCTCTCGAGGCTGGGCGAGCGCGGGTTGGCGTGCAGCTGGGCGAGCTGCTCGAGCTGCGCGCAGTAGCCGGCGATGAGCGTCTCGTCGCCGCCGTAGGCCGGTGGGAGGTGCAGCGCGGCGGTGTCGGGGGATGCGGCCTGCGCGCGGATCGCGTCGATGATGGTGGCGTAGTCGGCCGTGATGTTGGGGAGGGAGACCCAGATGGCGCTGTTGGACATGGCGAGTGTGTAGGGGCCCTGCGCGGGGGTTTGGTTGAAGGCAGCGGCGGCTTCGGCGGCAAAGGTTGCGTTGAGCATGTCCGATGGGAGGGGGTAGAAGGGAATCGGTTTCGTGTCTTGTGTGCGTGTTTCGTCAGCTGTCTGCTTCAGATATCATGTTCAGCCAGCGCTGCTACTTACAGTTCCAGGATATCCGTGGCCCGGAGTGGTCATGCAAGTTGGAGCCAACGCCCGGCAGGTCTAGGACTACGGGGATGTCCAGGCTTTTCAGAAAAGCAGCCGGCCCGATGCCGCTTCTTTGCAAAATGGCCGGTGTACCAAACACCCCTGATGAAAGAATGACTTCATTCTTCACAGAGATATTGAATAATGAGCCACCGGCTAAGGGCCGTACTTCCACAAGAGGGGGCCTGATTTCGTGTTTTGTTTCGGGTATACCACCCTAGCCACTTGGTGCTTGACTAGAAGATGGTAGTTGGGCCTGTCAGCTACCACATCGGCGTAATGACCAATTCCTGAATAGGATCGTCTTGCTGTAACAGGGTGTTCAGAGATGGGAATCCAGCAAAGGCCTTCTTTGTCCCCGTTGGCACATTCTTGAGCCCGCCGGATTCCCATCTGTTCCCAGGCGTCTCGGCCAACAAAGTGGTCTCCCCAAAGAAACGGTGGGAGGCTGGCGTGGATAGGTGTGACGTTTTCAAACGCTGACGTGTCCCAGGTGTAGTTGTATTTGCGCGCAACAGCCTCCGATGGTGGTGTGAAAGTGACGCTCTTTTTGAAGAAAGGGTAGATTCCATCCCAACTCCAGTCGACGTCTTTCTTTCGAGATTCGGAGCTACCGCCCTGGAGCCGATCCCAAGAATCATAGTCGAAGCGCGATCCTCGGTCAAAGAACTGACCGTTGATGGCGCTGCTTCCACCGACGACCTTGCCAACCATGACGAGGGCCGTAGCGTTGTTTAACTCCGGGCTTGGAGTCGAGTTGAGCAGCCAGCCACTTGCTGAATTACTGCTGCCTCCCCAGACAGTCATTGGAGGATCGAAAATTCCCCGTGCATATTCAACTTCACCGTACTCGACGACAAGCACGGTTTCTGTTAGGTGAATAGCCGTTAGCCAACATCCCTGGCGCTAAAGCGAAGAGTCAACGAACTGTCAGGGAACGCCTCAGTGAGCCTATCCGCAACAGTCAAACCGCTGGTTCCACCGCCTGCTATGACAAAGTCATAGCTGTCAAGAAGCTGCGAATCTTGCCGCTTGACATTATCCGCGGCATGAGGATTGGCAAATGCCAGCCGCAACAGGGCAAGCAAACAAGAGATGGAGTTGGCGTTCTTCATGTTGTCGTACTACTCGCACCATCCGAAGGATGAGGTGATAAGATGTGTAAGACGAGAACCGGGCGGGGGATGGGGTAACTACCTGCTTATACCTCGCCTGTTTAACCTCGTTTTGACCCTGAACATCTCCCGAACCCCGCTCAATCTGTCAAATTGGGAGGCTGCACCATCCCCGGTTCGCCAATGGTTCGGCAGAGTGACACTTACCCCATGCATGCCCGGCAATGGCGCATGCGAAGACGCGAGTCAGTATGCGGTGTGATTATGGGCAAAGTGCTTGTATTACCCTAGTCCATCTGTCTCCGCGACTGCATGTGGCGAGTGACAACGGCTCATAAACATCCAAGTTGCCTAATAATGACCTACTGATTCTTTCGGACCACTCGTATAGCAAGCAGGAATGAAATGAAATCAAACCCCAGCAAATCATAGCTCAGACTGGTCATGATGAAGTCAATTAATTGCCTATAGCTTATTATTCAGAGAACAATTAGGTGCAGGCCAGTCTTCTAAGAACAACACCCCCAGCATGAAGTTTCGTATGTATTCCGCGAATGGGAGTCCGTGACCCTCGACAATGACGATGACAAGATAGGTCAAAACTCATCTCGAATCGCCGCGAGCGTGAATAGTAGATAATATCATCGTCGTTGAGGGTAGCTACTGCCATCTGAAATAAATAGGTATAATAGTATTGACTTGTCGTTTTCGACCAACCATACTGATACATCCATTTTCAGGTAAAGCATAAGACAGTTATAAATGTACAGTATCCTCGCCAACATTGGTGTTAAGGGCACCATGGCGCAGTGCATTTATGTCACGAATATGCCAACAGGTAGGGTCTCCGGGAGCGGCGCGGGATGCTCCGGACCAATCGATAGATGAACCAATCAGAGGAGCCGCAGAGGTGATCAGTGAGCTCAGTTGGAGGAAACTACTGAGCACACTGAGCACCTCTAGCGAAGCCACCAATTAGGGAGCCTGGTCCGTACGAAGGAGATCAGTGAGCTCAGTTGGAGGGAACTACTGAGCACACTGAGCACCCAGGAATTAGATAGTATATAGCCACTCGTTCTGGAGAGCTCTGGGAGTTCTCCAGTTAGCAATCACAACTACAGTTCGCTACAAGCTCGAGAGCCTACTGTTGAGACAAGTCTTTGTTGTGCACCTTTTGGCTGCACCGAACCTAGTACCTTTGCAAGACACCTTCAATCAGACTGAACCCTAACAGGACGAGGTCCAGGAGAGGTTCGTCACAATTTACTACGTACTTGGACAAGTCTGTCAAGGGCAAAGTGCAGCATGAGAACGTGCATACTCCTCGACACGGCCACGACCATGTGACCGTGGTCACCTTTAGGTTTTGTTAATAACCTAATAGTTTTAGGTTCTACTACTACTCGGACCATACCGCCGGTGAGAACCTAAGTGAAATCACGAAGGCACATCTGTCCAATATAAATACAGGTGGTGCTGCGCTCTTGTTCTTCACAATGTTTTCTTCTCATTCAAAACCCTTCTCTACTCTTTCAAAGCCTGAACTTCTTGATCAATCCACAATGAAGACAGTCTTTTACCCTCCCCATCTCGGGATCAAAGCTCGCGACGCAAACGCCACAACATCACCAACCTGGCTCTATTGGATAGACCCGTCCTGCGATGAAGTATCCAAAGGCGATTTCGAGGCCTGCCTCTTCGAAGCCCGGCGCTGGGCCAAACGCGCATACGAGCGCCTCACCAGCGAGACCGACACCGACTTCGCCCGCATCTTTCACATCCTCTTCAAGGTGCCCATCACGGACGACTTCCGGTACCCGATGAGCCACCTGTGGCAGAGCGTCCACGGCCGGCACCCGCAAACCCAGTGGCGCACCTCGGCCGAACAAGTCCTCGGCGTGCTGCACAACTTTGCGCACTGCTGGAGGCGGACGTACGACCGCCAAGAGGCTGACGTGCGCCTCTACGCCACCGACCTTGCCCACAGCCGCTGGCTGCCCTACGGACCGGATGGCGCCATCGACCCGGTCAACCACCTCGTCTCAACCCTGACGCCGGCGGAGATAGCCGAGGACAACACGGCGATAGCGGTGTGTGACGGGAAGCGGCTGCCGGTCGAGGGCGAGAACCCGCGGCGGACCACGATCGAGATGAGCCCCAGCCTGTGGATGCCGATGGAAAGGACGCCGCCGGAGAAGGCCCCGGGGTTTCTGACGCTGCGGGGGATGGACCGGTCGGTGCTGCTAGGATATCACGACGCGAACGACGGGGTGGGCAACCGGGTGCACGCGCCGCGCCTGCTGACCTCCTGGGAGCTGGCAGAGGGCCTCATCCCCTGTTCGCTCTTCCACGAGTTCATGCACATCTACCTGTTGACGGACTTTGCCAACAGCGACGATGGCCACACCTCCGGGTGGCGCCTCTGCATGCTTAGGGGAAGGGGTGAGGGCCCCGTCTGCGCCGAGTCGCTCGCCATGCTGGGCCTGTGGGCGGCGCTCGCCGACATGAGGCCCGCCGACAAGCCCTCGGGCGGGTTCTCTCTCCACAGGTGGTGGCGTGAAACGCCCGGGACGCCGTACGATGTGGATGGGAGGGCAACTGTGGACAACAAAACGACATATGAACCAAATTTAGAGTATGTCTTGTCGGCCGTTCGGGGGGAGGTAATATTTTACGAGGATCTCACAAGCTGAGAGGGGTGTTGGTAGGGTCTTTTCTAAAGTTATCAAAGCTTAATCATAATCATATTACTTTTAATCCGTACCCTGGTTTATCGACGTTACTCGGTTTAAAGGGGCCCATACAGGTCGGAATTCGGTTCGAACTTAGACCTCTGAGCAACTGCTGGGGAGGTGCTTTTCCTCGACAGCTCGAGGATACATTCGACCGCTATGTAGAATAACTACATATTCAAAAGTTTTCGGTTATGGGAAGCGTTACGAACAATAGGGGTCATGAAACCTTATGGTGTAATAGCATTATGACCTACAGGTTGGCTTCGGACAGTAGTGCCACCATCACGCTTAGAATCCCGGAATTATTCCAACACATTTATCTAACACACTTTTCTCTATTTACACCACCGCGTTACTAGAACAAAACCCTCGTATATTGTTTAACCCTGCAATGTGTAGACCTGGTCATACTCATAGCACAACACACCGTTCTGCCCACACGCCGCAATGTTCATGACGTCGCCAACAGTGACATTGACGGCACTGACACCGGCAGACAACGGAAACTCCAGGGTCACATTGCCGCCCTTGAGATTCTCGTAGTCCATCAGAAAGATGGGACCGGAGATGTCGGTCAACCGGGCCCCAAGGCTCAGCTTCTGCCACGACCACCAAACGCGGTCAAGGTTGGCGTGATGGAGGTAAAAGATGGGGTCGGCAGGGGAAGTGTAAAGATCACCAATTTGCCCTGGAATCAACTCAGTCAGCCGGAAATCCTGATTTCATCCAGAAGAAAACACGTACCATATGTCCCGCCCACGCCGTAGTGACCGCCCCCGTGAACACCCGACGCCTCAAAACTAGGACCGCCCTCAACCACCTTATCAAACGCCCCAAAGTCCGGCGCAGCCAGCGTCAGCTGCGTCTGGTTCATAGCCAGATACCTCCCAGCAAAGTACGGGCTGAAATCCCGCTTCAGGCACTGCGGGTTGTAGGTGACCGAGTTCATGGGCCCCAAATGCACCATATCGTTGATGCCGGCAAAGGGTCCATCCTGGACACACCCGCCGCCGGTCCGGCCGGGCACCTCCATCGGGTTGGCGGGGTCAGCCGCAATGAACGCTCCATTCCCACCAAAGCCCGTGACGGGGTCAAAGACCGGGGATGACGCCCACTGGCCAGCGGGCGTGTCGAGGGTCCAGTCCCAGTAGGGCTGGGCGCCCTTGTAGCCGCACTCATCGCGCAGCATGCGCTCGTAGACGGCGACGTAGTAGCGGTGCCAGGCCAGGAAATGGCCTGTGTAGTGGATGTCGAAGGTCTGCTGGATGTGCGTGTAGACCAGGTCGTCGTAGCGGCTGAGCACGCCCGTGTTGGCGAAGGGCGGGGTCAGGGCCGGCTTGCGCAGGAGGCACTTCACGGCGCAGATGTAGGAAGACTTTTCATTCTGGGTGAGGGTACGCCTAGTAGGGCGTAAGTGATCTGAGTTGTTGATGGTTGGAGGGGATCCTTACCATTCTTTCCTCACGAGAGGTCCCTCTTGCTGTTGGTGTGGGCGTGCACTGACAAGGTCGCCTGCGCACAGAAGAGTGGTAAGCACCTGGATGCCGCGAAGAATCTGCATCGTTTCAAGAGCTGGAGGGCCTCGGCGTGACTTTACGGCGGTTGAAGAGAACTCGAAGACCAAACCTCGGCCATCAACCTGGACGGCAGCAGATGCCTCCTATTTATCTTCCCGATGGAGAAAAACTTCCTCAGCCCCTCCACCATAAAATCTCACGATCGGTATCCGCACGATATCCTCTTTTGGGTATTGCTGGCCCCATTGGCATGGTCCACTACAACGTTGACATGGGGGTTTAGTCTGGCCCTCACGGCCTTCTAAACTCAATGAGGCTTGGTGGGTTGCAGGCAGCCAACAACTGGGCCCGGTAGCACCACTTCAAAGCAGGTCGTCGATGGTGCGGAGCAGAGCGGTTCGTAGCGAAGCGGAAACGGGTCAAGCCCGTCACTTGGCGCTGACGCCGATGTTCTGGAAGCACGGGGCGGTCTGACAGCAATCCATAGGGATGACTTGTGGTTGAAAAACAAAGAGGATCGAGGTGAGAACCCTGAATGCTCTCTTGGCGTGCCGCGGGTCAGCAGCTTGGTACGACGGATATCCCTCTCACCCTCTGGCCAAAAAAAAAAGCCAAACACCAAAGGAAAATAGATCGGTGTAAAATAAAAGTCAAAAACAACAAAAGAAGAAGAGCTGGAGCAAAAGAATGAAAAATGGAAACAGAGTAAACGAAATGTAAATAGAGTAAAAAGAATATTCTCCAGACTTCCGGAAAACTTTTGTTTCATTTCTACAACTCGAGTTTCTACCCTTGGAGTTCGGCTTTTTACCCATATGGTGCCTCTGTACCGTCTAAGCGAGGGGAGAGCCATTGGATCGAGGCGAGAGGTTCCCATTCAATGTGAACCCACACTTTCGGTTGAACTTCGAGTCAAGCATGTTTCCAGAAAAGATCAACATCAGAGTTAATCCGGGCTGATGCCGTGTCGCTCGGAGACAATAACCGACCCACGGGGCTGGCTCTTGGGATTATCATGCCGGGGGCATCCCTGTCCGTTCCTGGCCTCCGACACCGCGTGGTCGCGTTTTGTTGACATGACATCACCCTAAACATCAAGTCGTGGTATGAGTTTCGAGATCAGCAAAAACCGCGTCATCTGATTATAACACTGCCCATTTAAAGCCATTGGCTAGGCCAAGTTCCCAAGTTAACAGAACCTTAGCAAGAGTTCGCATATTTCCCACGCTACACAATACACTTACACCCACGATACCCTGCCAAACGCGCCCAAGTATGAGCTCTATGGTCCGTACTCAGCCAACGTACACCTCGGCCTCACGCGGAACTGACAACAAGGCAGAATGTGCGCACTGCGCTGGGCGTTTTGCCCGATGCCGCCAATGCACGCGTCGGCCAGTCACCGGCCGCCAAACCTTCAACAGCCGCAGGCCAGGAGAACGAGAACGCTCTCTTCGTTGTGCCGCCGTCCAAGAAACCCGAAAGCAAGAAGCGCAAGTCTACCGACGAGGAGACTCGCGCTGTGTCATCTGCCGAATCAGACTGGTACGATGTGAATGTGGTGAACATGAAAGTGGACGAGGACTGCGACCAGGTCCGCCGCAAGATCAACCGCCTGCTTGACTCGGGTGAGATGACCAAGACCGCCTTCGCGAATGAGATCGGAGTCGGCCTCAGGTCGCTGAGTGGGTTCCTCGGCCAGAACGGCCACTTCAAGGGTTCCGGGTGCGCCGCGTATGTTGCCGCGTGGAAGTTCTTCAAGCAACGGGAAATCGCCGGCGTCAAGCTGCCGGGCAACAAGAAGCAAAAGACCACTAGCAAGGCCGCTGACGAGGGGAGCTCAAGTAGTGCGGCTAGCAAGGCTGCAAAGGGACCGATCGACCTTAGTGATATCCACCTTGACGGCGAAGAGGATGATGATGTGCCCATCTATGACACATGCGACGAGATCCGGAAGAAGATCAACGCGTACTTCAAGAAGTCGGGCGCTTCGCAGGCCCAGTTCTGCCGCGACATCCACGCCCAACTCCAGGGCCCCGACCGCCCGCCCAAACCCTTCGCGGGCGCACAGCTTAGCAACTTCCGCAACTCCAAGGGCCCCATCCGCGGGGTTAAGTTGCCTCTCTTTTATGCCTCCTACGTCTTTTTCGAGAAGCTGCGCATCAAGGAGGGCAAGCCGAAATCCAAACACCGGCTGGAGATGGAGGAGTTGTGGTACCCTTCTGGGCTCTCTCGAGACTATGACAGCAAGGATCCGTGAGTTGATTCCCCTCCCCCTTGTGCCTGAATCACCGATGGTACGGTCGTGGACTTTGGGTATCTGACAACCTGGTATTGTAGCGTTCTATGCCGCCGCGGCACCCAACCGTACGTCGACAAGTACGGAAAGACCAGCATCTTCTAAGACCAAGCCCATCTGCGGCTCGCTCACTTTCCTGCACACTTTCTTTCGTCCCCTCAAGATCCCGGGGAACCGAATTTCATTTTTGTCTTTGGCGTCTAGTTACCCATTTTTTCCTCGGATGTTGTGTCAATACCAACCTCATTTTCGGGTTGACAGTCTGCGCAAGCATAATCTGCTTTAATCACATTCCTTTGGATCAAGCTCCTTCGCGAGGTTGGTCGGGTCTTGACGGAGGGCTTCTCATTTGGAGTATTTGGTGTTTGTTGTATCAATAAGTGAATTGATGTTTTTTAATAAAGAGAATGGAATAGCAGTAGAAGGACCGGCGCGCCCCAGGGCATATCGGTGTAGGAAATAATAATAATAATAATAATAAAGAGAATGGTAATTCTCAAAATGCATCAAACTGTTTTGAATCGGTCTGTGGTCGAGATGTGTTGAAGATGCGTGGTTGCCCAAGTCTCGAGGTTCTTTCTCGGCGAGACTCCGTCCGTGAGACATGTGCTGCTGTGGAGCCCCCAGGGGCCTGGCTGACCTGCTAGCCTGCCGCGCCTAAACCGGCAAGTCTTGGCGGTCGCAAAACTTCAAGACCCTTGGTCAAGACAAAACGTGTCTCTTCGGATCTTGGGAGAACTTGGGCCATCACACAACATCCCTTGTGTCGACAAACCGTGACAGGCTTTTCGCGCGTGCGATAATGCCATTATGAAGCTCTCGGCAATCTCTCTCGGCCTTTTGGCTCTCCTGACGCCATTGACAGCAGCGTGGACGAAAGAAGGTAAGTCTTAGTTGTTGTCTTCAATCGAGCCCTTTTCGGTCACCACCCATCCATTCCATACTAACGAACCATTTTCTTGGGCAGACCACGAGATTTTCCGCGTCCGCGACGAACTAATTGCCCACGAGGGACCCGATGTCACCTTCTACGAGTTCCTAGGCATCAGCCGGTCGGCGAACCATGAGGACATCAACAAGGCGTACAAGAAGAAGGCCCGGCTGCTCCATCCCGACAAGGTCAGGCAGCAGCTGATGGCCGAGCGTACTAAAGCCCAGAAAGAGAAGAACAAGCAGAACAAGGGTAAGCCGGCCGGCCCTGTGAAGCAGCCTACCTCGGCCGAGCTCAAGACGGCCGTTAAGCGCGCCTCGGAGCGCCAGGCTCGCCTGTCCATCGTGGCCGACGTTCTGCGCGGACCGGGCCGCGACCGCTACGACCACTTCCTCTCCAACGGCTTCCCCACGTGGAAGGGCACCGAATACTACTATGACCGCTACCGTCCGGGTCTGGGCACCGCAATGTTTGGCGTCTTCCTCTTCGCCGGCGGCGCTGCGCACTACCTGGCCCTCTACATGAGCTGGAAGCGCCAGCGCGAGTTCGTCGAGCGCTACATCAAGTTCGCACGTCACGCCGCCTGGGGCGACAACCTCGGCATCAACGTGCCCGGCATCGATGCCGAGCCCGCGGCCGCTCCCGCCCCGCCTCCGCCGCAGCAGCAGATGTACGAGGACGAGCAGGGACGTGCCATGCCCATGAACCGCAAGATGCGCCGCATGCAGGAGCGCGACGCCAAGAAGGACAACCAGAGTGCCGGCCGCAAGACTCGCCGTGGTCGGCCGTCGCCCGCTGCTTCGGGATCGGCTACCCCCCAGCCGCAGCCCCAGGGCAGCGGGCCCACCGGGTCCAAGAAGCGCGTCGTTGCCGAGAACGGCAAGATCTTGGTTGTCGACTCTCTCGGTGACGTCTACCTGGAGCAGGAAGATGAGGACGGCAAGGTGGCCGAGTTCCTACTTGACGTGAGTTGCCCCCCCTGAAACGACAAACGTTTGTGAAACCCGAAGACTGACCTCATCGCCAGCCCAACGAGCTCGCCCAACCCACCTTCAAGGACACCGCTGTCGTGCGGCTCCCGCTGTGGGCCTTTCACCTGACGCTGGGTCGGTTCATGTCGAAGCGCACCGACGACGAGGAATACGACGACGAGCTCGAGGTGGAGGAGCTGGACCACGACGACGAGGACTCGGAGCCCGGCAAGGCTACCCCCAGCAGCGGTTCCGCCGAGGACTACGAGCTGATCGAGAAGTCGGTGGACGAGCTCGGCCAGGCCAAGACCAGCGGGACCCAGAAACAGGGAAGCAAGGCCAGCAAGAGGAAGACCAACAAGAAGAGGTGATAAACTAGGGGATTGTGTACAGTGGGAAAAGTGTGGGCTGTGCTTTGGATTAGGGATGCGTGGCTGGCTTGCAAGGTGTTTGTACATGCGACATGATGGCAGCCAACAAAAGGATCACATAGACTATGAACCGTAGAGTTGGCATATTGACCGAATATTGCATCCATTGCCCCCCCAAGTTAAAGTAGAGCACATCATCAAGTTCCCGAGGATAAATCAGGTATACCCGCCACGTCATGTTCACATAAATTCCCATCCCGACCAAATCCGAAATCCCAACGCCTCGCTCCTTGTCTCCGCACCATTCTGACTGTAAGGCTCTCAAATCCCAGCGGCATGACTCAACACCTTCGCCGCCAGCTGGCTAAGCAACTTCGCGCGGTCCGTCTGTGGCAACTCCTGTCCCACTCGTCAGCACACCAACACCTTGTCTCACTTGCCAAAGATCGATACAAACAAAGAAGGCTCACCTGAAACACAGCATAAACGCTCTTCCCCTTCGCATCCCTCACCGCACCCAGCCGATTCCCCGCCACTGCACCCGCCACGAGCCCGGGCACATTAGCGACAATAAACCCCAGCGCACCACCACTCAACCCACCCATAACACCCCAAAACTTCCCCGCCGGCCCGGCCGCGCCGCCCTCCTGGCCCGCCATGCCCTCCTCCCGCAGCATCTCCTCAAACACGTCGGCGAACTGCTCGTTCTCTGTCCGCGCGCGCGCCTCCTCTTGCCCCTGCCCCTGCTGCCCCGGTTGTCCCTGTCCCTGTCCCTGCCCCGTGAAGAAGTTCCACGCCCACGAGAACGGAATCCCGCCAGCACCGCCACCACCCTCCCCTCCCTCGGCAAAAGCGTCCTCAAAGTCAAACCCGCCCGGCATCTGCCCCCCTTGCCCGCCACCAGCACCACCGGTACTGGGTCGGCTGGCCCCGCCACCAAAAAGCTTCCGCTGGGCGTCGTACTCGCGGCGGCGGCCGGCGTCCGAGAGGGTGTAGTAGGCGTCGTTGACCAGCTGGAACTGGCGGGTGCGGGTGGCGCGGTCGGGGTGGTCGGCGGGGACGCGGTCCGGGTGGGTTTTTAGGGCGGCGCTGGAGTACATGTAAGTAGGGGCTATTAGGTGTACATAGCATGTGGTTTGGGTTGGGTTCGGATACGGTCGAGGGCGGGTTTAGAGGGGGGGGGGAGAGGGGGGTTGGTTGTGAGTGAAAGAAGGGGCTACCGTTTGTAGGCATCGCGGATTTGGGAGGTGGAAGCGGTTTCGGTGATTCCGAGGATCGAGTCTTCTCTTGTGGTTAGGGGGTGTATATGGCAAAGGGAATTCCTCGAAGTTGATAAGCTGAGCTTACAATAATTGGGCGGGCGGCCAGCTTTGGAAGCCATCGTGATGGTTGAGTGGCGGGGTTTCTTCTGTTTGGTAGTCGTCCGATGAAAATCAACTGGGCGCACTGGGCAGTAAACACTTGGTGGACTTCTAAAAATGATCGGAACTCAGATTATTGCAATATCTAGGTGGCAGTGCTCGCACTCGCTGCTGAGGTGTCGTGTGGCATATGCGGTGGAGGGGACAGGTCGACGTCATTTGTGGCGCTAAAGTGTGGCTTGTTTCTACGAAGTCCTTCGTATGTCCACCCGACTTTCCTCAATCCCAGCACTGTCTCAGACCCACTTCCTGCAAGCCAGGGTGGCCCAGAACTCACTGCCCCGGCCGCTGGCCCCTCGGTGGTTCGGTTGATCTGCGCTGGCCGTGGAGACGTCACCTGCAATCCAACCTGCAACCTGCAACCTGCAAACCTGCAATTCAATTCAGGGGTCTTCTGCCTTTGAATATGCACCTTTCCTCTCCCGAGGCGAAATGATATTCCCGATGACTTGATGGATGGATCCGATCGTTTTGTCGAGGCAACAAACACTCATCGTGTCATCGCTTCATTGGGGTGACTCGATGGGTTTGCCGCTTTGGGCCTGTTTCAGGGCGCCTACCCTCCGACCGACCGCACCTCTGGCGCCCTGGTGGCCTAGTGGCAGTAGCTCGGCTGATATGTGTCACTGCCCAATGCCCAATCGTCACACTACCCCCCGTCAACCCCAGATGGATGGAGAAAGCACGCTGCCCATGTGGGCTTCGGAGCCTGACAACTGTGAGATCGACTAAACTATTGAGGTGCCGTTATTCCATCCATCCATTTATGGATGTTGGGAGTTGGTGCCTGCGTGTGTGTCAACTTGGCGTGGATGGATGGATCGAAGTCCCCCTCCATTCAACAAAATTAGCCTGGCCCGGCCTGCCCCTCCTCATTTCCAACCACCCGTGGACGCCATCACGGTCTCTTAAATATCGAACCTCCTTCGTTTCGAATTATTCTTTACATCAATAAACTACTTCAGACGCACCTTCGCCTTGTCATCGCACGCTCTCAAACTCACCGTTGCCCCTCGCCTCCCCATCTTTGCTTCCAATTTCCGCCTTTGAGGGCTTAATTTGGCTTCCTTTGCCCCGCCATTGTCACCCACCGCAGCTCACATCCCCCCCCTCCCTCGAGCTGCCCCTTCGATCCACCGTCCATTTTCCTCGTGCCTTCCCGCTGCCGTCTTTATTACTGAGCCCTCTGCAAAGTGACGGCGTTCTGCAGTACATAGCATAATCAATAAAACGAAGTTGCTCGCAGCCCGCTGCACATTCGACAAAAGTCAGAGCACATCGATCTAGCTGCTTCCCTGACCGCAACCACACTTGCTTTCGTTTCCGACTGTATAACGTACGGCTGAAGCAACTGAGCCATATTGTGCTATCCGAGAGTCGATTCGGAAACTACCTGACCTTAGCTGCCAGTAAGTGCCGTTCCACGTGGCGTGACAAAGGTACTTTGCCGGGAAGCATGAAGTTAACGGCAAGCTGCAGATCGATATTACTCGCAAGATGGCAGCCGTATACACGCAGATGCAGCCGCAGGATGAGCTGGTGGCACTCTTTTCTCGCAACCTCACACTAGACCACTTGTCTCAACCAGCACCTACACCAGCACCCGCCCCGTCCCCGCCCCCGTTGCAGAGCCCCAGGAAGAGCGCAAGATCGTCTACATCTCACAACACTACAACCACTCGGCCCACATCGTAAAGCATGATGACCAACCACCACGCCCCGCCTCTGAGCCGCCCCAGAGCGAGCATGCTGTCGTAGAGCAAGTCCTCAGGGAACACAGCGTAAACACCTCCGGCCTCTCGTCCGCCCAGCTCCAGCTCTTCCGGACCGCCGACACCCCACAACAACTCCGTCTGATCGAACTCTGGCGTGCCTGCCCGCCCACCAACAGCACCGACAACCCGACCCTGACCTGGAGCATGACGAGCGTCGAGCAAGAAGAAACCCTCGCCCGCCTGCGCTACGAGCAGCAACAACAAGACCTGATTGACCAACAACTCCAACAAGAATTCGGCATGATGCAGGACGACCCGGAACCCGAGCCGGAGACGGTCATGTCGCTGGACGGCACGCCGCTGACGCCCATCCAAGCCGGCGACGGCCGCTGGATCGCTACGTCAGATCGCGCGTCGTACCACTACATGGAGCCCTACATGGCGTCGGGATACGAGGAGATGGCCCGCCGTGAGTACGAAGAGTCCATGAGCAGGGCGTATGCTGAGTCTATGGCCCCGCCGCCACCAAAGGAGACCAATTCGCTCGCGGCTGCTGCCCCCGTCAACGCTGGGGGTATCCCGACTTTTAACCCCTCACACGCCGACCCCGTATATAAGATGACGAATGTGGGCAACAGTGTGGGCTGGGGGAGTGAGGCTGCCATGGCGGATCAGTATGGGCGGCTTATGGCTATGAGGGATGATGAGGAGATGCTTTGATGGGATTGTGAGTTGGAATAAGGGGCGACCCTGGTAATTGTTCGGAACTCAAACGGTGAATAAGTAGATATCACAACTTTTCCTTGTCTGATCACCAGGCTGCGATAGAAATTGGCGTACCAAATACCATAGGACTGATCTGAACCACCCCTCTTTCCGTCTAGTAAACGTGATGCATCCCGCCAACACCAGCTCTGCCCTGCCCATCACAACTGATGTTCGCAAGATCACCTTTTCTGCTGCGGTAGAGACGGCAAACTCCACCAGAGCAACTCTCCCCAAACACCTTCATTCTCTGCAGACTATCTCGCAATCCGTATCTCACCATCAAACGGCAAGCTTAAGAGGACCTAGGCTTTGAGCTAACACAAGCTTTTTACCTCCTGCCAGTCCATCGGCATCCGGACTTCACGACATTCAGCAGACATCCCCCGCTACATTCAAGACAGCGGATACATGGCCCTTTGGACTCCCGCCGCTTCTGCACGAGACTACGCTAGGAGTCACCAATTGTGATAGCTCAAGGCTAGATGGAGAGGTAGGTGAGCCCATCTTGGCAGGCTCAGCATCTCTGACGAACTTCCAGGCCAGCCAAAGCAGGTTGACTCGATGTGTTCCCGGGTTACGGAGGGTCCATCTCTCCCACCCTCCACTAACACCAGAATCCAAGACATCCCGGCTTCCTAGTTTCTCCTGCGACGTCTACTCCCGCCACCCCTTTGGCTTCGCGGGCTTTCTGAAACCGTCCGTTCTTTTCCAACTCACTAGGTAAAGGCCCATCTCACACATCGGCCACCCGGGTGGTGTCCTTCTTTTTCAAGCCGTCTTCGAGAGCCTCCCCGTGCATCCGTCTTTCCAACCTTCAGACTTGTCCCTGGGAGGGTGCTCGCGCCGTTGGCGCATAGCCCATGAGCGGCGCAGCAGTATAGTGTCATCAGGTGGTGACTGGTATTCGCGGGGCCTATGGATGTTCGTCCACGAGGGCGGACTCAGCGCCGCCATGGAACGACTTGACGGCGTGCGGCGAGGAGGGACGCAGGCTCTCCAAGGGCCTCGAATGCTAGACCCGGCGTCTCGCTTTGGCTGCATCCTGGGACGGGACAGGCTCGGGGCATCGACCCTGTATGAACTTGATCGATGTGTACACGGAAGACATGTTCTGAGCCAAATACCTCTTCCGAAGTACAATCTGGTTTCGGACATGTCCGGGGTTAATTTCGGTGCTCACGTCGGTAAAGAACTAAACTGACCTGGGTCGAAAACGTCTTCTTACATCCTGGCTCCTCTAGGGGTAGATCTAGGACATGCTGGGGTTGTCGCTTTCATCGCGCCGAGCGTGATGGAAAACACGATTTCGAGGATGATAAAGACGCGAGGGTGTGTTGTTGGTATCGTCTCCGTCGTGGGCAGGCTCGGAAAATGAGCGTATCGAGTCCGCGAACAGGCTACCTGCCTCCGCCCTCCCTCCTCGGTATTTTTCCATCCCCAGGGCGCCAATGGTAGCCCAAGCAGGTCTCTTGTGGATAACTAGCCTCAATGAAAGTGGTCAAGAAGACTAGAGACAGCTAGTAGTTAAGAGCCATAACTAATCACATATGTAACACGCACTATAGTTCCTAAAATCTAAAGCATTAATAACGAAGGCGATGGACAGGTTGCACTCCTTACGACTACTATCTGCTAAGTTCTCCATAAATTCATAGTTCCAGGTTCACTATCGCCTTTTACCACTTATCATCTGAGTCTCCTAGCCACCGCGTACATATATCACTCAGAAGTAAATACATGACACCACTTTCGGTGATTCACGGAGCAAATATCACAAGGTAAACAAACCATCCGTAGACTTTAGTGGAAAACTCAAAGCTGTAGAGTGATGATGTAACCGATCACAGACCGCATCTAACGATTCCCCTCTACCACCCACACCTCCAAACCCCAACGTCCCGGATGTTACAACGGCACATATCCAGCTCCCGAGTTCCGTCTTTCCCCTTACCTGGAGCCATGTACCAGCATCAACCCCAGCCCAGCCAGTCCTGGGTCGCTCTCACGAATACCCACCGCTTCTTTGATCGCTTGCTCATGAGCAACTGGAGCCCGCCAACCTAATGCAAGGTACCTGGACCAACTCCATTACATTGTGGACCGTCATCAGCCACAGCCGGCATATCCGAGACCAATGCACCTCCAGACACCGAGCGTGCAGTCTCGGTAACATCATCCTCATCATCAACCTGCCCACGCCTTCTGGACGGCCCGTTCAAGCTGGGCAGGTCAATCTCCGTCGACGACTCGCTATTCCAAGTGCCAAAGGTCCGGCGCTGGGAAACACCGTTCCGAGCTCCCCTGTTCAAATTTCTGGTTGGTACCGTCCTCGAGGCAAAATGACGCGTGAATGCACCGTCGCGTGCAAAATGACGGGAAAATGGGTTGTGCAGACGACGTCCCGCCTCCAGGATGTCCATAAGGTTGGCGTTATTCTCGTGGTCATCAGAAGCAGAGTTGAGATCAGTCACGATACTCGCGTCGGAGTTGTAAAGCGGTCTCTCGGCCGGGCTGATGCGCCCGCTGGAAGTGGCTGAGACGGGGATCCGTGATTGAGTGATCGGGTGTGTCCGTCGTCGGGTAGGAGGCGGTGAGGGTGTTGGTGAGCGGGGGCTGGCATCGTAGATAAAATGGGTGTCACGGTTGGGTGGTCTCGGCGAGGCTGCCCTCCCTTCTCGGGTTGGTGATTGTGCGCGACGTTCGTGGGAAAGGCTAGGCTGAGGAGATATACGTGGCTCCTCGCGCATTCTCTCCGCCCCAGGTTCTCGGCTCACACTCGGTGTTGGCGGGACAGGAGTAGCACGAAAGCCCTCACTGTTTACGTTGTTGTAGAATCTCTCAATGTGACAACCATTTAGTACAGGTCCCTGCGTTCCCTGCGTCTCTTGTGTACGCTGAACAGACGGCTGGGCAGGCTGCGGCGCTCGCTCGTCGTTTCTATCAAGAGATAGCCTCTGCAGTCGGTTATTGAGAACATCACCGAGAGAAGGCGATTCAGCACGGGGTGACCGAACCCTAGTCCGCCAGGGGTTGGAGAGACTATCCCATATGACTCCCTGCATCTATTAAAGTCTAGTTAGCGGGGTATGGCCACCCGGCCATTGGGCCCTTATAACGTGTCGGACTTACACGCTGGCAGCTAAGACAATAGTCCCCATCCTCTCCGTCACGAACATGACCCGAGCAGTAGACAAAAAAATGTCGTCCCGGGCAGCGGGCAATATTACGATGATTATGGTTTCGATACATGGCTGCGGAGGACTCGCGTTGTCTTGCTTCAATATGTATCGTCAGCAGCCGTGGGCAGCTATCGTCAAGAGAGCTAAGGTCCGGTAGGTCGCCTCGCTGCTTGGTATTGGGTCTTGAAGAAGTAGCGTAAAGACTCCCCTTATAAACCTTAGAAGCACTCCCCATGCCGGTCCCAAAGATGCCACCTGGGTATCGTGGGAGCCGCAGGGGCGTCATGAGGGTTATCCATGGGAATCCAGATAATAGGTGATGAGAAAGAAATGGCTCTGGCCCGATACACTGTCAGCAATCCGACTTGACCGTGGGAACGAGATCATCCGACTGCGAATGAATGGTTGGCTAAGAGGGGATGTCGGTTGGCAACATGCTTTTCTTTGTTTTGTAAAAACGTGGCCAGCCTGGTCCGGAGAACTGACTTCGCTGTCGATGAACATGTGTACGAGCAGCCTGCTGGCCTACCCGACACGTAAAGAAGTGCTACCTCGAGAATATTTGACTCTGGTCCTTCAGGGGCAAGGGTCAACATGAGAATGGTGCCGCGTGGCAAATCGGATGGAAGCTATTCCACCTCACAACACGTGAAACTGCCTGGTACCCGCCCGGGGTCTCGATTCCTTTTATTATAGTCATTGCACTTTCTTCAACACTCACTTTTCATCCATCTTCCTCACAAAAACATGACAGTTTTACTATCTAAAGAAAAACACCTGTGTTAGACAATTCAATTATTGCAAAGATTGCATTACGCTTCTGCAGCCTTTGCATTTCTTGACGTACCTAGGCTAGTTAATTAAATCTTAATATTATCATCTGCTTGCGCAACTGAATAAAAGGCTATGCTGATGCTGTGCTACAAAGTAGCCAAGGTTGGGAGTTGAGTTCTCGAAGCCCTAAAGGAAGTTTGGGGAAATTGCCATCGCGAATCCAAGGTTGGGAATAGCCTCACTTCAAAAAGGGGCCAATCCAAACAATGTGGGCTGGTTTACGCGGCAACTGCAGGCATCGTTCCTTATCAGCTTATCGTTAAATGGACCCGCTCACCAGAGCTGTGGCGCTGCTCAAGGCTGAGAACAAGGCGGGGCAAGCGCCACAGCCCCAGCCTCAGCTGCCTTCCAAGGGAAGCAACGCGCAGCTCCAGGCTGCCTGATGGGAGCTCATGCAGCAACAGCCCGCCGACCCCAGACCAACTCCAAACCCCAACCATCCCCGCCACCAAACCACCACCAAGTCCGCACCGGTGCCTTTTGAATTCGCAAAACCCCCCGCACCCTCCCACAGTCCGACTTTAGTACATCTACCTTCACAATGGTGTGTTTCGCATCCGTTTCTGTTGCTGCCCGCCCGGCGATCCGCATCATCCAATTCGAACATCGAAAGCTAACCTCATAAACCCCCAATCTCAAGACGTCGATAGGCACAGGTTACGACCTCGCCAACTCCATCTTTTCCCCCGATGGCCGCAACTTCCAAGTCGAGTACGCCGTGAAGGCGGTTGAGAACGGCGGCACCTCGATCGGCATCCGGTGCAAGGACGGCGTCGTACTAGCCGTCGAGAAGCTCGTCACATCCAAGCTGCTCAAACCCAACGCCAACAAGCGCATCGCGACCGTCGACAGGCACCTAGGAGTGGTAAGCCGTTTAGCACCCCCCACCTCCCAGCTCCCAGCACCACCTCCAACCCCGCCTTCCCACCCCGCACACAATACAACCAGCCAGCCGCTAACCAGGGCCGCCGCACTTGCACACAGGTATACTCGGGCATGATCCCCGACGGCCGGCACTTCATCGAGCGGGCGCGGGACGAGGCGCGGGCCTGGCGCGACACCTTCAAGACGCCGATCGCGACGGCGGACCTGGCGGCGCGCATGGGTGGCTACATGCAGGCCTACACGCTGTACCAGTCGGTGCGCCCCTTCGGCATCACCGCCATCATCGGCGGCTTCGACAGCGCCGCCGAGACCCCCGTCGACGGCGAGGTCGGTAGCGGCCCCGCGTGTGGCGCCGGTGGTAAGGTCGAGGGCAAGACCCATGGTGGGCCGTTTCTCTACATGATTGAGCCGTCGGGTTTGTACTGGGGCTACTATGGTGCTGCTACTGGTAAGGGACGCCAAGCGGCCAAGGCTGAGCTGGAGAAGCTTGACCTGGGGGGCCCCGGCGGGCCGGCCCTGACTATGGAGGAGGCGGTCAAGGAGGCGGCGCGCATTCTTTATGTTGCTCATGATGATGACAAGGAGTTCGAGCTGGAGATGACGTGGATTAGCGGGGCCGACGGGCCGACCAAGGGGGCGCATCACGAGGTGCCCAAGGCATTGCGGGAGGAGGCGGAACGGTTGGCGAAGCAGGCGCAGGAGGACAAGATGGATGAGTAAAGGCGGCGGCGTGGCGGAATGGGCGGCGTTATTGTACCATACGCACCGGAGCGACGGCTACGGACTTTGGGTGTGGGAAGATAGACTAATCTTCATCTGCACTGGGACGCGGGGTCCCGGAACGAACGAACTCGATCACGACATTCACGGCTGCTTCTCCATTTTTGTTGTTCAAGACAGTATGTGAGTGGTGCCAACGGTTGCACGGTGTCACTATGAGTTCTGGTGTAGATACGAAACTTGGTACGCCGGGGTATTGACTGCCTTTATCTACAACCTAACTAACACAACACTGACCCTACTTCTTTTCCTCCCGCTCTCCCACGGCTGTAGCGGCAGCGCCTGCATGGCTCTGGCACCAGTTCAACCAGTCCAAAAAGAAAGACGGCTGGATCTTCACCTCGCCATTGAACCACTTGCGCTGCGTCTTCGCATACAGCGCAAACACCTCCTCCTCCCTCTCCTCGTCGCAGCACGTGACCGACGCAACCGCCAGACAGGCCGTCGACGCCGCCCTCGCAAACGCGTGTGAGGCATCCCTGGCCGCCTCCTCGTGTAGCTCACCCAGCAGCGAGGCCATGGTGCCCAAGTCCAGCCCGGGGATCGCAGCGACCTGGCTGCCGCCACGCGCCTTCTTGAGGCTCTTGGAGAAGGTCTGGATGATGTCGCAGGCCTTGTTGCCGAGCGCCTTGGTCGTGGTTGTGCGGACGAGGTGGAGCAGCGGCAGCAGAACGCGGAAGACGTGCGTAGAGCCGGCACCGGCCGCGGCCTCCTTCTTGACGTAGATGGCGAGCAGGTCGAGGATGCGGTGCTTGAAGTTGACAACCGTGTCCTTGGCGTCCTTCTTCTCCTTCTTCTTGTTGCTCGTCTTGGCCCGCTGCTTAAAGATCTCGGCCAGCTTCTCGTCCACCACCATCATCTCCGAGTCCGTCATGTCGGATTCGTGGTCCGTGTCGGCGTCGGCGTCCTGGTCGAGCCGGTGGCTGCCCAGGACTTCCGCGAGCGCGTTGTCTAGCGCGTCGAGCGCTTCTTGGTCTTTGTCCGCGGCGCTTGCGTCCTTGATCTCCTCCTCATCGTCCGAGTCCTCGCCGCTGTCATCGGGGCCTTCTGAGCCGGTTTCTTCGAGGTTGACGATCTCAACGTCGGAATCGAGCTCCTCTTCGTCACTCTCGCCGTCAGCAGCTTCGGTATCCATCATGTCTTCGTCCTCCGTGCTGAACAGTGCCTGTTGGCCCTTGGCACTCTCTTCAGCAGCCAGTGGGTCAATCAGGAGTCTGAGCGCGTCCTCCGTCATGTAGCCAGTGAATGCCTCGAAAACCTGCTGCGAGACCTGGCGCATGAGTGACGACGGCCGGGCAACCATGGCGAGAAGAATCTCGACAAGGTACTCAGAAATGCCCTCACCGGACTCCTGATCATAGCTCTCAAGCTTGTCGTAGCATTCCGAAAGCTCGTCAAAGAGATCTATTACGTCGGGGTCCTGGTTGTAGAACTGAAGAATTCCCACAGCGTGTAGCAAGGCCAATGCTTGCCGAGGCGCTCTTGAGCGATCTGTGCACTTTGCAGGATCAAGAAGGTCCTTCAGCCTTTCATAGGCATCAGGGAGAACTGAGGCAGCGACTTCATCATCCGAATCAACCTCGGCCTCGATAGACAAGATGGCACCACAGAGATGCCCGAAATCCTCCGGTCTCCGAACCAACTTTGCGAAGGCCGACGTCGACCTCGTCCGTAATGTTTCCTTAATGCCGTCGGGCACTGATGTATTTGAGTAGGCCAAGTCGGTCAAGGTGTTGATTGCTAAGCCAGGAACTGACTTGCCCGAGGTGTCGGCTTCGAGGTCCTCGGAGGGTACGCTAGCAAGCCTAAACAGATAAGACCCGAGGGCCTGGTAGTACTTCGACTCGTCAAGGCCGCTCTTTGACGGATTCTTCAGCTGCAGGATCTTGAGAACCTGTTTGACTGTGGTGGGTGTCGTTTGTTGCAGCAGCTTGTCAACCGTCTTAGTATTCGTGCGCTGCTCGAAGTTGTACGCTCCGTGTTTCCCGAGAAGCTCTTTGAGAACGGTGGGGAGAAGGTGCGGTGCTTTTTCAACGACAGCCTCAATGCCTTTCAAAGCCTTTACAGCTGCGCGGTGAAGGTACCGGTCCTCCTTGGAAGCTTGGTTCATGAGAGACACCATGAGGTTTTTGCTAAACAGCACGGACACCATGAAAGGAGACTCGTTAGCGCCCTCGAGCATCTTTTGAAAGATCATAAAACCCGAAAACTTTTGGCTGTCCGAGGCATTCTTGGAGAAAAAGCTCTCTGTATACCGGTTAACAACGCTGTTGACAACTAGGAGCATCACAGCACTTACCATCCACAACACGGTTCCAAAATTGCTTGAATTGCTCGGTGGCATCACTCTCGGACTCAACACCAAGCTTGACAAAGTGAGCAAGGATCAAATCCCAGACGAAGTGAAGTTGCGCCGTCCAGTTGCCCTGCTTTGGCTTCTTGCCGCCACCGTCCTCAGTCGATGTTTCTCTTCCGCTATCCTTCAGAGCGGCGGGTAGAGCGGCCAAAGACGTAGCCACCAAGGGGTGACGCCATGGCTGTTTCGGAACCTTCATTTTCGGGAAGCGGTCTAACGCAGCGATCCAGATGCCGACACCCTCGGGGGTCTTTGCGAATCCTGCCTCGGAAAGTTTCTCAAGGGTATCCTCAGCAAGCTTCTGCTCCATTTGCAATATTGCTTGCACGATGACGTATCCGCATTGCGATTTCAGCCAGCTTTTCTTCGAGGACAGCTTCAACAGAAGATCTAGAACCGAAAGCCACCTGATTTTGTCGGAGAGAATACCGGAGCGAACGAAGCATTCGATTCCAAAGAGTTGCCCAAAGTAGTGATCTCTCTCTTCCTGGCCTGAACCGGCTCCTCCCACTTGTGTCTTCTCCAGCAGGATGCCCAACACCTTGTCGAACGGCAGGCCTGGGTACTTGGAATTCGCCAGGTCTTTTTCCCCAAATAGCTGGCCCAGAATCTCGGTCAGGACTAGGCTGAAGCCGAGCCTCGAAGCATTCCTGCCACTGGCGAGACCGCGGAACAAACGCTTTTCGAGATGGCGCAGGAGGACGGGTTCGGGAACACATTCTTCGCCAAGCAGACCCGATATGATAGCATCCGCAGCCTCGATTCGATCGCTGACGTCTTCATTCCCTAGCTTATTGTACAGCTCCAGCTCCCTCTTGCGCTCGTCGACGGTAGGATGTTCGGTGAACGGGGACTTGTCGAGTGCCTTCGACGGCTTTGCCTTCGCTGAGCCATTGGTGGTCGAGGCATCTTTCTTTGACCGTTTTTGGGAGGGTAGGTTGTCATTGCTGACCTCCTTGGCCATGCGCTTCCGTTTGTTGGCCATGTTTTGCGATATGCCGTAACGAACTGAAGAGTACTCGGAATGGAGATAGTGGACTCGACTCTCCTGCCAGCGCCTGTGAACTCCAACCCCCCAAAGTTTTTAGCGGGGCCTATTTCCTGCCCACATTGACCGCTTCCATGCGATAACGTCAAACGGGGGTGGGGCCATCTCAGGTTCTTGGCGCTGCAAGGTACCCTCAATTGTTGCACATACCAGCAGGGCAGAACCTCGCTGCTTGCATCAATATCAGTGAGCTTAAATGCTTCCAGAAGCGGTCACGAAAAGGACAACGAACAACAAACGGCTGGATCCCTGCACAGAGAAAGTCAAGCTTTTCGAAGTTTGCTCTCGCCACCCATCTAAAAGGCACTCATCCCAGGAGAAATAAGAGACGGAATGGCATTGTCACAAGCGAATGACGGCCGCACTGTGTGCAACATTCCGCTTCCTTGCCATATCCCACAGGCAACTACATAGATAACTAACGACCATTGCCTCCGCTGTGTTCCAAGCCTTGGAGTCGTCATAGAAAAGCCGAAACAACGTCTTCAGTAACATTTGATTCATTAATGAAAAGATGCTTTTCGAGTGGACCAGGAATGTCTGATGTACGAATGAGTTCGTTATCTCGTCTCCAACCGGAAAAAAATATCTTTCTCAAAACCCACCGGCAGTGGAAACAGCGGATTCTCCAAGAACAGGCAAAGTTGTGGATTGGAAGCAGAGCTCATATCCGAGTTTCCCGCTGGAATTGATGGATAACAGTGGTCGACGAAATGAAGGGTCTTTGGTCCGGCGATGCCAGGGAATCTGAGGCGGGAAATCCAAGACAAAAACCATCCCTTGTTTCCTCTCTCGCAATGATCACCACACTTCAACTTGGAAACTGCAGCAACCGGTGAACCCCGTTTCTATTAGCTTACCATCAACCTCCCTTTTCGTTGAGCTTCATTCTCAACAGCCAAGGGATCCAGCACACAGACCAACAGTCTCCCAGACAACAAACACATCACTCTCCACTTTGCTAACCAAATCTCACGACGCCCCTTGCTCTCATCAACCTCACCGCCTTCTCCAGGTACAGGAACGAACGAGTTGATAAATTTTTCTTTCTCACATGTCCGTCTTACCCTCGCCGGGGTCGCCCGAAAAGGCACAGACCGACTGGAGACGGAGATGACCATGCACGCCGTACCTTGCAGCAGCAGCCCTAAACGCCGTGCATTCATTTCGATTACGCTAGTGCAATGCATCCAGGGTTCAAGGGCTCCATTTCGAGGTTCTGGAATCCGAGCCTTGCGAGACTTTTTGACTGTCCGAGAATATGGCTTTTTGACCCTTGAGAGACCGAGGGTTAGGGACAGCGGGTTGCGAAGAAAGTGCTAAGTGAGCGAGAGAGTCAGGATTGAAAGATCAAGACTGCTGCAAGGGCTTTGGAAGGTGTAAGAGCCAGCATAAGTTTCAAGAAGTCTGTCCTTTGGGTTTATTTTTGCTTTTCTTATTCCCAAAAAGACACCTCTATCTTATTTTCTCTTTTGTTCGCTTCGAAATACAAGAGACAAGTGATATTCTTCTCAGTTGACCGACAAGTGCATGTTTAATTTCGCCAGCTACAATTGATTCTATCTAATCAGGAAGCGGGTAGAATGTAATTTCTCTGGGCAACTTGCATAAACTCAGACAAGAGACAAGCAAATGTGCACTGTGCACAAGAACGCTTGAAGTGGCTTGCTCGCACTCCTGCTGGTGAAGTGGGGCCGTATGAGTGGATTTGGCTCAACTCGCTGTACGAAGTCTATCAACAACACCTTTAACAAGTTTCTGATATGGCCTGTGAGAAGGATTGCTGTGCCAGGCGGCGTGCGGCACACTTCGTATCCCCCGCAACTGCGCCATTTGTATCATGAGACTGTGTGCAAGACTTTCGGACGAGCATCATGGCCTATTCGGAGCCCCGACGTTGCCCGGTTGGCAAGGCTGTGAAGGGATCCACAGCTTCAGGCTCCCTCAGCCATGCCTCCGCGCTTGCCGGTTGATGAGACTCCCACAACCGCCGGGGAGTTTTGAGAAAAATTGAGACTTTCAAAGACAACCCTAACTTTCATCACGAAAAGTGAGACCTCGCGGCTTGAGGCCCACGTTATTTGAAGCCTCAAGTGTGACGGAGAAATACCAGCCGCGCGGTTGAGGTGAGTCGGGGACATCCCAGAGCAGGTAGCCCTTGTTGTTTCATCAGGTGACACCGCGTCCTGCCCGCTCTGTTACCCCGCCGCACGGTTGACACGGGGAGCTTCAGGTTGTTGACCAAGCTCCAGAAACCCGCGTCCCGTTTGTTTACTTTGCCCTTTACCCCGCGCCGGCGCGACATATCGGACGTCAGGTGTGTCAATGCGGCATGCATCCTCTTGCGTTCCCGGGTGCCCGCGCAGATTCATTGCCTTGCCGCGCCCGTGCGTTGTTCTCTCTCTGACAAACTCCGCAGCAAAACGTTCTGCGCCTTCTCATGCAGCTTCTCAAACAGGCCCTTGCAATGGGCTCAAGCAAACCAGAAGCCGTCGGTGGGCTCATCAGGGAACCAGGCCAATCCGCTTTCGGATGCGGAGGAATGGAGAGGACCCATTGTCTGGATGCGCGTGGTGTGGCTGATGTGAGCTGGGGAATGTAACCCGAAGCGTGCGAAGCATGGGCGCCTGACAGCTGAACTCGGTTGCATTGGCGCCCCGGCACCGGCGCCGAGAGCTCGACTGCGAACAGCGATTGGGTGACGATCCGATGTTTTGCTGTCGCTCTGGTTGGGTCATGCGGGTCATCGGGTTGTGCGCTTTTTTGTGCAGCGCTGATCAACCCGCGACGACGGTGAGGGGAAAGTAAACAAACCTCATCGCTGCCCGCTCGAAGCTTCATCTTTCAAAGCTTTTACTTTCTGTCTGTCGAGATTCGGGGAGATCTCGATCTCGCGATTCACGATCCGGAAGGAGAGGGAGCGGAAGGGCGAATCAGGTCGATCGGGAAGGACGAGCCGGGGTTCGAGGAGCTCTCGGCGATCTTGTTCAGCCTTGGAAAATCACGCCGGCGCAAAGCAGGGATGTTGGCTCTCGCCCTGCCAGGGAGGATGACGTCTTTCCCGATCGGGACAGGGAGAAGGCTGATGGAGTCGGCAACAACCCCTCGCCAGGCAACGGTGATGCTATTTCCAGCCTTGCAACCGATCCAACCGAGCCGCCGAGATCGTTGTGAGAGTTGTCGGGTGGTCTGGAGAACGGGGAGAAGCTTGCCGCATTGTTGTCGATGAACGCAGTTGGTTCATGATTGCGGGCAAATTCCCCGATGTCTCGTCTCATGGGACGCAAGCTTTGGGCGGGAGACCGACAGGCATGGATGGGGTTGCGCCCCAGCCATTTTACCGGACGGAAACAATCTCCCAGTGTTGCCCGTAGTTCGTCCACCACGCAGAGAAAACCCGGCCCCATTGCTTGGTTCTTGCACATGCCAATGTCGTCTGGGGAACCAACCCAACCAATCAGTCCCTTGAGAAGCGGTTCAAAGGGACACTGAACATTGAGGCCCCTTTGGGCCCGCACGAGGGTGGGACAGACAGGGACCCTGGTCGATCCGTTGCTGGGGCTCGACTTCCGCGCAGCTTGGCTAACCTTCTCTGACGCAATTCCTCTCGCGAATCTTGGTTGCCAGTTATCGAAGGCTGTGTGGTGACGCAAAAGACTCTACGGCTGAGTGATTCTCAAATGGGGAGCTTGTGGAGGGTATTTCGACATCAGAACGCTGAAAAGGAAAGTAGTTAGATCCCTGGCGTGCCTGAGAAGGGAGCTCCCTGGAAGTGGGACAATGTAGGTTCGTGCCAGTGTCCGCTATGTTTGAAACGAAACCTGCAATGGGTAGCAACTACGACGCAGTTACCAAGTATTCGAACCGACAGAGACGTTTATTGTCGGTATCAAAACTTGGGGTTCGGTTCCTTGCTTCCCTCCTATTTTAGTTCATTTCTTTACTTTGCCTAAACGAGTGTTCTGTCTGTAGTTTTGCCGCTCCCGGTGAGACACGTAAAGTATGTTCTGATGTGGAAATGCCTGGACTTTTGTTCAGTCGCTTTCCCGGCCAGTAACATGGCTGCGAAGCAATTGCCAATTCGAGTTGCTCAGTGGCTCGGCAAGTATCGCAGCCAACAGGTCGGAGAAAGAGCGCTAAAACACAGCGCTTGTATCCCTGACATCCAGCCCTGCTCGATCACTCGACCGAAACGACATAACTAACGAGTCTTTTGTGTGAGCCGACATTGTCGTGCATTGTGTGGTTGCCGGGCAGGCGTGGAAACAGTCCCTGGCTCCAGTTCACACGATTTTCGCCGTCTTTCGATGCCGAGCCATCCTGAAACCGGCACTCCGGGCAGGCGTCGATGCGGCAAGGAGCGGCTGGTCTTTGGAGGAGGCCCAAACGTCCGATATTCCTCATCCCAGTGTTTCTGTTGCGTCGCCCATAATGCAGCCCTCCCGCACGGGATGGCCTGAGAGAGTGGTCGTTTGAAGCTTGATTTGGGACGATGATCTGGAATACTTCAGGTGGAGCCAGGATGCCAGGGCAGAATTGTTCACGACACATAGTTAGTGTAAGACGGAGTTGCGCATGTGCCAACTGAATGCTTCTCCGAGACTACCTTAGTTAGGTAGGTACTGAGCTCTGAGCGGGAATCTTGCTTGTCTTGCTCGGTCGTTCTGTCTCTCGTCTATCGTCGGCATCTTGGCCGGTTGCTCCGTCATCCATCCTCGTGAGACTGAATAGCAGTGAATCCTTCAATTGGTGTCGACTGATATTCGGCCCCCGAGACCACTTGCTGTGCCTGACAGCGAGCAGACTCCCCATCCAGGGTCGCTCGCAGCTGCGGCCACGAGGCACCAAGAGCGGCACATGAGGCCCAACAGCGCAGCCATCCCGTCCCCACGTCCAGAATCCAGATGTACCAATGCTGCGGGTGCCTGTGTTAGACGGTACATGGATCTGCTTTGCCTTGTGAGGGTGGATAATGTTACTTCAATTTGCACTGCACAGCGACCATGTCACCCCCAAGCGCCGTGCCGTAGGAGCTCCCCTGCACCTCAGAGAAGGAGCTCCCCCCCGCCCCACCAGCTCCCCGAGCTCTCCACGAACAGGGGACCCGCTGTTCAATGTCCCTGGCGCCAGGTACCTCAGTAACCGCAACAACCATGCTTGACCCGAATCGCCCCTGACAACCTGTGTGAGAAAATCAACTGGTTGATGGGGCTTCCCTGTCGACGCTGTGCACCACGCCGGGAAGGGAAAAATCATTCTTTAACTGCCACCCTCCCAGTGATCGTGAGTACCAGTCTTCCAACAGCCAGCTTGACGAGCAGCAACTTGGATTCGGTAGGTTAGCATCGAAGGTGGCCGAGTGCCGTGTTGTCGGCACGGATATCAGAGCTGGAGTGCAAACCGACGGCAGATCCAAAGTTGCATGAAGAGCTGCCGGGATTTTTTGGTTCAGCGACCCAGCGCCCACCCACCTGCAGCAGCCAGGAACAGGAACTTTCCACCCATCCATCCCAACTCCGACTTGCACCACAATTGCCAGAAAAGTGGCACGCCATCCGGGAACGCACACCACCACCACCACAGCCTCTGCTTCTTTACTCTGATCTCTTTCTTTCTCGCGTTCAAGGAATCGTGCAGCAAACAGCTCCGTCGAGGGCCCCGGCTCCCCTCCGCATCCGGACCCCTACCAGCAACCTGGAAACCTCCCGGTCTGTTCATTAAAGCGGGACCCCCGCTATAATTCACAGGCTTCCACCCTCCCTGGTTCTGCCAACCCGAATTCGCAGACCGCCCGCGTTGCACCGGACGACGAGAGAAAACTGAAGTTCGGGTCCAGCAGCCTCGAAGCTTTTGCACCCGAACACTTCTCAACAGGTGCAACTGAGGTGGTCGTCGCCAATTGAAGTCGACGGGTTTCCTAGGACTCTAGTCGAGTGTTACTGCGTTCAGTGTTGGACTTCTTGCCCAGGTCGACGACCGTTTCTCCCTTCGGCTCACCTTGCTCGACAACCAACGCAGGCCAAAACCTCCTTGACGCAGCATCCTACAATTGGCACCTCCGAAATCTGTGCATGCACCGATATCCTGTTCTGACATGGAAACCTCATCGCCGCTGGCTGCTATGCGGCCGGCGCCGCCCTCCACCTTCGGTCAACCCAATCTCTTCGGTCCGCACCTGGTGCCCAGCCCGCTCGGCAGGAACCAATTCACCTTCCAGCTCCCAAAACCGGAATATTTCAGCAGCAAGTCTCTTCGAAATTCCTCTCCGGGGGCGTCGCTCGCGGCCGACTTGTCACAGAACTTCAAGCTCAACGATGTCAGGTGAGTGCCTTCTTCCTCCTCGTCGAATACCGTATGGAGACCAAGTGACTTACACATAAGGCAATAAAACAGCAGCCCGATGTTCCCTACGCCACGGCGCGCTTTGTTCACGACAGCCAACATGATGGATGCATTGGATGGTCGTGGTAAGCTAGGGAACTGGTTATGGATACGGTCGAGAGTCATGGGGCTGATGAGTTGCGTTTCCAGGTTACGTGACTACGCCGCCTCTTCCAGCTTCGTCTCCTGGGTGCGTCGATATGATGGACATGTCACCGTTGCCGCACAAGGTCCCTTTTGTGGCCCATGTTGAGCTCCCGTCCCCGACCCCTGGATCCGATGACATGATGGCGGAAACACCCGTCCCGCGTTCCGCCTCTCTGCAGCCCTCGAAGCCTCTCGCGGCCGAGTAAGTTGAGATTATACATTCCTGCCAATGACTTTGGACCCACATCAGCTCACACATTCTGTAGACGGAGGAGAATTGGTCTCAGGAGGCCATCTCTCACCCGTGCCAAAGGCTTCAGCGCGATTGGCACGGTTGGTCGTCCACAGGGCGAGAACCAGCCCCCACCATTCCGGTTTGGAGCCGGAGGGGACGGCCAACTTGGGTCCTCTCCTTCCTCGTCTTTGTCGTTGAGCGAATGCTTCCAGGACTCCCCCCCGCAGGAGCGACGCCCAAAGAGCTCGAACAGCCCGTGCCCCCCCATGGCCGTCACCCGTCCCAAGGCACACTTTAACAGCCTCACTGCCGCGAGCGGTGTGCGCAATGGATCCCCCATCACTAGTCAAGGGCGGAGGACGGCGAACCCTTTCCTGCGTCCCCGGAAACAATATCGGCGCTCTTTGAGCATGTTTGAGAACGCTGGGGATGTTGTTGGGACAAAGAAGGAGGGACCGGCGTTTGCTTGTACGGCACTGCAGTCGGTCATGGATCTCGAGGAGCAAAACGAGCCCATCCTCCCGCACTTCTTTCCAGAAGACGAGTGTGACAACATCCCGCGCATTACGCGTGAGACAATGCTGGAGGTGCTGGACGGAAAGTACAGCGACAAGTTCGAGCATAAGATGATCGTCGACTGCCGGTTCGAGTACGAGTACGAAGGGGGCCATATTGACGGTGCCATCAACTACAACGATAAAGAGCTGTTGGCGAGTCAGTTGGTCGACAACCCGATGCAGGGCCGCACGCTCCTCATCTTCCACTGCGAATACTCGGCCCACCGAGCTCCGATCATGGCCCGCCATCTCCGCGCTCGGGACCGAAACGAGAACGCCGCCTTCTATCCCAAGCTCTTTTATCCCGAGATATACATTTTGGATGGCGGGTATAGCGGCTTTTTCGCGGACCATCGCGAACGCTGTTACCCCCAGGCCTACGTCGAGATGAACGCTGCTGAGCATGTTAACACCTGCGAGCGGGAGATGAATCGGCTGCGCCAGAACCGCAGGGGCCTGGGCCGCGCGCAAACCTACGCGTTCGGGCAGCAGAGTCCAGGGCTGGACTCGCCCACCGCTCCAAGTCGTGTCAACCGTGACATTTCTCGGGCACTCGCGGCCTCGCCCAGCATTTGCCCCGAACGTGGGCCTGCGAGGCGGATGGTGTCCTATTAACACCTCCAACCACAGCTCTCGTATTTGCTGGCTCTTCGTGTCGACCTGACCCGGCCATACCCCAGCAAGCAGCGGCTTTCACTTGCCGACTGCATACTGCGAATACGGTTTCTGCCATTCGGAGACTAATCTTTCATATGTTCTTTCAACTTCTTCATCACTCATGTTTTTACCTCGTCCTCACTTGGACCTGGGACCGGCTTGCCAGCGTAAGGACTGATGATCCAGCAATCGCCGGCAAGCCACAGCATACATGTTTTCGGCATTAGACCTTGTTGGCATAGCGTGGCGTTATCCGGGCTTGGGGCCTTGGATCCGGTATCCTTGGGCTCGGCGACCTGGTCTTTTTTCATCATACGGCATTGTCATCGCGTTGGCATCTTTCACCATTGCATCGCGTCTTCTTCGAGTATGCGGCAGATGTCTTCACTGGCTTATGGGCGGCCGAGATAGGCTCGGCTGACCCATACCATGCCATTTACCAGTCCTATCGCGGCACGGAACTGGCTATTATTTCTTAATACCTTCGTGATCACGCTGATGGCAGCTCCCGGACCCAATTCATAATTGCCGCGAGGTTCAACCTAGGAGCTGTCCACGATCGCACCCACCCGCCCAGACGAGGCTTTTCCTCAGCATATCAATGTACGAACACTTCACCGGATAAATTCCCTGGCTCAGTCCGACATACACCGGGCCTTTACACACATTTCCTTTGTCAAGTTTACGCGAAACGTTGTCCCCGAGGAAGCCAACACGTGGTGGACCAGAATGGGCAGTCCACGATTGCGTTTGCAGTGGTTTGCATGGTTTTACCTTGGGATGAAGAGACGAGGGGAGGGGGAACTGGACTACCAGATGTGACTGGAGGAATAACACGGAAGACGTTCTGTGGCGAAGGGGGAATACATGAGTTCGGTGGTTACGCTTTTCCGCCTGAAATTATGAGGCTGGGAAAGAGATGGATGATGATGGAGAGGAAGGAAGAAAGGGGAGAAGTTTTGTGGTGATGAGATGGATTGGCCCTCCTGTTTCTGGGGTCGCCGCCCACGACACTGATCTTCTCTACGTCTCCGTGCATCTGTCTGCTCGGTACGAACCCTACACAACCGTCGCCGCTCCTAGTGGTTTCTGGGAGCCGGGATCTCTTCTATGTTTTGATGTTTCTCCTGGGCACCATTCTGTTTGGGGTTTGGTTTTTCCGCCCTCTTTCTCTCCCGTATTGGGAAATCTTTGGCTGTGAGAAAGCAGCAAAACTTTGTACCCTACCGTCACTTCGAGTAGCGAGACACAAAACCGAGGCAAAAAAAGTCCAAAACTATTTTATGAATCTTATTGCACGCGGTTGACGTGAAACATGGCGAGTTTTGGGACCAAGAATAACTTGGGCTGCTGGTTGGCTCCCAGCTTCATGACAGCGTACCACTCTAAACACAGCTGATCCCCAATTTACCCCTTTTCTATCACAACAAAGATGTGACTCACTGAACCCCGAGCTCGGAACAAAAGATAAAGTCATCGATAGCGACCACGTTATGCTTGTTACTGACCTATCCTTGGCATTAACTTAGTTAATGGCGGCAAGTATTTTATCACGAGATGAAAATTCAAGCTTGTGGTTTGATATAGGACAGGGGTCTTAGATTTTGGATAATTTAGCCGTATTATGCAGGAGCTAGGCCATCTCTACTTTACGGGCCGTTGCGAGGCGGCGAAAACGGCGGTGCCAGCGGCGGTATTCGCGGCAGCGGCGGTGTTGAGCCGGAAGAAAGCAGAAATAAAAATTTGACCAAAAGTTGCGGAATGTGATCGTAGTCTTTTTTGACGAAAATGTTAGGACGGAGAAAAAGATTGTCCTACATGTCTCGGGCCTGCATTTATTGGCGGATATTGATCCCCAAAAGAGCGAAAGAGGTTGATATGTGAGTTCCCGGTCTACATGACCGAGAAACATGTCTGAGAAGGTAATAATTCTTGTTATGGGAGGGAACGGCGTCGTTGTTCTTGGGATGACAGATAAGTGGGCCTTCACTTACACGCTGGCTCCGAGAGACTCGGAGCCGGAGCCGAGGTGGGACCAAAGTCGGCAAAAAGAGACCCACTTCTCTCCGGCGCCAAGGACCGATTCCCCCGGCCATACGGTGTTGACCGGATTTAGTGCTATACGAGTGTAACATGCATATCATGCGCTCAAGGATTATCAGGAGTCTGGGTTATTCAAGATTTTAATATTCTGGTTTCTCCGCCTTCTATTGCTGCTGAACCGATTGATCTCGTGGTTTTGTACATATTCCCAGCGTCGCAGTATCCGTACATGCATAACCTGCACTGTGGAAGCGGAGCCATTACTAAAGCGAGGCGCTTCGATAAGATAAGCCTTGCCGTCGCGTCCTGCATCATCGCAGCACGGCAGCACGCGCTCATGAGTACCGGAACCAAGCCAACCCCGTGATAAGCCACAGCAAGTCCAATTCCCACAACCTCTACCGACTCATTTGGAAACTTAGAATCCCATCTTATTCTAATTATGAGCTTTGATATAAGGCCGCACCTCTAACCTTAATTTTCAGGATCTGGCTCCTAGGGATGATGAATTGAGAGGCCAACCTATCTCAACCTCCAACCTTCCTTCACCCACCACGACACATTTCCTCCCTCATCCATCTATTAGGCTGACAGCTTTGAGCCTTTTTATTACAACATGGCTGCCAAGATGTAAGTCACAAACACCCGATGCTTCAGCGACGTCACAGCTACTGACCAGATCAGCTTCGTTTTCGGTAGCATTAATGGCCAGCTCCGAGCTGCATTCGGCAAACTCTCCGCATTGCACGCCAAAAACGTCTTTAGCTTTGCAGTCGTGACAGGGAATCTGTTTGGTGAGGCACAAAATGATGACCAGCTCACAGACCTACTCGAGGGGCGCATCGATGTCCCATGCCCTACCTACTTCACGGTAGGCACCGTATCCTTACCCCCGCGGGTCGTCGAGAGGATCGAGAAGGACGAGGAAGTGGCACCCAATCTTCATTATCTAGGCAAACGCAGCGTCACAAAAACCTCTGAAGGCGTACGCATTGTGGCCTTGGGCGGCGTGGTGGACCTGAACATCGTGGCTGGTTTATCCAAGGAGCAGCATGAGCCCATTCACACCGAGGGCGACGCTAAAGCCCTCCGGGGAGCCAACAATGCGGACATCCTTCTCACTGCCATGTGGCCGACCGATGTTTGGAAGAATAGCTCCAAGGCGAAAGAGCTGAAAATTGGTTCTGAAACGGCACCTTCCAGTCAATCTATAGCAGAGCTCTGCGAAGCCCTGAAGCCCAGGTACCACTTCGCCATGTCTCCCGATAACTTTGCGTTTGAGCGCGAGCCGTTCTTTCCCGACGCCGCGGGCGAGGACAAGGAGAAAGGCATCGCCCTTACTCGCTTCATTTCACTGGCACCCTGGGCGAATACCGCCAAGGCCAAGTCGATGTACGCCTTCACTCTCAACCGGGAGGCTGTCATCGCCCCGCCGGACGGAAGCACTCTCACGCCCTTCTACAAAGCCTCGCCTAAAAAACGCACCTTCGACCAAGCTGAGTTCTCCCGCTTCTCCAGCGGTCACCACGGGCACGACAACGATCGCCGACGCAAGCACCACCGCCGCGACCGCGACCGCGAGCGGTCCCCGCCCCCGGGGCCGGACCGCTGCTTTTTCTGCCTCTCCAACCCCAACCTGCCCACGCACATGGTCTGCAGTGTTGGCGAGGATACGTACCTTGCTACTGCCAAGGGCCCGCTCCCCGCCGCTGATACCTTCAAGGCGCGTGGTCTAGACTTTCCAGGCCACTTCATCATTACCCCGCTCACCCACGCAGCCTCGCTCAGCGCCGCCGCCATGAGCGAGGAGGAGGCCGGGAAGACGTTTGCCGAGATGACACGGTTCCGCAACGCGCTCCAAGGCATGGTGGCGGGGGCGTCGAAGCGCAAGCTGGGCGCCGTTACGTGGGAGATCAATCGCGCCCGCAACATCCACGTACATTGGCAGTTCTTGCCCGTGCCGGCTGACATGGTGAGCAAGGGTTTGGTGGAGGCTGGGTTCAGGGTCCTCGCGGAGGATATGAAGCTGGGCAAGTTCGCCGTGAAGGAGTTTGACACGGCGGATAAGGTGCCGGGGGATTATTTCCGGGTGTGGATCTGGGCGGAAGAGGACGGGGAGGATGGCGGCAAGGTGGTGGGCAAGTGCCTGCTGCTGCCGTTCGATGAGAGCGTGCGGTTTGATCTGCAGTACCCGCGCAAGGTCATGGCCAAATTGCTTGGGCTGGAGGATCGGACGTTTTGGCAGGACGTTGTGCAGTCGGAGCAGGAGGAGACTGCGGATGTGGCGGCATTTAGGAAGGCGTTCAAGGAATGGGACTTTACGCTGGCTGGTTAAGCAGCGGCGCTACCGGAACGGACAGACAACGGGGGCTGCGGGGGGTGTACGATGAGTGACTCTTTAGACGATATCGAGGGATGGGGATCAAACACTGTGGTATGGCTCATATAGCCTGGTTTTCCCTGGGATGGGCCTCCGATATCTAGACGAAGAACGAAAATTAACCCGACCGAACATCTCGAGTACCTTGTCCTCCTGTTATGCCGAGACCCTTCATTATCGCATCCCACATCTCACCCATCCGAATAACCATCCGGCGGACCATCCGCCCAGCCGTCCACCCTACTCTCCACGCTATCACACCCCAGTCCGAACCTCTCCGTTTAGTTCGCCGAGTATTGCGAAATCCTAAAGAAAACCCAAGCAAAGTCAGTCGTATCCCTTTCTTAGAACACGTCAATCAGTGAAACCGAAAACATACTGCTTAACCCGCGGCTTATACATGGTCACGTTGCCGCAGTTGACGCACCGCAGCATGTCGTTGGCCGTGAGCCTCGTGGTGAAGCCGCACGACGCGCACAAGTAAGGGACCTTCTTGTCCGGGGTGGCATAGTCTAGGCGGACGGCGGTCTGCGGTGTCTTGGACCAGATCCGCTGCGGCTGGTTCAGGCTGCGGCTGGCTGTCGCCGCGCTGACGATGTTGGTGCGCCGGGCCGGAGACTGCACGATGATGTTGGCGTCCTCGGGGACGTCATCGGAATTGTTGCTGCTGCTGCCGTTGTTGCTGGCAGCAGTGTTGTTGTTATCGTGATGGATGGAGGGGGTTCTGTTGCCGTTGTTGTTCGCCTCGGACTGGCGTGCAGGTGGTACGTAGGCCTCACGAAGAGACATGATGAGCAGAGTATTTTTTAAGTTGGTTTGAATGACTTGATGGATGTGGTTGATGTGTGTCGGCCAAGTGCCCTCTCCTCGTCGGGTTGATGGCGTGTGTGTAAGTGCGCGAACGATTTTATGTGTGCAGCCCGGAAGGACATTCCATTTTAGTTGAGCGCCGGTCGTCATTGAAACAGTGCATTCTTGTTTCTTTACGGTTGCTAGTCTTGTTTTCAATTTGTGGCTCTCTCTGGGAAGGCACCTAGATTCCGTCTCAACTCAACGTTGCTTGTTCTTTCCGTACACTGATGGATGAGAGGTACAGTGCGAAGTACACTCTAGATTTACTGTGCATTGTGGTTTCCACCGAGTTATGCATCAAACGGTACGGTACCTTGGCAGCCACCCCACCCTCCCTTATCGGCCTTATCTTGGCTCGGCTGGCGCTCGCCCGGCCAAAAAAAATTAGAGAAGTCGGACGTGATCGAGGCTCCAACTGCGTGTTACTGTCGCAGGGGAAGGATATACAACGGCATTTTGGACGCCGCCACAATGCCGTCCACTACCTCCGGCCGTATTGTCAAGACCTCGAGGGGCTCGAAAAAGACCCCCCACCAAAAAAACCACCGATGGGAGTCGTTCAGCACCAAAATCTCGAAACTCCATTCCCTCGATCCCCTCCGCAAAGTCCGCCGCCATGACCTCGACGCCGAAGATCTCGATGCGACGACTTCATACCTGCGCAATGGCTTGGACAAATGGGCCGAACTCAACATCTCTCGGCCGTATATGGCTTTCAAACGGCAGATCAACCCCCTTACCGAATCGCTCGCCCAGATCCTCTACCATGAGGACCGCATCATGGGCCTGCTCGCCGAGTACATCGCAAAGCACGAGAAAGAATCCCTCGAACCGCTGCTAGATTTAGTAACAGCATTTGCGCACGATCTCGGTATTCGATTTGAGAAGCACTACCCGCGCGCGCTCACCCTAATCGTCAATCTGGCCAGCAAAATCCACGACGTCGAGGTTATTGAGTGGACCTTTGCCGCCCTGGCCTTCCTTTTCAAATATCTATCGAGACTACTTGTCCCCGATCTCAGAGCGACATACGATGCCGTGGCTCCTCTCATGGGCAAGGCGAGGAATCCGGGACACATCGCGCGGTTCGCTGCCGAAGCGATGAGCTTCTTAGTCAAGAAGGCGTCTGCCCCGGCCACAAGGACAAGGCGCTGCCGCTGTTGGTGGAACACGTGAGGGAAGATCTTGATGGTATGGTTAAGCAGAAGCAGTTTGAGCTGTACAGCCAGGGTATCATGACCATGTTTGCCGAGGCAATTAAGGGGGTGGGTGATGGCATCCATTCAACAGGGCCAGAAATCTTTGCCGCCCTCCAACGGCACGTACCCGAGAAGGAACTGGAGCTACCCGAGCAGGCTGTTTGGACGGGAGTCTGCTCTGGCGTGCTTACCAGCATTATCCACCACACCAATATGGATACCTTCAGGGGCATCGAGTCAAGAATCGTCGAGGAGGCATCGGATGGACGGCGCGCAGCGCTGTTCATCCAGGTTTTGGGGACTATGGTCGGTGTGCGGAAGGGTACCCGCATCCATGATTGGGGAACCCTTGTGAAGACACTCGGCCAGTTGCTCGTGTCTTTCGCCACTCAGAAGGAACACATCGAAACCATGGATCCCTCCCAAGTATGGCAGAGGATCATCGTCAACACCACGGTTGTATGGGCTCGAGCCCCCATCGATGCGCTTCTCCCCGCCCTATCCACCTTCAACGGGACTATGACCAAGGAACCCTTAATGCGCTGGTATATTCTCTTTTGTTCGTATTTGGCCGATCTCAACTCTGAGAGATTCCGTGGCTTGTTCATGAAGGACTTTCAAAAGTAAGTCCCTTGATCTGCGTCCGCCCAAACCTCATGCTAACATGTCTAGGTTTATCGTTGCGCATTGGTCGCAAGGTGCAAATGAAGACGTGCTTTGTGTACTATTGCCGCGCATGGTGGAAGCCGGCGGACTCCCGAACCTTGGCGAGAAAGAGATCTTTCAACTCCCCCAATCTTGGCAGGACCAGATTGTCAGCAAGTTTGTCAGACTCGGGGACACCCCTTTCCCGGAGAGCGGTGGGTTCGGCAAGGACCCAGAAACCTGGAGAGACAAGTGTTTACCGAAATACTCGGCACGCTTGCGCATCTTGGAGGCGACCTCGGTGCATCCTTCGACGAATGCCAGGATAGCCGAGGTTTTGCTTAAGAAGCTGAAGCTTGCTCTCCGGCCATCTTCGTCACTGCCGACCGACGAGGCACATTTCATCCTCAGCGATGGATTTCGCGCCTACCTCCGGATGTGTGCTCCTGCTGGCTCCGTTGATACAACCTTGGCGCCCTTGTTGAGGGCGGCCGCCCCACGTTTTTGCCGTTCGCCCGCCTTTCTTGAAGCTCTGTTGGATTACGAGCGCGAAGTCAGCGGGAAAATCCAACGGTCGCCTGTAACCAGCAACGGCGACAGCCAGCAGGAAGAAGAAGACCCTTTGCTTAGGTGTCTAATCGACAACCTCTCCACGCCATCCCATGAGCTCCGGCTTGCATCCCTCAAAATCCTCGAGATCTTGGAGTTCACCCCTGACTCCAACTCTGCTCTGGCCACCATGATTCAAGTGGAAGAATTACCCCTAAACCTCCAGAGTGTTCGGACCATTGCAGTCCATCTCCGTAAACTCAGTCAGGTGTACTCTCACATCGACCAGGAATCATGGCTGATGCGAGCTATTCCGGCATACTTGTTCGGCATGACAACGGTACCCCTATCACCGGTTTGGGATGACGCCGTCGAGGCAATGAAAAAAGTGGCAGAGAGAAAACAGGGTGAAGAGGTATTGGCCGAGATTGCTTTCGAATGGTTGGCAGTACCAGCCCCGCAGTGGACTGGTCCTTACAAGCCGCCGGCGGAGGACAACCACAAGGCCCTGACAAACTTTGACTGTCTGAATATGATGGCTCTTAATGAAAGTGCCAGCGGCACGGGAAGCGTCATGGATGACCCCTCTCAAGACATGCTGAGCGCCTTTGAAGAGGGCCAGAAGATCGTCGAGTCCCCTTCGGAAAGAGCACGTGGAAAGGCACTCAAAGCTTTCACTGCCTTGCCTGTCCTTGCCGAGAAGCGGTCCAGAAAGCTAGTGCCGTATCTATTCTCGTTCACCGAGGAGGGTGAGACGCAGTCGGAAGAGGCTGAAGGCGATGCCGAAGAATCGCCGGAAAGCAGCTGGTCTCTTCCCGACCGGAAGGCTCTTGTTGGCGTATTTGCGCAGTTTAATAACCCCCGAGTCCTCTATGAGAGCCAAAAGGTGTACCGGGCTCTATTGAAGCTGCTGGCAAACGGTGATATCGAACTTCAAAAGCTGGCTCTCAAGTCGATTTTGGCCTGGAAGAATGACTCGATCAAGCCGTACCAGGAACACCTTGAATACCTCCTCGACGAGGCAAGGTTCAAGAACGAGCTCACCGTCCTCTTCCAGGGTGACAACCAGATCCGACCCGAGCACCGTCCGGAGGTCATGCCGGTTCTCCTCCACCTTCTCTACGGTCGAACTATCTCGAAAAAGGGCGTGGCGAGTGGGCGGCATGGTCTTCACGCAACACGCCTCGCTGTCATCCGACAGCTGAACGTCGAAGACATGGGCAGTTTCCTTGACATTGCACTCGGCGAGCTTCGAAACATTCAGGTGGTCGATGCAAACGGGCTTCGCGAGAGCGTGTTGGCTCACGAGGCTCTCCCAGTCCGGAAGCAAGTTGGTCTGCTCAACATGATCGAGTCTATTATTAACGAGCTTGGGACGAGTGTGTCGTCGTATATGGAACCTCTTGTCAATGCCGTTCTATACTGCCTCTTCTTTTCCTGCCGGCAGCTTGGAGCTAGCTTGGAGGAAGGGGATACAGAAGAGTCGGACGACCAGACCCAGAATGCTTCTTTGTTCAGGGTTGTGCGGACAACGGCGCTCAAATCTTTGTGCAAGCTATTTCAGAACGCACCGGACTTTGACTGGGTCCGGTATCAGGATATGATGGTGAAGGAGGTCATCAGTCCCCGGATTGATAAACTACCAGCCGAGACGACACAGGGTGTTTCTGCTACCTGGAAGCTACTCAGCACCTGGGCCACCCTTTCTAAGACCGCGTTGTTTCTCTCTGTCGACAAGAGAGTCCTGCCCAAAATTGTCGAAACCCTTGGAATCGAGAAGGCTAAGGATGAGGTTAAGATATTTGCTCTTGAGATCCTCAAGAACCTCATCAACCTTGCACAGGCTCCTGCCGCCGACTCTGAGTGTAATTATCTGATCAAGTCTGAACTCTTGAACCCCAACATCGACCTCATACTCAAGGAGATCAGCGGTCTGCTACGCGACCAACCCGATATCAGTCGGGATTTGTTAGGAACTGCAGTCGATACGGTCGTGCTCATTGCGCCTATCGTAGAGACATCGACTAGTGTTCAAGACATGGTCGAGATCGCCACATTCCTGCTTAACCAACCTCTGCGCAAAGTCAACCCCAAAATCAAGGGATCGATTTTATTAATTCTGAAGCAATTTATTGTGTTGGAGGATCTTCAGAGCAATGCGGAGTTGAAGGGCAAGGTTTACGGCACCATCGCCTCGCTGTTTGGATTCTTCAAAGATCAGCAGAATAGGCAAATGCTTGCTGAAGTTCTCGAAGTCTTTGCCGCTCGGGAGACATGGGTGCAGGAGGTGGCTGGCATTTGCCGCGACCTCAACTCTTACGTCGTCCGGCGTTTAGATCGACCAGACTACAACACCAGACTCTCAGCTTTCACCGCAATCACCAAAGACCGTGATACGCCCTTCACAATCGACCAGTGGAAGCCCCTGATTCACAACCTTCTCTACTACATCCAACAGGATGAGGAATTCGGTGTGCTTTCGTCCAACGCCGCCGACGGCCTATGCAAGTTCATCTCGGCAGCTGAAGAGGCCTGGGCAAGCCCGCAGCAGGATGCCTTTGTCGAGGTTCTGTCGGACATCATTTTGCCAGCCATTTACTCAGGGGCTAGAGAATCATCGGAGACCGTGCGCCGCGAGATCCTGCGCCTGTTCGGGTTCCTCGTTGCTCACCTTCCGAAGTGGGAGCCGGTTACTGATCTTGTCCCCTTGGTGCCCGTGTCGGATGACTCGGACCAGGCCTTCTTCTTCCATGTCTTGAGCCCGGCAGTGTCGCGACAGCTCCAGGCTTTGCGGTTGCTCGAGGCGGCGAACGACAAGAGCGAGCTGCGTAGCAAACATATCAGCCAGTTCTTTATTCCTCTCTTCGAGCACTTCATTTTTGACCGTCCCGAGGGCGGTGATGATCAGGGTTTGAGCGCACAGGCGACAAACACCATTGCGTCCTTGACCGCATCGCTAGAGTGGCAGCAATACCGGGCCATCTTTCGGAGATTTGTGTCATATGTTGAGACGAAGCCGGATTGGAAGAAGCGCGTTATCCGTCTTCTTGAGAAAGAAGTGGACGCGTTGTGCACGGCAGCCTCCCAAAGGCCGGGCGACGCCATGGATGTCGATGGAGAGGCGGCCAGCACGGAGTCCCGTCGCCTCGCTACTACCCTTCCGAACCAGGAGAAGCTCGGCGCGGAGATCATCAACAACTTCCTGCCCACACTACTCAAGTACATCCACGAGAAGGATGAGACCACCGTCAGCGCCAGAGTTCCGGTGGGAGTCATTATCGCCAAGCTCCTTGTCCTCCTTCCAGAGGAGCGACTCAATGAGAAGCTCCCGAGTGTACTCACAGACATCTCCCACATTCTCCGGAGCAAGGCGCCAGAGTCTCGCGACATGGCTCGTGATACCCTTGCCAAGATGTCCGGTATTCTCGGCCCCGAGAAGCTCGAGTTCATCCTGAAGGAGCTGAGGGGTGCTCTAGTGAGGGGCCATCAGCTGCACGTCCTCTCTTACACACTGCATTCTATTTTGTTGGTCGTCATTCCGACCTACAAGCAAGGCGATCTTGATTATTGCCTGCCCTCCATCATGTCCGTCATCATGGATGATATCTTTGGAGTCACTGGTCAGGAGAAGGATGCCTCAGAATACGTGAGCAAGATGAAGGAGGTGAAGAGCAGCAAGAGCCAGGACTCCATGGAGTTGATTGCGAAAACTGCCTCTATCACACGCCTCGGCGACCTCACCTTCCCGTTGCAATCTCTTCTGATGGAAAAGCTCGACGTACGGACCACCCGGAAGATCGACGAACTCCTTACTCGCATTACGAAGGGTCTCCTGGAGAATCCGGCGGCTGCCTCGCAGCAAATTCTTGTGTTCTGTTACGAAGTTGTTCAAGAGGTGTACAAGAGCCAGAAACCGGACGCTGAGCCCAAGATCGACCCTCGTCTCAAGAGATACCTCGTTCAGAGGGCGGCCAAGAAGAGTGACGGTGGCGTTACCAGCAAGCACACCTATAAGCTCATTAGGTTTGCTATCGATGTCCTCCGGGCCGTCTTCAAGAAGCACGACAGCCTCCGTACCCCTGGGAACGTGGCCGGGTTCCTGCCCATTCTAGGCGATGCAGTGTTATCAGCAGAAGAGGAAGTCAAAATTGCATCCTTCAAGCTTCTCAACGTCTTGGTGAAAGTACCCTTCAAGAACGGGGATTCGAGCAGCCTGTACAAGGTCGCTCACAAGGAAGCGATCAAAGCCATCTCCATGTCCCCAACCACCACATCCGACCTCGCCCAGTCAGCACTCAAGCTCATCTCCGTCGTCCTCCGGGATCGCCGCGAGATTCCCATGAAGGACGCCGCGTTGGACATGCTGCTCACCAAGCTCAAGGACGACTTGACAGAGCCCATGTACCGACACGTCACATTCAGCTTCCTTCGGTGCGTCCTCGACCGCAAGCTCGAGACGGCATCGGTGTACGACACACTTGACCACGTTGGCACCATCATGATCACCAACGACGACAAGGACACGCGTGACCTGGCCCGCGGTGCTTTTTTCCAGTTCCTGCGCGAGTACCCACAGAAGCGGAACCGGTGGGAGAAGCAGCTGAAGTTCATCGTAGCCAACCTCAAGTACGAGCGTGAGGGCGGCCGGTTGTCGGTGATGGAGGTTATCAATCTGCTGCTGAAGAAGTCGGCGGACGAGTTTACCCAGGAAGTGGCGGCAACGTGCTTTATCCCCTTGGTATTCGTTCTTGCGAACGATGATAGCGAGAAGTGCAGGTTGGCGGCGGCCGAGCTGATCAAGGAAATCTTCCGCGTGTCGGACAAGGAGAGGCTGTCCAAGTTCTTGACGCTTTTGCGGTTGTGGGCGGTGCAGGATGGGAATCCAGCGGTGCTGAAGCTGGCTCTGCATGCATTCGGGCTCTTCTTTGAGGGCCGGGAGCCGAACGCCAATGATAACAAGGACCTGATGCTTGTTACCGGCAAACTGGTCGAAGTGCTCGGAGACGAGGAAGCGCTTGAGGCTGACTGGGAGCTGGCCAACATTGCATTGACAACGGTTCAGACGCTGGTCCAGAAACACCCGCAGAAGGTTCTGGCGCCTGAGTCGGATGAGTTGTGGTCCGAAATCCAGGCGTGCCTAGCCCACTCACACACCACCGTCAAGCTTAGCTCCATCAAGCTGCTCAGCATGTACCTGGCTGATTTCGCACGGAATGCGGGCAAGGGACAAAAGCTGCCGCTGACTGGGTCACATGGTCTGCGGCTTGCCGAGGACGACGTCAACGACTTGGTCAGGCTAGCGCTCGGCATCCTCTCCGCACCGGAAGTCGATGAGGCACTGGCCCAAGAAGCTGTCCAGGTCATCTTGTTCCTAGGCGGCTTCCTCCAGTCAGAAAAGGACGAAGACGAAGGCGACGAAGAAGACGAGGACGAAGATAACGACGCCAAGGAGACCGCGCAACATGCCGACATGAAGTACCTCTTCTGGAAGCTCTCTTCGATCATACGCAAGGAGCGCCAGCCCAGGGCCGAGATGCTCGTCAGCAAGCTCGCAGCCATGGACCTCCTCGAGGCCTTCGCCATCAAGACGCCGACCGACACCCTGCTGGCTTCGGCCAAGACCATCCTCCGGCCGTTGCGCAACCTGACAGACCCGTCGATCCGTCAGCCGTTCTCGCTCAATGAGGTGTTCAAGACGCGCTTTGAGACACTCAAGTCCAAGGCGCAGACTGTCATGGAGACGCTGCAGCGGCGGCTGGGCAACGCCGAGTACACCAAGGCGCTGCTGGCGGTGGGCGAGCACATCCGCGAGAGGCGGCAGCAGCGGTCGAGCAAGAGAAAGATCGAGGCGTTGACGGCGCCGGAGAGGTACGGGCGGGAGAAGCGCAAGAAGTTTGAGAAGAAGAAGGAGAAGAGGAAGGTTAGGGGCCAAGAGCAGAGAGATCATAGGCAGAACTTCCAGTAGGTGGGAGGTTAATGGTGGGTTGGGTGTGCTGTTTCCAGAATCTTTGTGGGTGGTGATCTATTTCTAGTTCGGAGTTTTACAAGATACTGTTACATGAGTTTTGGTGTTCTCGGGTATGCCAACGCCGTCGTCAAATCCGCATCGTACACGCCCCGCCTCGGCTTCGTACAATCATCATACATCAACCATGCTCTATCCGTTCATGCCCCCTTTACCCCCGTTCTCTCGGCATCGTGTCGTCGTCGTATTTACATAGGGCGTGCCCAATGTAGCCAACGTCCCCTTTCCAGTCGTAGATAACGGTTTGCCGTTGGGTGCCGTGCCCAGTAACGGCCTACCTGCAGCCCCCATCCCTACCAGTCCACACACTATTCCTCCCCCTTCTTATCCCCCGGCTTAACACTTTTAAAAGTCGACCCAGGCGCGAAGTCCTCGCCCTCTACCTTATCCTTCTCCACCCACGGCTCCCTCACACTGCTCGTCCCATCATCCCAAAACTCCAAATCGCCCTCCTCCCCGAGCGTGCCCTTCTTGACCAGCTCGCCCTTCTCGCGCAGCAAGTCCTCCACCGTCATGGCCGTGTCCCCAAAGATGCGCAGATGGTCGCTGATAACGTGCCGGTTCTTGCAGTTCGGGCACGCGATCAGCACCGACCCGTGGTGGTACCCGTGCTTGGACACGCGGTGTCGTGACCGCGTGTCGCAAGGCTTGCAGGTAAAAGTGAGCTCATAGTGGGGTTGCTGGCGGATGTTGGTGGTTTGTGGTTGTTGCGCCTGGGGCTGGGGCTGGGTCGGGTTCGGTTGTGAGGAGGGTGATGTGGTGGCTGTGGATGTGGCGGGGTTCGTGGGGGACTGTTCCCAGGCCGAGGGGTTGTGTGTGGTTGGTTGCTGTTTCTGTTCGAATGGAGAGCCGTTGCGTGGCCGGGGGATGCTATGGGCGAGACGAGTCGTGGTTGATGCGACGAATACAGGGAGGTGTCGTCTTGAACGGAGGAGGGAGAGGGCTGTCGAGGTTCTGGCCGGGGTGGGTGAACCCAACCTGCCAATGGCTGGTATTGACAAAAGAGCACGCTTCGAAGCCATAGCTAGATGGTGTGTTGGTATTGATTTCGGGTGAAAAGGGGGCAAATTGTAGAAATGTAGTCGCAGGTCAACGAAGTACAAGTACGTCAGACGTCGAGAAGACGCGGCACTCGCCGCCGTGTCTCAAAAAAGTTGTTATCGATAAGAGAGCTCATGGTGCCAAGGCCCTAGCATCCTCTCGCAGCATGACCAGGAGGGGCAATCAAGGTGGGGATCTACGAACAGGCGTTCCAGGCACCTTTCTACGACTGTGCACGTCGAGACTCGAGAGCCAGCCCGCTGCGCAACCTACCTCTCGTTAATGCTGTGCAACGGCTTTCCATAGCTCGGCTTCGCCACTTTTTCTTTTCTGTTCTGAAAAACTTAAAATCTACAAACCGACAAACCCAACAAACGGCAGAACAAAGATGCTGATGCGACACTCGCTCCTTTGACGACGTCCAAATCAATTGTGCCGAGCCACTCCACGGTCCCACGTTTGGTGGATTCTCCAGCTCTTTACCTGACGCCTCCCTGAACACAACCGCGCGGGCTACGGGAGGCGGTTGTATAGAAACATCGGCCCGTAAACGCAGGCCGTCTATGAATTTCGGATCTCGCTCCTGCATTACCCCCCGCCATCAATTCTTGGCCTAACGACTCCCGTTGCGGCCCGCCCGCACCGAAACCCGTGATTTCCCAACGCAGCCATTTCAACCCGATCAAGTACGAACATTGCTACGATGGCTTCTAGACCAAATAAGATCCGGCCGATCCGAAGGGTATGTCTTCCAGAAACGACTTAGGCGTTCTGTTCCCCACTCGCAATGCCGGAAGCACCCATCCTGACTGTCGCAGCCGATTATGAGCAAGAATAGCGACGAGTATACGCAGTGCTGGGATATTCTGAAAAATGCCCTTACCGACATTCACAATAAGAACGCGAGCCAACTCTCCTTCGAGCACTTATATCGGGCCTCGTACAAGATCGTTCTGAGGAAGAAGGGCGAGCTTCTCTACAATAGCGTCAAGACATTCGAAGAGCAATGGTTTCGAGACCATGTCCTACCACCGATCGCCGAGCTCGTATCGGGAAACCTAATCAACATTTCCCTGCTACAGATGCCGGGGTCAAGCCCGCACGAACGACGGGAAACAGGCGAACGGTTTCTTAGAGGGATCCGCAGCACATGGGAGGATCATAACACGTCCATGAATATGGTCGCTGACATCTTGATGTACCTTGAGCGGACCTATGTCTCCGAGTCCAGACGGCCTTCGATATTCGCAGCGACGATAGGATTGTTCAGGGACCACATCCTGCGTAACAACATGGGCGGAACCTCGGAGCAGCTGGACCAACCGTTTATGATATTCGACATCCTAAACGCCGTCGTGTTGGATTTGATCAATATGGAAAGAGACGGTGACATCATCGATCGGAATCTACTTCGGCAAATCACCTCCATGCTGGAGGCTTTGTATGAAACGGACGACGAGCTGGAGAATACAAAGCTCTATTTGACCGTTTTTGAACCCCGATTTCTGAGCGCAAGTCAGGGTTTCTACAAAACCGAGTGCGAGAAGCTCCTCCGCGAGGGCAATGCCAGCTCATGGCTTCGTCACACCCAACGCCGGCTTCGCGAAGAGCAAGATCGCTGCGACACGTCACTCTCCACTCTCACAACTGACAAGATTGCCTCGGTGGTCGAGCAAGAGTTGATTGTCGCGAAACTCAATGATTTTCTTGCCATGGAGGGCAGCGGCATGAAGCACATGATTGACCACGACCGCCACGAGGATCTTTCCATCCTCTACCAGCTCATCTGCAGGGTCGACAAGACTAAGAGCGCGTTGAAGACCATCCTTCAGAGCCGAGTAATGGAACTAGGCCTCGAAATCGAACAAACGCTTAAAAACACGGACTTCTCCGTCGCTGCACCAGGCGCCGAGGGAGAGGATGCAGCCGAGGGCGAGGAAAAGACGAAAGTACAGCCCCTGAGTGCTGCGGCCCAGCAAACAGCTGCGGCCATCAAATGGGTCGACGATGTTTTGCAACTCAAAGACAAGTTTGACAACCTTTCGAAAGTCTGTTTCAGCGAGGATCTTGTCCTTCAGTCCGCCGTAACAAAGAGCTTTTCCGAGTTCATCAACATGTTCAACAGGAGCTCGGAATTCGTGTCGCTTTTCATTGACGACAGTCTCAAGCGGGGTCTGAAGGGCAAGTCAGACGAGGACGTGGAGGTTGTCTTGCAGAAGGCGATCGTTCTTATCCGGTACTTGGCGGATCGCGACCTATTCGAGCGGTATCACCAGAAGCACCTTGCTCGAAGACTGCTCCACAACAGATCGGAGATTCATATCGAGAAGGAACTTGTCCGCAGGATGAGGGCGGAGTTGGGCAATCACTTTACTCTGAAGTTCGAAGGCATGTTCAAGGACATGGAGTTGTCAAAGGACTTGTTGGAAAACTACCGGGACCACGCTCGCACCGTTGGCGACGCTGATACCAAAAAGACGGACCTTGGAATCCACGTGCTCACAACGAACAACTGGCCGCCGGAGGTCATGGGCCGCAGTGGTGTTCAGGAAGATGGTGCCAGGGGAGACTGCATCTTCCCGCCGGCCATCGAGCGTCTCCAGGAGAGCTTTTCCCATTACTATCTCAAAGACCGCAATGGACGAGTGCTCACCTGGATCGCATCGGCCGGCACGGCAGACATCAAATGCGTGTTCCCCAAGGTTCCCGGAAAGACCAGCGGTCCCCTCAGCAAGGACCGCCGGTACGAGCTCAGCGTCTCGACTTACGGCATGATCGTGCTTGATCTCTTCAACAACGGTGAGCTCAAGGATGACGAGAGCCTGTCTTTTGAAGACATCCAGACCAAAACGAACATTCCCACGCAAGACCTTATACGCACGCTAGGCTCGCTCTCCATCCCACCTAGGTCAAGGGTGCTTACCAAGGAGCCCATGTCCAAAAACGTCAAGCCGACGGACAAGTTTGCGTTCAATGCCCAGTTCGTCAGCAAGACGATCAAGATAAAGGCACCTGTCATCAGCGGCACATCCAAGGTAGAAGACAGCGACCAGCGGAAAGAGACGGAGCGGAAGAACGACCAGACCAGAGCGCACGTCGTGGATGCCGCGATTGTGCGCATCATGAAGTCAGTTTCTGCTTTCCCCACTGTTTCTTGCGTCATGTCTCTGGAAGGGCTAACACATGTGTAAAATGTAGGCAACGCAAGGAGTTTTCACACACGCAGCTCACTACCGAGGTCATCAGCCAATTGGCGGGGCGGTTCAAGCCTGAGATCTCGATGATCAAAAAGCGGATTGAAGATCTATTGACGAGGGAGTACCTTGAACGGATTGATGGCGAGGTTGCCGCCTACCGGTACCTGGCGTAATGGAGGGTTATACGAATACTTGGTTTGGCTTTGGTATTGGTGAAAAAGGCGAACGGGGCCCAGTCGCTCGGATGTCGTCCTACGGATCTTACAGTAGCATATGGTTGTCTGACCTATGGTGTCTACGGAATGGCATTGGGATGCTATTATGATATGACATAAAATGCGTGCATGGAAGAGGATTTAGGCGCAGTTATGGGGGCAGGTCTGGGGTATTATTGGAGTTAACAATGCATCGGTTGGGGCGGGGCATGAGCAGGTTGTGTTTAGGATGTTGCTTCAAGAATCCATATCTAGCTAGGAAATCAACGGTTCGGGACTCATGTCGCCACTATAGTGCTACACCTAGAACATCTGTGAAGCTTGTATTTGCCGACTTGTGCCCTGTTCGGGAATTGGCTTCGAACAAGCGATTTAGGGAAATCTTCTGTGTCGTGTGTTGGGAGAGAAGGGGTGTTTAGCGAAAGAGGCAACTGTTCAGGTTAGGTGAAGACAACTAACTCCGTGTGGCTATTTAACTACACTTTGTAGGCTTGGATGTCTAGGTTCAAGTCGGTTATTATAAGCTCGGGCTAATAAAATTTAGCCCACCATTTCCTTCTCAACACCGGACATCACAAACCAACAACGAAAACAAGTCGATCCCAAGCATGTGTATCAAACTAATACGACACTTCCAGTGTTCGACCACGGTCGAGCACGTGTGCGAGTACCTCGCCAGATGCAGCAACCCCACCTACATGATTGAGGACCTCTTGGGGGAAGACGCGAACGGCCGACGGCGCCGCCCCTGCCTAGATGAGGGCACGCTAGAGACACGGGAGGAATGGTACGGGCACGCCTGCCCAGAATGCACAGGGGAGAACGTTGCTCCGAGGAAAGAACCCATCCGGGTCGTCAACCACGCCATTCCGGGCCGTAACGACAATTACCGGTACAAGTACTTCAACGACCCCGATATCGTGCCCGACGACGACGCCGTCAGCGTCTACGCCCAGAATCTGGCCTACTGGTTTCTCGTGCGCATGTACGCGCCCGACGAGCCCTTCGCCATCGATGGCCCGCCACTCCCGGGACCCATGGGCGACGAGGGCGACTCGCTCGTGTGGGACGAGCGGCGCATGTGTGTTCTGAACGAGCTCATCTGCCAGGTCGATCCGGAGCATGGCTGCCTGAGCAAACTGACCATGGGCGAGAACATATTCTTGGAAACGGGGAGGCGAGAGTTTGGATTTCAGCTGGCCCATCTTGGCTGCCCTTGTCTGTCCACGCAGAATCCGTGGCTGTGCAACTGGGCACTCGACATCCGGCGACAGGCTGCAAGAAAAACATACTTCCAAATCGCGGATCTGGGGGACAGCGTTGATCTCAGGTATGCTTTCAACCTGCAAGAACATGTGATAAGAGAGTGCACAAGGTTGGGAAAGGCGGCTGCTGCCAAGGGGCCGTCTGCGCCGGAGGCGCTTCCGTTGCTCGAGGTCCAACACCCACTGGGAGATGAGCTCGGTGAGCGCAACTGGGTCTTGGGGCGAGACGCCAGATTGATGACTGAGAATTTCGAGAACCGTGTTCTTGAACAGGATTGCAGGGCCGAGGAATTGGAATACGGACGCCACATGAGTAGGGCCAGTATCTTACCGTGGGCGGTGTTCATCCTGGTACACGACTCGGGACTGACCCTCCGGCGGGCGCGAGAGATCCTAGCATTCTTCGGCGCTAAAGTCGTCCGTCGCGACCCCAAGTGGCGAGATTTCAAGCCTCGGCTCTTCGGTTACGATGCATGCGAGCGTCTTGCCGCGGTAGCCAGCCAGCGGCCAGGGTTTGTCTACTACTGGGTGGGGGAGACGCTCGGCCCGCTGGTAACGGATCTCACCGTCTTCAGCAAGAAACTGGAGATGAAATACCGACTTTGGCAGCACCAGGACCGAGACCGGGTAGCCCAAGTGCGCAACAACATAGTCGCAGCAACCGACGCGGAGTTTCAGGCGTTGAGGGAGAGCGGAGACGCGCGGTGCCCCATCTGTTTCGAGGACTTCGACGACCACGACACGGCCCTATCGAAGAATCCCGTTCAGAACCGGTTTTGCTACGAGCGCGGCAACAAACACTGGATGAATGCGGCTTGTCTGGTCAAGTTCGCGCGGATCCTGTACAATCTCGCGAATCAGGAGGCCGCGCCCCCGCCTCGGTGTCCCATGTGCCGCACCGACTTTGAGGGGTTGGAGGATATGGAGTCGGAACCAGACGAAGACTAGTTCAGCAGTCGTGCGGGATATTGGAGCGGTGCGGCGGCGGCTTGGTACAAGAAACGAACATCTGTTGGAGTTTGTTGGGGGCCGGAATAACGTGGATACAGTCTTCTTGGTATTCTGGGAAGGAAAGGAAACGTATCAAAATACGTTTGTGTTGTTGACCTGTCAATCTGAAGACAAGGACATAACCCTACTTGATTTATGTCCAATGCGTCATACACATAATTTAAGCTTCTAATAACATTGTACTTTAAATGGTACATGGAAATACATAGGTATTTATAATTGTTTGAAACGACATTCAGATGGAAAGATGGGGAGAACGAATTGATCGATTGTTATGTCTGTCCCCCCCCCCTTCTCAGAGTTCTTCAGAGCAAGTGGCTTTATCCTAAATCTCTCCTTTGTCTCCTCAAGTTAACCCGTGGTTATCCGAGTCTTTGTGGTGCCAAAATGTCATAAATCCGTTTCCGGTACCTTGTCAGTTTCCGGGTGTCATGACCGTTTCCGGTGTCATGACCGTTTCCGTTGTCATGACCGTTTCCGGTGCCATGACTTTTCAACAGTTACGTGTGGCGAATCCAACAATAATCACCTAAGGGGTAGCGTTCTGGAACGTCGAAGCCTCCAAAAGCGAAAGAGATTTCAACTCTTCGCTCTGCGATCCATTTCACCTTTATTATTAGCTGAATAATATCAATAATCTGAATTAAGTCTCATCTCGCGCAAGTGATAACCCATACATTTTCTCTTCTTGTTGATGTTGACAGCTGGAACACGTCGTCAGGGGTTACAATTCTTAACCCAACGGGCGGGTATCCCCTTTCTAGGTAACATTGGCGCTCTTAGTCTAGTATCACAACTAGTAGCGTCAGTGGTTTAGTGGTAAAATCCATCGTTGCCATCGATGGGCCCCGCGTTCGATTCGCGGCTGACGCATTTACTTTTGCCCTGTTCCACAGCGATACCTAGAGGAATAAGCCACATTCATGGACTTGTCGTTGTGGGTGTCTTTCTTTTTTTCTTTTTTCTTTCGTTTCTTTACGAGACTGAATGCCTACAGGTGATAGCTGATTGTAACCAATGCACATATACGGATTACAAACCGTCTTGTCTCCGTACCCGTTCGGGGTGTTGTCCTGTTGTCCCTTGCGTATCCTCGATTCACGCCTTGACTCTTGAACCCAGCACAAGAAAGGATAGAATCCAAAGTAGATGCTTTCTCTGTGGCTGTTTGCCTACTGGTCATTCACAATATTATACTAACAGTCAACACAGAATAAACCTCGTGCCGTATTTAGATGAGCGGAACCTCGGCCTCAATAGGTCACAGCTCGTCCGGTGGCTGAGTTCCGTCTTGATTATATCGTCTTCAAAACGAGCTAGCCTTTGCCACCACGCTAGATACTCACCTTCCTCAACAGAAGATATCCTTTATTTAAGGCCTAGAAGGTCAGGCAACAGATATTAATCATAGAGCACCTCAATGGCTCGCCGCCACGCCTCCATCAAGTCTGGAGGCCTCGCGGTCTGAAGATGGCGCGAGCCACACGCGAAGAACGCGCTAGAACTAAGTGTAATGATATTGATATTCAAAGTCAATAATCAGGACCCTTTTGTGGGCATAGCCCATCATCTAGGGCTTGGCCCCGGAGGGGGTTCCTTGGAAATACACACCTCTTCAGATCACTGTCTGACGAGAAATAGCGAGCTTAAACTGGATAGTTTTAATCGGTTGATACCGGTGCAGCCGTGGAGGCATCCTGACACCGGTTTCAACGCATAGTCAGGTAGATCTATTGGTCAAGTAGATTTGATAGTCAAGAAGTTCTGAGATGGTTTTGACACACATATCACTTCATGTCTTGGAGTAGTTGTCAAACTGATCACTGGTTAATCACGGCACCTTTCATGTTTCAGCGCACTTCACGACTCGTCGGTCTGACGCGTCCCCTCGCGTGTCACGGTCATGTCTGGAACTCGTTTTCATTTCGAAAAAAAAAAGAACCCCAACGCGGTCCCCTCCTCGCCCCCGAGGGCGCGAGACCGGCCCATCCCGGACCCTTGACGCGGTGGCCTTTCCCCCGCCCCAACACCCCCTCCCCCCGTAAACATGGTTGTCTGCTCGTCTTCCGGTCCCAAGCGGGCGGAGGGGATTGCTGATTGCAGGCCCAGGCCCGCAATCACACAAGTTCTGGGACATCATCCTCGTCGGCGTACGGGACGTCGGAGTCGTCCGAGTCCCACTCGTCGGCCGCGGGCTTCCTAAGATGGTAGTAATTCATGTCAGTGATGCGTTCTCTCTCTCAATGGCTCGAGCGGACAGGTTTTGTTTCAAGGCGTCTTCTCCATCTCGCAGGCAGGGCAATCATCTGGGACCGACAGCGACATTTAGGATGGTACGTACCAGAAATTGTGGCAGAGGGCGTCGGTCAGCTCGTAGATGTTCTCGATGAGCATCGCCGGCGTGGCCGCGTAGTACTTGGTCGCCAGATGGTCGGCGACGTCGGGGTTCTGGCGGGCGGAGAGGCGGTCTTCGGCCAACGCGTTCACCATGAAGAGCTCATAGTGTTGTCTGGTGGTCCCTGCAAAAGGCAAGGTCAGTCAACGGAAAGGTAAGGAAGTGGAAAGAGAAATACTGATACTTACAGCCTCTCTTGTTGGGCCTGGGCACGGGGAGGCCGCGCTCCAGCTCGGAGACGCGTAGGCTAATCCAATGCTCGAAGTCGGCGGCATTGGAGACGAAGAAGCCCTTGATCTGGGCGTTGCCGGGCGGGTTCCTCTGGCCGGCGCGCTCGTACGGGAGGAGGTAGTCCTCCATCAACTCCATGTAGGAGTTGGAGACCACCCCGTGGACCCAACTCTGGACCGCCGTCCAGGAGTTGAAGTCCACGAGGTGGCAGAGGCTCTGCCGGTCGAGGACCATGGTGGATATTATTATTTTATAAAAAAAAGGCAGCGAGGGACAAAGAGTGGTGCTTCGCGACGGGGCGGGCGAAGCGAGGCTGGGAGTGCTTGAGGTTTGGTTGTGAAACTTTGTCGCGGGCTGGAAAAGAAAGGGAGAGAGTTGGGGGACTGGGAGGAGAAACAGGTTAATATAGTCCAGTCCCGTATAAAGCTGAGACCACATGGCGCCAGTGCACTGCAGCTGCCTGTGCCTATTCAAGCTGTGTTTATCAAGGTATTGTTGATGGGTTCATGGAGTTGTGATGGCAGCCGCCCCCTGTGATAGGAACCGCACCCCTGAGGTTCACCCACTGAAACCATGAGACCGAGATGACTTTGAGTGAAACCTGAGCTAAGAGGGTTCTTGCCGCATGAGGTATTTGGTTGTGACCAACGTAACCACTCTTTTCTGAGTGTTTGACCTGTGATTAATCAACAAGACAAGATGTTTGCGTGACTGAAACATGTCACAAAGAATCACTTCACTTCACAGTCACAGCACGCCAATCTGAGGATAGGGTCAGAACGTGGGTCATTGTGATTTAACTGTAATACCATGCAGGAGTTATCGGGCTTGGGTAACTTGCGAAGGCACCGGAGTGACAAAGGCTGCTTCATTGGACCGATGGCTCATGGAACACTTGGCACAAGGCAATATTGTTGAGTCTTCTCTTCTATTTACACACTGCGCAATCATCATGCTTCTAGTTGACAAGTCCAGTCCTTATATCCAAGGTTTTTAACTCAACGTACAGACCGGGATCCCGAACCTGCAAGCCTTAACTCTTATTCAGCTAACTCTTATTCAGGAGGCCTCCATCTAATATCCCTTGCCGGCGTTCTTGCAAACTGTACCATGTACTGAGTTAGCTACATCAGACCGATTCGTGGGTGTGGGTTGACCTTACCAATAGGGCAAGTGAGCGATTCGGGAAAGGCATCGCAGAAACCGGTGAGGCACTCCGTGTAGCCACACTTCTCGCTCCAGCATCAGATGGTCATTTGCATTGGCGCTTATCCAGCGCGGCTGTATTCCCCTCTTGACCCGTCACCACCAGGACCGCTAGGGTGAAGAGGGTGATAGCAACGGTGGCGGACTTCATTGTGGAGGATGGCTGGGTAAGTAGAGGAAAGACTTGTGACTTATGCAGAGGGCTCAGGGCCATTATCTAGTAATAAGAAGTTTTCTATTGATTGTTGAGTGATAGGAAGAGGGTTTATATCACAATATCTAATCATGGGTTAGCTGTTAGCCAAGGATACTACTCACTCGATGACTTGACAGACGAGGGACTATTTCTTGAGTGGAATTTTCAAAATCGGAAAGTCATGCATTGGCGTTTGCTTGGCCATATACGGCAACAGTTGATGATGTCCACTGATTATGCAAGGTCTCGAGGCCTCTGCTCGCCGTGGAGCAAGTGTTGACTGTGGTTCGTAGGCATTCAGAGCTGAGCATGCCAGCAAAGGCCGAAATAGAACCCAAGAAACACCAATCATTCCATTTCAGAAGTATTTCTGCCGTCAGCAAACTCTATGACATTGGCGGCCAATAATAACTTTCTGTTGTGGCTCGGCGACGAAAATATCCTTCCAAGTTGTTACAAGACCATGAACCTTTCACAGCCGCATTAGAAGGATACATCTTAAACAATGTGATTATGTGACATGGTGAATAATATCACTCTCTGAATTGTCCCAAGCTGCGTGATCTTGGGGCCCTGGGTATCCCAAAACAAACGCTGGCCGAGGATAACCCAACTTCAAGGGACAAGGGCAAAACCAGCAAATCGGGGATTTATGAGAATAGAAACGAGGAAAGAAAAATGTCTGGTCGACGGACATTACGGGTGAGTCAGGACATTAGATTGTGGGATAAAGAGACTGTCCAAAGCGCATCCCTTTGTATTGGATATATCAAAGCACCATTGTGTATACTTTGACCGCCTCGTTCACTATTAACTCGCCTTTTCAAGCGCAAGGGTTCCTCCCCGCCTCCATACAGTTACAACAAAAGCTGCCATGTGCTAAACAAGGCAGCTATGGACGACAACAAGTCTAATGTTTCTGGGTCAACACATAAGGGGGGGAGGGGCTCAACACTCATCTCTCGAGTCTTCCGTTGGATCAAGGGCCTGTGGGGAAAACCGCCGGTAGAACCATCTTTTAGGCTTGTCCGTATGAAAAGAGTACCAACGGTCATGCATATGTACTTTGAACTCGACAAGAAAACGGCGGCTCCACATTCTGACTCTTCCCCAAGCCCACTGGAAGGGTTATATGACACTGACAAAGGATCGCGCGAGTATTATTCGGTATACCGTCCCCCAACGATCGGGCCCCCAAGATACGACGTAGGATCAAACTTGCCGCAAACCTTGAGGTGTTACGTAGCGTATCAGCCTGGTGCTGGATCCATATACCAGCCCGCCGTCAGTAATGCGTCAGAGTGCTCGGAGGCTGAAGGAAACTGGAACCTCAGCGCTATGAATGCCGAAGTGGGAAACACTGTGCCAGACTATGTGCACGGGAGGCTGGGTAGGGGGCTTGTCGACGAGGGGTTTGCCAACCAAGAATTTGCCAAGGATAACTCATTCCGCATGGCTTTGTACCGAGGAACGGCGCCGAAGCATGCAGCTCTACCAAACGTAGAGCAGAGGAACCAAGTCACATACCGGAGGTCTCCTGACGCGATGAAGATGAAGCATCAGGACAGCGCCCGTTGCAGTCAGCCCCTTGTCGTGGTCAAGCCGCCGAAGCCCATGGTCAGCGACGAGGAGAAGAAGCTAGACGAGCGGGACATGCTGCCAAGTCGACAACGGCATCACGTCGGCGGAAGACTCCCCAAAATAGCAACTCTCCCGGAAGAACACACAGTCATGCGGCCGGCGCCGCCATCTGCACCTCCCACGCCACGACTGAGGAGGAAGCCAGGGTACCGTTTGTTGAGACGGGCTGCCATGGAGATGGACGAGGCAGTGGCGTGGGCAACACCACTACTCAACCGTCTGACGAAACTAAATGCTGTTCTGCCACAGACGACGCTTGGTCTAAATGATCTGCCGGGCCAACTCCTGACCGAACATTATAGTCACTAGAAATGGCTATTTGTGATAGTTGGATTTTTCTCGGCAATGAGAACGACGGACGAAGAACAGCGAAGGACGAATGGAACCCGGTGGCCGGGTGCTGCAGATTTCGACTGCAGTGCTTGAAGTCGGGTGGGCGAGAGGCGCTGGTCTTGGAAATACCCGAGAAACCGCCTCTAAAACTAAGGAAGGGACTGGGCTGGTCTCCTTGCCCAAGGTACCACCCAGACTTGAACTGGGTTGGGAAGATCGACGGTTGAGGGAGGCTCGACCGACTGGGCCGCAACTCCCCAAGAGCCCAGATCTAACCAACCCTACACAAAAAGAGAAATGGGCTAAAACGAACGCCAAAATTACACAATTTATCTCATATCAAAATTACAATCTCCCGCAAAAAAGAAAAGTTTTTCTGATCTAGGCATCATCAGCCCCTTCGACAAAACGGCCACAGAATCCTCGACGAAGGCAGCTGTGTCCGGGATGCCGAACGTTTCAATCCTACCGCAATAAAATCTTCCCAGACAAGGTAGCTAGTCCCAAGATGAATGAAGATGGAATGTGCAAACTTCACTACCGATGCAAAACACCACCAGTGTCTCTCGTCCGGTCCCTCGTGGAAAGCCCCCGCCACGTTGTGATCCCGGTCGCTGCATGAAATCCCCCTATCAATGTTCACTCTGAAGCAAACTTGAGTCAATCCCCGCAGTTTCAAAGCAGGGAGTTGAGCGTGACGGTTGAGCAATCGTGAAGCTGGTTGGCTGATTCTCCTCTTTCAACCAGCCACACCTTCCCGACAACCGGATTGGGGCCGCCAATTCAGAGTCCACCGAGTCTAGACTCCAAGCCCTCGGGCAGCAAATTAATATGATCTACCCGAATTGATGTATCTTTGCCAGTTTTCCATGGCCAGTGGCAATCGTCGCGGGACGCTTTGTCGATGGGATAAGGGGGCTTCCGCCTGCGAAGGCAATAATTGCCTATTAGGGGCCTGAATAGCCCTTTGCCAAAAGTTCCCGCTAGTGATAGAGCCTTGGGTTTTGGCTATCCATCGCTTTTCCCGTGTCTGTTCAAGCCTCTATTGATGACCGGTATGGATACCGTCGCCGTCTTTGACGGTGGAGGGTGCGCGCCGCGAGGATCGGGTTTGTGTTCCACAGGTCTCGTGCCCGAGTCTATACATTCCATTCAGACAATAAAGTCAGCCCCCCCTGAATAAGCTTCACCACATGTCTATTTAAACATTCCCACCCCTTGGCCCCATATCGGCTCTTCGGCTTCTCCCCTTTGCCCTCCACCCAGAGCAAGTCAACGATATCCCAAAGGGTCATCAACATCGTAACAAAGACACATACATCCCATTCAACCACTCGAAGCACCCACAAGTGTTTTGAACACCATGAAGTTCACCCTCCCTATTACCCTCCTGGCCGTCGCGGTGTCAGTCGACGCCGCGGCCGTCGCCGACCAGGACAAGCGCTACTGCTTGGCCGAAGGCCAGGCATGTGACACCGTCAAGCGGGCGGCCGAGGCCTTCTCGGGCGCCATCCAACAGAACACCAACCTCGTCACACGTGACAACACCCAGGGCGAGACCGCCTGGATCGCCCGCCGTCAACTCCACGAACTAGCCCTCGCCATCGCCGCCAGCCACGACGACCCGGCCGCCTTCTACAGCGCGCTCGGCTTCCAGGGCACCCCGACCGACGACGGCGAAGATACCGCATCCACCACCGAGAAGCGCGACGCCGAGGCCGAGCCCTGGTGCACGCAGTTTCTGGGCATGCCCTGCTGGAAGCGCAACCCGCCGCCAGACAAGGTCAAGCGCGAGGCGGAGCCCTGGTGCACCCAGTTCCTGGGCATGCCCTGCTGGAAGCGTGAGGTCGCCTCTCCCGCGAGCCCGGCCGTCCCCGACAAGGTCAAGCGCGAGGCCGAGCCTTGGTGCACCCAGTTCCTCGGCATGCCGTGCTGGAAGAGGGAAGACGCCGCCAACCCCGCCAACGTCGAGAAACGCGAGGCTGAGCCCAAGGCCGACGCCGACGCCGAGCCCTGGTGCACCCAATTCCTGGGCCAGCCGTGCTGGAAGCGCACCACACCAGCCACCACCACCACCAGACATCTCGAAGCCCGACGCCGACGCCGACGCCGCGCCCTGGTGCAAGCAATTCCTGGGCATGCCGTGCTGGAAGCGCGACGCCGACCCGGGCTGGTGCCGCCAGTTCCTGGGCATGCCATGCTGGAAGCGCAACGGCGACGACGCTACCAGCAGCGCCGTGGAGAAGCGCGAGGCCGAGGCGGCGGCGGAGCCCGACCGGTTCTGCACGCGCTTCACGGGCTCGTCCTGCTGGAAACGCGACGGCAGCGCCGCGGCGGCCGACGAGGTCAAGCGCTGCTCGAGCGAGGGTCAGGCGTGCTGGAAGGCCAAGCGGGCTGCTGCCGCGGTCATCAACGCCATCGACCAGGGCAACGCCCAGAAGATGGCCCGCGACGCCGACCCCGGCTGGTGCCGCCAGTTCCTCGGCATGCCGTGCTGGAAGCGCGCTGCTACCTGTAATGGCCCCGCCGGCGTCTGCACCAAGGCCACCCGCGACTTGCACGCCATGTACAACGCGGCTCGGACTATCATCGAGGCTTAGGTGAGCCGGCTGCTTCCTTTTCTCTTTTGTAACTTTTCTCTTCTTTGCTTGCACCGTCAGTTTACTAATACCGGTTTGAAAGGTGTGCTCTTCATCTTCTACTGTTTCTCTCTCTCTCTTCTCTCGGATCAGCTCTGGTCCAGAAAGAAAGAAAACGGGGAGGAAAAAAAAGGAACAGGGGAGTCTCGCTCAACAACCATTTCTCTTCGCTGGTATATAGTTGGAAACGTAGACGGCAGCAACACCATCCCGCCCAAAACACCATCTTCTTTTCTCAGTGTGGGCTTAGTCCCGCTGCTGGCCATTGAGCCGGCCTTATTAATCATAGCGCTACACCAAGGGTAGTCGCATTTGTATCATTGGTCCAGATGGGAAATATACCAGGACCGGCGGGTGGTCTGTCATTTCTATTTACTCATTAGTAGTTACTATTCAATTGGATTGGTTTCCATTCCAACAGGACAATCCGTATGTGCCTGTACTTGCCATGTGTCACTCACCTCCGTGTTTCAACGCCCGGATGGCGGTGTTGGACATGGGCGTGCTTCCCTGGAATCCCTCCTAACACAAAGGGTGCGCTCCATGCTTGTTTGGGCCGTGTTGCAACAGATCCCCAAACGATATCACGTTGCATGCAGCGCGACAGTAACAAGTGAACATGCTTCGCTCAACTGCTGGTATAAGTTATCAACATGGCTACCGGCCGGTAAAACCCCTTCACCCACTCACCCCACACACCACGTACACCCTTGCCTACCAGCTCACATCAACAACCGCCACGCACCCAACAACAGCGCCGCAAACCCCGTGCACACGCCCATCAGCCACTGCAGCGTCTGAAACTTGACCTGCTCGAGCTGCTGGCGCAGCGCGGCGGCCTCCTGCTCGATCTTGGTCTCGGTCTCCTTGATCTTGAGCTCCTGGGAGACGGCCTCCTCGCGGATGCGGCCCTTCTCGAGGTTGAGGTCCAGGCGCACGCTGGCCTGCGTGCGCCCGATCTCGTCCCGCAGCCGGCTGTTGAGCTTGGTGATGTCGTTGGTCAGCTTCTCGTGCGCCGCCCGCGTCGCGTTCGACTCGGTGCTGTCCGCCGAGAGCAGCTCGCTGCGCAGCTTGGCGAAGTCGACTTTTTGCGTGTAGGTGGTCTTGGCGGCTTCTTCGCGGGGCACCATGGTGCGCGTCAGGTTTTGGATGCTGTGTTGTGGGTCCGAGGGGTTAGTTTGTGCGTTCATGGGCGAGAGGAAGAAGGAAAAGGGGGCATACCTCTCCTCGATGACGTCGTTTAGCACCTTCATCATGGCGACTGATTGCTCCTCTGTGAAACCTTCTTCCTGTAGGCGCTGTACAAAGCGGAGGGTATCGAAGTGGTGGTCACGACTGCGCGGGGCAGAGGCGTGGAAGGACCGCCGGAGCACGGGGTTGTGGACGATAGCACTTGGGCCCCTAGTCGGTTGGGCGCTGGTACTGTCTCGTAGAAGTCCGCATCTCCTCGAAACGGCCGTCGTGTTGCTTGAGTGAAGCGATCTCCTCTGTGAAGTCTGCCATCTTGGTGTTCCTTTGGCTGTGTTCCTTGTGTGCTGGAAGGCAATGGCTGACGTCCCCTGTATCCTCGTTGTATTCAAGAGGGGACTGGTCCAGCTCAGCCGTGGGAGGAGGAAGCGCGGAACTGATTGCGTCGCATTCATGTTGGGCTATACTCTGAAATCCGTTCTGAAGCTTGCGAAAGGACTAAACGAAAGGCCAAAACGAAGAGAAGAAGACCTTTGGGAGTTGAATATCCCGCGAATTGCCCGACGTTGGACACTGAGACAGCGGCTCGGCTGCTTGCGGCTTGCTTGATTGGCAGCATGAGCCGAACCGCCGAGCTGGACAAGCATGCGCCACAGCCCAAGCTGTGGTTTCCGCACGAGCCACACGCACATGCCCCACCAGCCATGCCCCACTCTGCTCTCCTTCAAAACCACCGAAAATTTTGCCCAATTCCGATTCCCTTTCTTTTTTTCTCTCCATGAACAACGCAAATTTTAACATTCTCGGAACTAGCTTCAACGCGATTTATGAGGCCCCCTGCTTCACGGCAGTCGGCTGTGGCCCAGGACGCAAGTCGTAGGTTTTCGAACAGAATGGAGAGGGACGGAGTTTTGCTTCGGCGCTCGATCTTGGGTGCGGTTCTTCCCTTTTTCTGCCGTGGGAAAGGCCGCAATGATTGGACGTACATACATACTTCCCTTGATGGTAGTAGTGTCATGCCAAGTCGCTGGCTACCTTTCTGCTGCCGGCAGTGTAGCCTGAGTTAGTTGATGCGTCGTGTGTTTGTGTGCCTTGCATTCCAAGTGCACGATGTACTCGGAGGAATTACAGTGCTTGCTTGACCGTCATAATAATCGACTTGCATTTGATCATATGAAAGCGATTGCTTGGTCTGTTTCTCCTTCGCTTAGAACCATCATTGCGTCGATCAATTCATCGCTTTGTGTCGATCATTCTTGATAGAAGAAACCCAAAGATGGGCCGCGAGGCCAAGAGCAGAAAGCCACGAAGACCCAGACATATCTCATACCTTGAATCCAAGACGGGGAGCAGCGCAAACTTGCCGAGGGAGCAGAACATACGGTCATGGTGCACATTTTGGGCAGAAATACAATCTATTATTTTACACCGCCTACTTCTTCTCCTTGGCCTTCAGCTTCGTCTTCTCTTTCGGCTTGCCCTTAGTCTTCTTGACTTTGTCGCCGGACTTCTCCTTAGGTGCCTCTTTAGGTGCCTCCTTAGGTGTTTCTGCCTCCTTGGGTGTCTCTACCTCCTTGGCCGGCTTTTTCTCCTGCCCCTTCTTCAACGCCCTAGGATCCAGACCACGCCTCCTCATCGCGTTCCGCTTGGCACGCTCGATGTAGTCCTCGTCCTCATTGTCATCAAACCCGCCAAAGTCATCTTTGGCCTCTTCCTCGCCTTCCGCAGCGACCGGAGTCTTGTCGATGATCTCGCCTTCGTTCTCCTCGGCGGTCTTCATGATGGCGGCATCCTTATCCTTCTTGCCATTGGCGAGGACGGCATTGCCGGCCGTTGGGCCAACCTTCTGGAACTTGGCGACAAAGAACCCGTCGACGTTGTACAAATGGGGGTAATACCGGCGTGTCAGCTTGAGGCTGGGGTGGAACGCCTTGCCCATATAACTGGTGAAGCCCTCTTTGCCGAAGGGAAGACCGGTCTAAAGCTAACGTTAGTAAATTCTTCATCACTATCCAGAGTGGACGGGCTTACCTCAACGAGCCTGACGTTCGGCCGGCGGCTTAGGGCGTATGCGACGACTTGCTCGCTAAAATTCGGTCAGCATTTATTTCGCCTGAAGTGCAAAGTGTCATTGGACTCACTTTTCCTCGATTGCGACGCTGCATGTAGAGTAGACAACGTAGCCACCAGTCTTGCTTGCATGGTTGACTGAATCAATAGCCGCCAACAGCAGCTGCTTTTGTGTATGCGGTAATTGAATGAAGTCCTTCTCGTCCCTGTTGGTCTTCACTGAGGGGTCCTTGGCGATGACACCAGTTCCTATGTGACGAGTAAGCGTTGTCATCGAAGCCCCGGTCACTGTTTACTCACCAGAACAAGGTGCATCCAAGAGCACTCTGTCGAAGCCACCCATCACCCTGGGGAATTCACGGGCATCGTAGTTGCAGACGATGACGTTCTACACCGCAAAGTTAGCTAGAGGCCCAAATAACGTAACAGGCGAGTATCCTTACCCTCGCACCCAGACGGTGGATGTTGCCAATTAAACCCTTGGCACGAGACTTGCTGGGATCGTTCGCAAACACGACGCCCGTGTTCTTCATCAACGCTGACATATGCGTTGTCTTACCACCGGGAGCTGCGGCCATCTGTCGAGTTTTATTCAGTAAGAAACTCGTCACCACCGATGAGGGACAGAATGGCTTACATCGAGGCAACGCTCGTTCTCTTGAGGGCAGAGCGCCATGACGGGGAGAAACGAGGACGCGGCTTGCAGAATGTAATGGCCAGCCAGATACTCGGGAGTGGCACCCAACGGTACGCTTTGTCTCGGGTCAGTCTCTGGGGCATGGAGAGATCATAGCAGTACCTACGTTGATTCGAACACCTGTAGACCGACTTTGGACCACTTGCCAACTGGCTCTAGGGTGACGCCGCGGTTGACTATGAAGGGTTAGCGCGAGAGGTGGTCGTAGAGGGAAAATGGGCATAACTCACTGAGAGCCTGGGCAAGATCACGGCGATGGGTCCGTAGGGTATTTGTGCGAATGACGACAGGGCGCGCGCTCTGTTCCCAGATTAGCTGTGATAGAAACATGGTTTAAGCTACTGAACGTACTTCGTTGGCTTCGAAGAAAGCAAATGCTTCCCTCGGCGGGAAAAGGTTCCTATGGATGTCAGCGATAGGACGGGTACCCCTAGAGAGTGCGTCTTACATGAGCTTCTCTGCCAAGAACTCATTGTAGCCATAGTCTGTTGATCCAGTGTCAGTAAAGTACTAGAGAACGGAATCAAACCGAGAACAGGGCGACACGTACAGGCACAAACGTCCTTGAGTAGTTGGTTTGTGTACTCGGCCCTACTCCGTCCTTCCTCGGCGAGGTTCGAAAAGTCCTCCAGCACCCGGATGGTCTCCGTTATCCTGGTCCTCAGCATCTGCAGGTCAGGAGCCAGCAGCCCCTGCGTCTTCGATGCCAGCTCGTCCTCATCGTCACCCTCGCCCAAAACATTGGGCTTGTCGCCATCAATGTTTGTCTGCAAAGCTTCTTCCCGTAGTTCCGCTTCGTTCTCCTCCGCTTCTTTAGCCAGCTTCTCGTCCAGCTTCTTTGACAGTCCCTCAATGTTGGCTGCAGTCAACTTCTCTTCTCGATCCTCGTCATCGTCGTCCTCGTCGTCAGAAAAAACGAACTTCTCCTTCTTGCCGTTGCCCTGGTCCGAGTCGTAGACCGAGTCGTCGGAGCCCAAGAAATCGTCGCCGAGCGCCTCCTCGTCCAACTCCGATCCGCCGTCAACCTCCAATTCGGAAGCATCAAACTCGTCACCCATCTCCTCGTCTGAGTCGGATTGCACAGGAGCCTTCTTGGACTTGGCCTTGGTAGCTTTCAGGCCATTCTCTGATGCGCCAGATGCTTTCTTGGTGCCATTGGCTTGTTTCCCTGCCGGTTTCGTCGCAGTGAACCCATTCTTGATGCTATCCCCACGGGGCTTCTTGGAAGGCTTCTCGGACTTCGCAGATGTACGGCGCTTCTTGGTTGAGCGCACTTCGACCGGCGTGTCGTCGATCGGGAGACCCTTTTTCCGCTTGAGATTGGCAAAGTGTTCTTCTGACAGTGGCTCAGGGGCGCCCTGCTTCTTCATACGGCGTCCAACACCCATATTTGCGAATTTGGCGGCGGGTTCCCTGCTTTTTTTTATCGCAGATGTTTGGCAGCAGGACGACACTCGCAGACAATAGCACTGCAACAACCCGCCAGAATCTTTGCCAAATTTCTTGCGAAAAACGTTATCGATAAGAACGGGAGCGTTGCTTTGAACCAAAAGCGAGCGGGGCCTGATTGGTGTGCCAGCGACAGACTCAGACTAAGCCAAAAGAAGGAACCTTGTTGCTGACGTTCCCCCTGGCAAGCCTGGCAGAGCGCAAAGGAAGGAATGCGTGCACTGCAGCTCCTTGCTCTTAACAGATCACTCCTGGAAAGTACCCGCATTTGGCGTTCCTGCCACACACAAGCACAAGCGAGAACCCTCATTTTCCGCAACTGCGCGTCTGGCAACGAGCTTTCACCCTCGCATCGCGCCGACCCAACAACCCAACTTTTCTCCTTGCTTGCTTGGTTCTCTTTTCGATTGAGTGGCTTTGGTTGCGGGTATTGCTAATAATTACCGGCTCCGCCCTCTTTTCGTCAGTTGCCCCGGCGAGCTCCACCGATTTCCACCCCTTTCAACGAACGTCACGATTCCCAACTTCCCGACCTTCATCCGCCTCACAGCCACTTTTGACAAGTTGGCTGTTACTCTTCGTTAACCCCGCGCAGCCGAGCGCATCGAGTCCATCATGGCGCCGGCCTTGCCAATTAAGTTCCAGGAGCTGCTCCAGCTCAGCAGCCTGGGCGTCAACCAAACCGCCATCACTTTCAACACATGCGTACGATCCCATCCCGCATACCACAGCACCATTCCTGTGTCGCCCTAACCCTGCTGACCTTCGATGCCCCTGGGATAGACTCTAGAATCAGACTCCTTCATCTGTCTTCGAGATAAGAAGGACGAGGCCTCATCCCCCGAAGTGCTCATCGTCGACCTCAAGAATGGCAACAATGTCATCCGGCGCCCCATCAAAGCCGACAGTGCGATCATGCACTGGTCGCGCCAAGTCATTGCCCTGAAGGCACAGTCTAGGACACTTCAGATCTTTGACTTGGAGCAAAAGCAGAAGCTAAAGTCCACCACTATGAGTGAGGATGTTGCATTCTGGAAGTGGACGAGCGAGACGACATTGGGTTTGGTTACAGACACCGCGGTCTACCACTGGGACGTCTTCGACCCCGCCCAGGCGGCGCCCGTCAAGGTGTTCGACCGCAACACCAACCTTCAGGTGGGTACCTGCCATGTCGTTTGCTAAACTTACCGGGTGGACGCTGACAGCTCGTAGAGCAACCAGATTATCAACTACCGGACGAGCGCCGACGGCAAGTGGATGGTCGTGGTTGGCATTTCGCAGCAGCAAGGACGCGTCGTCGGTGCCATGCAACTCTATTCCAAAGACCGCGGAATCAGCCAAGCGATCGAGGGCCATGCCGCCGCCTTTGGTACGGTCCGGTTAGACGGTGCCCCCGAGGACACTAAGCTCTTTACCTTTGCTGTCCGGACCGCCGCCGGCGCCAAGCTACACATTGTCGAGGTCGACCACCCCGAGACGAACCCCGTATTCTCTAAGAAGGCCGTCGACGTTTTCTTCCCGCCGGAAGCCGCCAACGATTTCCCGGTTGCCCTCCAGGTCTCGCAGAAGTACGGCATCATTTATCTCATCACCAAGTACGGTTTTATTCACCTCTACGATCTCGAGACTGCAACATGCATCTTCATGAACCGTATCTCCGGCGAGACCATCTTCACGGCCTGCGGCGACAAGGAGTCAAGTGGTGTTATTGGAATCAACCGCAAGGGGCAAGTTCTTTTCGTTAGCGCCGACGAGAACACAATCGTCCAGTATGTCCTCGAGAGCCACGGCACCGAGCTGGCACTCAAGCTGGCGGCGCGCGCCGGGCTCCCGGGCGCCGATAACCTCTACCAGCAGCGCTTCGAGCAGCTCTTCACTAATGCCAACTACCAAGAAGCTGCCAAGGTCGCGGCCAACTCCCCCGTGGCTTCCTGCGGACGCCGCAGACCATAGAGCGGTTCAAGCGTCTTCCCCAACAGCCGGGCCAGATGTCGCATATTCTCCAATACTTCGGCATGCTTCTCGACAAGGGGTCGTTGAACCAGCACGAAACTATCGAGCTCGCCCAGCCCGTGCTGGCCCAGAACCGGAAACAACTCCTCCAAAAGTGGCTCGGCGAGAACAAGCTGGAGTGCTCTGAGCAGCTTGGTGACATGGTGCGCCCTCATGACATGGCCATGGCGCTCGGCATCTACTTGAAGGCGAATGTGCCTCACAAGGTTGTGGCTGGCTTCGCCGAGACCGGCCAATTTGAGAAAATCCTCCCGTACTGTGCTCAGACGAGCTATCAGCCCGACTTTGTTCAGCTCCTTCAGCATATTGTCCGCCTCAACCCGGAGAAGGGCGCCGAGTTTGCTACTTCCCTCGCCAACCATGAGGGAGGGTCACTGGTCGACCTCGAGCGCGTGGTGGATATCTTCCAGTCTCAGGGCATGGTTCAACAGGCCACCGCCTTCCTCCTCGATGCGCTCAAGGACAACAAGCCGGAGCAAGGCCAACTCCAGACCCGTCTTCTTGAGATGAACCTGATCAACGCGCCGCAGGTTGCAGATGCCATCCTGGGGAATGACATGTTTTCCCACTTCGACAAAGGTCGTATTGCGACTCTTTGCGAGCAGGCCGGTCTCTTGCAAAAGGCTCTGGATCTATACGAGGATCCCGCTGCCGTCAAGCGTGTCGTTGTCGGCATCGCAGGGGCGCCGAACTTCAACCCTGACTGGCTGATTGAGTACTTTGGCCGTCTTTCCGTCGAGCAGTCTGTTGATTGTCTCGACGCCATGATGAAGCACAACATCCGCCAGAACCTCCAATCTGTGGTCCAGATTGCTACCAAGTACGCGGAACTCCTCGGCGCCCAGCGCCTGATTGACCTCTTTGAGAAGTACAAGACCGCCGAGGGCCTCTACTACTTCCTCGGGAGCATCGTTAACGTCAGCGAGGACGCAGAGGTCGTCTTCAAGTATATCGAGGCGGCCACTAAGATGGGCCAAATCCGCGAGGTCGAGCGCATCTGCCGGGACAACAGCGTCTACAACCCGGAGAGAAGGTCAAGAACTTCCTCAAAGAAGCGAAGCTCAGCGAGATGCTGCCCTTGATGGTTGTTTGCGACCGCTTCAACTTCGTTCACGACTTGGTCCTCTACTTGTACCAGCACCAACAGTTCAAGTCCATCGAGATCTACGTGCAGCAGGTCAATCCTTCCCGGACCCCTGGTGTCATCGGTGGCCTGTTGGACGTTGACTGCGATGAGCATCATCAAGAATCTTCTCTCCACCGTCAACCCGGTATCGATTCCCATTGATGAGTTGGTTCAAGAAGTGGAGACACGTAACCGTCTTAAGCTACTCCTGCCCTTCCTCGAGGCGACCTTGGCCGCCGGCAACCAGCAACAAGCCGTTTACAACGCTTTGGCGAAGATCTACATTGACTCGAACAACAACCCCGAGAAGTTCCTGAAGGAGAACGACCAATATGACACGCTCACAGTTGGTAAATATTGCGAGAAGCGGGACCCCAACCTCGCTTACATCGCTTACCGCAAGGGTCAGAATGACCTCGAGCTCGTCAATATTACCAACGAGAACGCCATGTACAAGGCCCAGGCGAGATATCTCCTCGAGCGCGGAGACCGGGAACTGTGGATGTTTGTGCTCAGCGAGAACAACCTCCACCGTCGCTCAGTGGTTGACCAAGTCATCTCGACCGCTGTCCCAGAGTCTACGGACCCCTCCAAGGTCTCCGAGGCTGTGTCGTGCTTCTTGAATGCCGACCTCCCCGCGGAGCTTATTGAGCTCCTCGAGAAGATTGTCCTGGAGCCCTCGCCGTTCAGTGACAACCAGAACCTCCAGAACCTTCTCATGTTCACTGCTGCCAAGGCCGACAAGGCCCGTGTCATGGACTACATTCACAAGCTTGATAACTTCTCCTCCGACGAGATCGCCAACGTCTGTATCGAAGTTGGCCTGCACGAGGAGGCTTTCGAAGTCTACAAGAAGATCGATAACAAGGAGGCCGCCGTCAACGTCCTTGTTGAGCACGTCGTTAGCATCGATCGTGCGCAAGCATACGCCGAAGAGGTCGACATTCCTCAGGTCTGGAGCAAGGTGGCCAAGGCTCAGCTAGATGGGCTCCGGATCAGCGATTCCATCGACTCGTACATCAAGGCCGAGGACCCCAAGAATTACGAGGAAGTCATTGAGATCGCGGTCGCGGCAGGCAAGAACGAGGAACTCATCAAGTTCCTTCGCATGGCCCGCAAGACTCTCCGTGAGCCTGCTATCGATACCGCACTCGCCTTCTGCTTTGCCCGTCTCGACCAGCTTGCAGAGCTTGAGGACTTTTTGCGGGCAACCAACGTGGCCAACATCGAAGAGTCGGGAGACAAGGCTTACGGTGAAGGTCTCTTCGAGGCGGCTAAGATCTTCTACACAAGCATCTCCAACTGGGCGAAGCTCGCAACTACCCTGGTTCACCTCACCGACTACCAGGCGGCCGTCGACTGCGCGCGCAAGGCGAACAACATCAAGGTCTGGAAGGAGGTCCATGAGGCATGCGTCGGCAAGAAGGAGTTCCGCCTTGCCCAGATCTGCGGTCTTAACCTCATCGTCGATGCCGAGCAACTCCAGGCTCTCGTCAAGCAGTATGAGCGCAATGGCTACTTCGACGAACTCATCAGCCTTCTCGAGCAAGGCCTTGGTCTCGAGCGTGCCCACATGGGCATGTTCACCGAGCTGGGTATTGCGCTTTCCAAGTATCATCCTGAGCGGTTGATGGAGCACCTGAAGCTCTTCTGGAGCAGGATGAACATGCCCAAGATGATCCGCGCGTGCGAGGAGGCTAACTTGTGGCCTGAGCTGGTGTTCTGCTACTATCACTATGACGAATTCGACAATGCTGCGCTCGCCGTCATGGAGCGGCCCGAGAACTCGTGGGAGCACCAGCAGTTCAAGGAGATCACCGTCAAGGTGGCCAACCTCGAGATGTACTACAAAGCCATCAACTTCTACCTTGAGCAGCACCCATCTCTGCTCACCGATCTCCTCCAGGTCTTGACTCCTCGGATCGATGTGAACCGGGTGGTCCGCATGTTCCAGAAGTCGGACAATCTACCGCTCATCAAGCCGTTCCTTCTCAATGTGCAGTCGCAAAACAAGCGTACGGTTAACGACGCTATCAACGATCTGCTCATCGAGGAGGAGGATTACAAGACTCTCCGGGACTCAGTTGAGCACTACGACAACTACGACGCGGTAGACCTCGCTGGCCGTCTCGAGAAGCACGACCTCGTGTTCTTCCGCCAGATCGCTGCCAGCATCTACCGCAAGAACAAGCGGTGGGAGAAGTCTATCAACCTGTCCAAGCAAGACAAGCTGTGGAAGGATGCCATTGAGACTGCTGCCATTTCGGGCAAGGCAGATGTCGTTGAGGAGTTGCTGAGATATGTAAGTTCAACGCCCCCTTTTTTGGGGTTCATTACTGATTGGTATTCCAGTTCGTGGACGTTGGCAACCGCGAGTGCTACGTCGGCATGCTGTACGCCTGCTACGACCTCATCCGGCCGGATGTCGTCCTCGAGCTGTCGTGGCGCAACGGCCTCATCGATCATGCCATGCCCTTCTTGGTAAACATGCTCTGCGAGCAGACCAAGCAGATGGCTGAGCTCAAGGCGGACAACGAGGCCCGCAAAGCCCGCGAGAAGGAGCAGGAGAAGGTCGACGACAACACCCCGATCCTCGGCGGCAACCGCCTCATGATTACGGCCGGCCCTGCCGGCGGTGCGCCGCCCGTGTCGCCTGCGCCGTACATGCAGACCAACGGCTTCGCGCCCCAGCCGACCGGCTACGGCTTCTAGAGGGTTGTTCCGGTGGTGTTCGAGTGCCCCTGCCTATTCGATCCAAGCCAGCGTCGCTGGTTCTATCCATTCGAGGGTCCTGCTGCGTTGGGCAAGCCGGTGAAGGTGGTGGAGCTCGGGCCGACGCAAGTCAAACGACATGACGTTTTTGAAGGGCAAAAAGCACTGAAGGGATGATTTCGGACTGTGGGTGTGGGTTTTGGCGGGGTGATGTTTTTTTAGAGCTGATCTTGGCGCGTTGCTGATGCTACTGCTTCGTCCACTGAGCACGGCGGGGGATATTCCCTGTGTTAGTACAACATCTGTATGATAACTTGCTTGACCTTTTCCTCATTCGACTTTGTGCCGTTTCCGAATTGCGTCTTTGGTCTTGGTGATTGTGTGGCTACCTGGGAAATGTAAAGTCGCGGGTTGGGGGGGGGGGGGGGGGGTGGACGAGATAAACGATAAACGGTGAGAATAGAGACACGGTTCAGTAACGAACCGGCTGCTGGGCAAGAGATTATCAAGTCGACAGCGCTCGACCTACACCAAGCACCCAATAAGCCATCCGTTCGTTATGGGCGCTAACCCAGTTGCGTTGCTACCCAGTCAGCCTACTAGGTATGTACTTCATACTGGACAGTGATAGCACTCGGCTCACTGGTGTAAGGGTCAAGACCCAACTACCTAGGTAGTAATAGGAACCCGGCACTAGATCGTGGCTAGATTTGAACAGCAGTAAGCGCGTAGCCGTACATCTTGGGTGCGCCGTATAGGGGAAGGAACTCATTTTCTTTTCCAGGATGAGGGATTCCTCTATGAGTGCTACCGGAAGGAGATGGCTTTCGTGTTGGCGCCTTTTCCATTCCCTCCTGAATGGGCGAGGATCCAGAACCCTAGATGTCGGCAGATGACGGTCGACTGTCGATGACAACTGTCGACTGACGACAGCCGACGACGATTTGCCGACCGTCGTCAGCTGTGAGCCCGCCAACATAAATACCCTAACTCCTTTTTCACAATCTTTGTTGACCACAACCTTTGTGTCCTCATATGTGTGTGAGAATATGTATAAAGAAAATAGATAAGATAAGAAATAAAAGAAAACGGTAGTTAAGTGAAAAGAAAAGGAAGTAATTATACCTAAACTATTTTTATTATTATTTCCTACACCGATATGCCCTGGGGCGCGCCGGTCCTTCTACTGCTATTTACAAAGGGAACCGTACCGTATAGGCCGGATAAAAACCTCTGTCTACCACTTTGAGACAACAATCTGTGAATCCGTCATACTGCAAAAGAAAGGAGGCCCTTTGCCGGCCTCCGTGCCCTCTAGCCCTCCCCATCCACTGTTTCTAGCTCCAGCCTTCTGGCTAGGCTATACTCCAGTAGCCGGCCAGAGTCCATCAGCCAGCCAAGGACCTTCCTAACAAATCTTCTGCTCCGGGCACCTACTCCCCGTAATACGGTTTGTAGGTCCCGATGTGACCGAATCTCTCTGCCGTCCCACGGCCTTTGTAACGGCGGGTCGGGGCACCAAACCACCAAGTGCTCCACTGTCTCCCTGCCTCTCCCGCACTCGCAATAGGGGGTACGGACCTCCGGGACTTTCACCCTGAACAGGTAGTCCCGGAGGCCTATATCCCCAATACGGGCCTGGGAAAGGAGGGAGCTCTGCGCCTTTGTAAGACCTTCGTGTCTCATCAGAGCTTTGTCGGTAAATAAGAGGGCTGGGGGGTCTTCGTCGGCTATCCTCCTGTTTAATACCCTCTGTCGAGTAGTACTTTGTTGACTAGCTCTCTGTTGTTCCCACCGGGCCTGCCAGGCCAGTTCGACCACCTCCTTGGTATTCGACCCCCTACCTAAACTATTATATTACTAGATTATAAATTTATTCTCAAATTGGTATAGTCAATTACGGTCTGTCTTAATCGATTCAAGGGAGGAGTAGTAGATGGGTGTATTACTGTGTGAGTGATACGGTCTATGAGATTGCCGAGATAATAGTTAACCTCGGCTTCACGCCCGAGTGAACACCGAAATGCAACAGACGGAAAGGGAAGTCTGTGTGCCAGGGTTGAGGTTAGGTATGGGGGAGGTCACGTGTCCTCCCACGTCAAAACCACAGTCGGTTGCCAAACGAGGAACGCTCTCATTTTCACTTTAAATTATTTGCGACAAGTACGACACCCACAACGTTCAATTATTGCTCCAGTACACGATACACCATGAAATACACGCGCGCTATTTCTCTGACCAATTTTTTGGTGGCCAGCTCCGCACTGGGCTTCCAGGTTTTCGTTTTATACCCCTGGCACAAAGAATTGGACGCAGGTTTCGAAGCACTGAAGAAGGAACATCTGAAGGTTTTGGATGCAGCAGGAGACAGTCTGAGCGAGCGGCAACGAAAGAAGTTCTCGGAGGAACTAGACGACCTAAAGCATCGCAGTTCGAAGAGGTGGTGGCAGTTCTAATGCTCGCGAGTAAATCTCAGTCACGTATACCTTCCACCCCGTGTGCTTGTGCGCTTGCTCACAGTCGGGTAGCTTATACATCTGATCACTACATGTATTCAGGATCCGGACCAGCAGCAACCATGGCCGAGGACTTTGCTAACGGGGTTGGGCCTAACCGTTGCGGGCTACTACTACCTTCGGGGTACTTTCAAGTTTGTTGGATACGAAGTCTTCAAAATCAAGCTGTTCAAGTCGATTACCCGGAATACTTTACTGCTGTCAATAATCGCCATGCTATATACCACGCATCTGCTACCGCTGCCGAGTCCTTCGGCGACATTGCTCTGTGCCCATTCGAAGCCGTCCGTGCGGATCCGGCTTGTATCCAACCCGACTAGGCCGACGATCATGTCCTGGCCTTTGCCAAAGGAGGTTGGCGACGCAGATAACCGTGGCTTTATACTCAAAAACCAGCTACCGAAAGGGGGTTCAAGAAAATAAGCTCGCATGCATACCAGCAAAATTTAACAGTCAGAACAGGGAATGCTACATCAGGTTGACCTTCAACAGGCACAAGAGTTAGTCAAAACAACACAGGTATGAAGCGCGCGAATTTAGATCTATTATGGCTAGATTGCCCAGAACTTAGTGTTAAACTTAAGACAATCCCCTCCACCTCCACTACCTAGATAACTAAGAGCGACATTAACCCCCCCCCTGACGAAATAGAAGTTAGAACACCCCCTGTATCCAGCGCCACGCCCGAGTAACGCTGACTTGAACCAACCAAACAGGCCACTCAGCAACCTTTAAGTAGGCAGCTTAGCATTTGTCACCACGCACAATCGTGTTCCAGTTGCCCGCTACGAAGTTCTGGCCTGAAAGATAGCTGTCCTGGTGGGCACACGTGAAGATGATGAACCCGGTGCTGCTGACAATCAAGTCCTAGTTCTCCAGGTTCTTCTCGGTCTTGTTCTACGTGAGGGTAAATACCGAAAGGCATCACGGGGACCGGGGGATATGGCTAACGTCAGGATAACTTACATGCAGTTATCAGACTCAGACGAGTTATTTAGACCAAGGAATGTGTCATGGTGGTGAACCTTGTACGAAGCGCTGATGGCACGGTTCTTGATGCGGTTGACTGTTGCTCCGCCATAACCACCCGCCGCCGTACCCATACTGACAGGCTCGTAAGACAGGGCCATGGGGTGATGGGCAGACCGGAAGCACTTCATGACGTTATCGTGCTTTTGTGACGGCCAAAGCAACTTGCATGGTTGATGGGAATGGAAAGGAAAGTTTCAGCATTCGAATGTAAAAGTTACGTTGCTTCATCACGCACTATTGCACCATGGCCACCCAACTTACTCGACGGGCTGAAACGTGGATTCGAGGTAATGAATTGCCTACTCTACGAAGCTACCACGGGTAGTTGATCCCCATGGACACAGATACACCCTCCTCTCCAAGTATATGTTTCTCCCCTTCGCAAAAGTCTGCTTAAAAGGGTGCTCATGCTTAACGACGCCGCCCTCTTCCTCTGTATTGCTCGCTCCATCATATGTTTCTTTGCTCTTCGCCACCTAAGGTAGCGATTGAATGGATGCATAACTAAGAGAGCACTGCGGTGTGACCAGCACGATCTCGTGTTGATCAGTCGGCTACCTGGCGCGGGGCGGGATGAAGAGTTGTGCGTTTTGGTGTACTTCTAAGTTCCCTTACCCTAGCGACAGCTCATTTGGCATCGGCCTTGACAATGCGGCAGACAAGGTCCGAACCGTCGACTGAGTCGCCTTCACGCACTGCAAGCTGGGAGACGACACCGTTGTGGGGGGCGGAGATGACCATTTCCTAGTTACACGAGTTAGTGATTGATGCCATGGCAGAGAAGCGGAGGAACGTACCATCTTCATGGCGCTCAGCACAGCAAGCGGGTCGCCCTTCTTGACCTCGGTGCCGTCATGCACGCGCAGCTCGACCAACACGCCAGCCATGGGCGCGCCGACGTGGCTTGTGTCGTTGGGGTCGGCCTTGGGCCGGCTAACGTTTTCGACGGCTGCCATCTTGTCGTCGACAGTGACCTGGCGGACCTCGCCGTTCATCTCGTAGAACACCTCACGTTGGCCTGTATTCTCGGAGAGCGGTCCGACAGCGAGCAACTTCAGGATGAGCACCTTGCCCTTCTCGAGCTCGACGTGGAACTCCTCGCCAATCTCGGGCTTCGAGAGGAAGTACTTGGTCGGTAGAACCGATAGATCGCCATACTTCACCACGAAATTCTTGTAATCTTCAAAGACCTTCGGGTACATGATGTAACTGGCAATATCGCACTCGGAAACGTTACCGCCAAACTTCTGGACGAGCTCCTTCTTGATCTTGCCGAAGTCAACGGGGTCGAGGAAGAGGCCAGGGCGCTGGTCTAGCTTGCGGCGACCACGGAGGGCGTTGGTGCGGAGCGGCTCCGGGAAACCCCCGTAAGGCTGGCCCATCATTCCTTCGAAGAACTCAAGAACCGACCCTGGGAAGTCAAGCTCGGCAGCGCGGGCCTTGACGTCCTCGGGTGAAAGCTTGTTGGAGACCATGAACTGTGCCAGGTCGCCAACGACCTTGGACGTGGGAGTAACCTTGACAATGTCGCCGAGAAGGTCATTTGCATGCTCGTAGGCCTTCTTGGTCTCAAGCCACTGGGAGCCGAGGCCAAGCTGAGAAGCCTGGAACATCATGTTGGTCAGCTGGCCACCTGGAATCTCGTGCTCGTACACCTCGGGGTCGGGACCCGCGAGATGAGCCTCGAAAGGTGAGTAGAGAAGGCGGAGCTGAGACCAGTAGGTGTCCAGAGCCCGGACATGTTGGGGGTTGAGTCCAGGGTCCTTGCCAGTGCCGTCAAGAGAAGCAAGAATGGCGTTGATGCTGGGCTGAGAAGTCATGCCAGACAAACTGTCGGTGGCAGCATCGACAGCGTCGGCGCCAGCCATGGCACAAGCAACCATAGAGGTAACACCAGTACCGGCCGAGTCGTGGGTGTGGACGTGGATAGGCAAGTCGGGGTACTTCTCCCGGATGGCACCAATGAGAAGAGTGGCGGCATGCGGTTTGAGGACACCGGCCATGTCCTTGATACCCAGGACATCGATATCAAGGGCAACAAGCTTGTCGACAAGTTCCAGGTAGTACGCAAGGTTGTACTTCTTTGTGGGGTTCAGCATGTCGCCGCTGTAGCAGACTGTGCCCTCGCAAACACCGCCAGCCTTTTGCACAGCCTTGATGCCGACTTCGAGTTGGTTGATGTCGTTCAGGGCATCAAAAACGCGGAAAATATCGACGCCGTTCTTCTTGGCCTGTTCAACGAAGTGGTAAATGGCGTTGTCGGGAAGTGAGGCGTAGGCAACGCCATTGGCGCCACGGAGCAACATCTGGAAAGGAATGTTGGGAATCAGCTTCCGCATTTTGCGGAGACGGTCCCAGGGGTCCTCGTAGAGGAAGCGCATGGCGACATCGAAGGTGGCGCCGCCCCAGCATTCCAAGCTGTAGAGATTGTGGAGTGCATGGCTCGTCTCCTTAGCGATGTTCAGCAGATCAACAGTCCGCACTCGGGTAGCGAGCAGCGACTGGTGGGCGTCACGCCAGGTGGTGTCCATGAGCAGGCAGCCTTTGTAGTTGCGAATAGCCTTGGCAAAGGCCTTGGGGCCCTGCTCGAGAATGATCTGGCGCCAGCCTTTCGTGGATGGCTGGGTCGTATCAATTTTGCGTCCGGACTCGTCAAACAGCTGCGGGATGATGATGTCACCCTTGAACTTGGGGTCGCCAATCTGGCCCTTGATGCTACTTCCGTTGACCGCAACGTCGCCGAGGTAGGCGAGCAGCTTTTGGGCGCGGTTCTGGCTTCCAACGAGGTCGAAGAGTTCTGGCGTCGAATCGATGAATGTGGTCCAGCATTTTCCCTCGATAAACGTGTTGTGAGTAAGAAGCGACGTGATGAAGGGCAGGTTCGTCTTCACACCACGAATTCTGAACTCGATGAGAGCGCGGAGCATCTTCCGACGAGCGATCTCGTACGTCGAACCGGTGGCAATAACCTTGACCAACATGGAATCACTGTAAATGGTTAGAATTCTTGTTGGGCAATGGAGCAGGAAGGAAGAACATACTAGTGGGCTAGAATAGTTCGGCTGTTGTTAGCGAATGAGTTCAAGATGAAAGCAACAAAGAAATACAAGTCCAAGTCTCGAGTCCCAAATCCCAGCGGCAAGCCCGCCCTTGGTTCCAACTAAGAGAGCGAGGTAACGACATTGACGTTGCCCCCGACCTTGTCAAAGGCATTGTCCTCGGCGTTATCATCGGCATGATCAAAAACATTATTTTTCCTCATGTTGTTGATATTATCCTCGGCCTTGTCGAAGACATTGTTTTTCTTGGTCTTGTTGACGTTATCCTCAGCCTTGTCGAAGATATTATCCGGTGAGTGTATTGCCAACCTCTGTCGTGCGACCTGCAGCAGCAAAAGCTCTGAAGTATCGAAGAGACTTGTCGTGATTGTCTAGTTGTTGACAGATGCAAACGGATCGTCGAAAGGGGCACGATGGGTACTTGCGCGAAGCAATATCATTGTCCGTTGCTGAGCCCATGGAGGTCTTGGACCGGCATCCGTCATTCTCTATAACGACGCGGTGAATACTCCAGCGGCAAGATAGACACCCCAGCAGCAGGGTAGATACCCTAGCGGCAAGGCCCGACATCCTTAACTCAATGGCCGAGTCTGAGAGTAGCTCCTCCAGGAGGTCTTCCGCATCGAGATACGGTGTGGAGCCCAGATACCCTCCCGACATCCGTAACCCAATGGCCGAATCGCAGAGTGGCTCCTCCAAGAGGTCTTCCGAATCGAAATCCAGCGTGGAGTCAGGCGAGGTCCTGGGAACTGGCCAGGAATCCCACAAATGGTAAGCCATGCCAGGTAGTCGGGTGTTTCTGGGCGCAATGGTCTCGAAGCCGCGGCGGCCATCTTGATAATATCTGTGTCACGGGAGGCCGAAGGTGGTGGCATAGACGACAGTCGTATATGAGATCAACGACACGGCTGATAGCAACTCCGATGAGATGATGGTGATGGTGAACCGACGAGACTGAGTGCTGGTAACTGAGAATGACACGATCGTAATGTCAAGGACGGAAAGCGTGGAACGCGGGAGGAGGAGGAAATCGACAGTAACCACCGTCCGTCTTGGTGGAAGATGTTGGTTCAAGGACGGTGCTGTCTTGAGGAGGACGGAGGGACATGTTGTCTAGAGGCAAGCGTGCTGCCTCACAACGGCAGGCGCTCTTACGAGTTCGAGTTTGAACCCAACCCATAAGCTGTTTGCAAGTGAAGCTAGAGGATATACGTCGCTGCTGCTGATGTCCAGGCCCGCTCGAGTTGTTGACTGGTGGTTTGGCTTCGTTGGTCAGCATTATATATCGTGAAGGACAACGATATTACTCACTATGTTCAAGCGTGCAGTCTGACCCTCAGGCCGAGCCGTGATTTAAGGGCGGTTTACTGACCCCGCCAAGCCGTTGACCGGAAAAGAGACATCGTGACCATCCAAGGACAAAAGCTTATCCACAAACAGAGTGAAGCTGCCGTGGACAAGGACCCGAAGCTAAAACAAACAAAAGAGAAATCGAACTTACGAGTGATGACAGCACCGGCAAAGCCATTGCCACCGTCTAGTCGGATACCATTTCCACCCGCGGACCCTATTCAACGATGTTAGCTATTCTATTTCCAGTCAGGGGTAAGGGGAACAGGGCTTGGGAATGGCGTACGGTAAACCTCGATCTTGCCCGTGTCAGGTTGGAAGTTCTTGGCCGGATCCTCACTATCCAAGTCGTTAGCTTCCACTTCACTGTGTAATAACTGGGAGAAATGCCCTACGTGGTGATCCGGGTCTGAATGGCGAATCCGCGAGTTGAGATGCGGTCTTGAGTGAGCCCAAGCTGCTCCAGAGTCGCTCCAGCGGCAATCTGAATCTGCGCAGCCACGATATCAATCCCGCAGATCTCTTCGCTGATCGTATGCTCTGGCCCCCTTATATTAGCTCTATTCTGAAGCAATCCTTGATGCGGAGACAAACGTGGTGTTTTGGGAGACGATGGAGTTGCGAAGTGGTTGGGGCGGGTTAGGGTTTGCTGAGGGCAGGATTGACTCACCAACTTGAATGCGAGGGTTGACCTCGATGAAATAGTAGCGGTTCTGCTGATCGACCAAAAACTCGGCGGTTGATGCGTTACCTAGTTTCGTTAATGTTCCTGAAGTCTGGAAACAAAGATAGAGCTGAAGGGGAACAGCAGGATGAGTGATGCGACTTACGCAGTCCGACGGAGCGGCCAAGTTTGACCGCGTCCCTGAGCATGTTATCCCGCACCTCGGCGGGGAGATCCTTCGCCGGAGCAATTTCGACAACCTTTTGGTGTCTCCGCTGGACGGAGCAGTCACGCTCGTAAAGGTGAACAAGGTTGCCGTAGTTGTCACCGAGGAGCTGGACTTCGATGTGCTTGGGCTTGTCGAGGAATCTCTCAACGAACACGGTGCCGTTACCAAAGGCACTCTTCGCCTCCGAGGAGGCTCTCTCGAAGGACTCCTGAAGTGAATCTTGGTCGCGCACGACACGCATGCCACGACCACCGCCACCATAGGCGGCCTTGATAATGACGGGGAAGCCATACTCGTCGGTGAACTTCTTGACGTCCTCGAACCGCTCAACCGCACCCTCAGTGCCAGGGACAACCGGGACTCCAGCAGCAATCGCGATCTTCCTGGCCGAGACCTTGTCACCGAGTGAATCGATCACATCGGGTGAGGGCCCGATGAACTGAAAAGGAGCTTAGTAAGCCAATATCCTAAAACAAGGAAAAAAGGGGGGGATTTCAAGCTCACAATAAGGCCGGCCTTCTCGACGTTGCGAGCAAATTCGGCGTTCTCAGACAGGAAACCGTAGCCTGAGAAATGTCAACCCCGAGCCCTAGTCAAAGTCCTTTCTCTCGCTGCAGCTTACCAGGGTGGATCATCTGGGCGCCATGCTCGAGAGCAATCTTGATGATCTCATCACCAGCAAGATAAGCACCGACGGCGGTGTATTGCCCGCGCTTGCCAATGACATATGCCTCATCGGCCTCTGTACTTCCTTGTCAGCCAGCAGCTCCCATAGATCGAGGGGGGATTGGGGTGGAGCGGCGCATACTCTGCCTGTGCATCGAAAGACGATCCTCATAGCTACACAATCAGTATCCGAATGACGAGTGAGATTTGCCGTGGCGTCTCACCTGAAGACGGCGATGGTGTGAAGTGAAAGTTCGTGTGCCTGCGCACTCCATGTTAGCCATGGAAGGTATGGGAGGGTCGGGCTCCTGGGTGACTCACAGTTCTGAAGATCTGCGGAGAAGAGACGGAATGAGCATCATATACTGATACAGCACGAGGGATAGTCTATCGAGATCGAACATACACGAATAGCTAGCAGGCACAGGTCAGCGCCAACCCAGGGCAATAAAGGACGGCCTAGTGTCACTTACGAATTTCACCTCTGTTGGCAACTGTCATGCGCAACACCTTTGTTAGCAACGCTTTCGACTCCTGATGGTTGGCAGAAGAAATCCGCGTAGGGGCCGGGATTGAGAGTGGCCTCGGGGCGCATTCGAGAAGTTCTCCCAGGTCTTTCACCTAAGGACAACAATATTCAGGCTCGGGAAGCCCACTTACCCAGAATCTTGTTCAGTTGCATGATGGTCGAGTTGGCGCGGATGCGATGCACGGTCTGGGCCTCCTTGGGGGCATCGCCCTCCTCGAAGACCTCGTCATTGTCGGTGACTGGCTTGTTGGCCGCCATGCTGTGTCAATTGGTGTTTGCTTTGGCGGTCAGTTGCAAGAAGGAAGACGAGGGGAGGAGGGAAGAAGAGGAAAAAAAGAGAGTCGAGAGCAGCCGATGGGGGTGGGAATGGTGGGGTGGTCTTCGAGCGAGCAGGGGTATGACGGTCACGGCGGGGTCGGACGCAATGGTGGGGTAAACGGGCATGGCATGGGCGCGCAACCCCCCTTACACTGTTGGTACCTCCTAGCTTGAAAAGCTCCGGCTAACGAAGCATTTCTTTGGACATACAAACAAAAAAGAAGTCTCTACCAAACTTGCAATACGGCACCGGCAGGAGCTCACCAAGCATCTTGGCAAACCAAGAGTGGCCCAGCGACAGTCATCGCCGCTTTCCCATGATTCTCGGCCAGTCTTAGGTCGGGAACTAATATGCCTACAAAGCCTATCTGATCCAGACAAAACAGTCTTGATAGCCCCCCGTTCTCGAGTGTTAGCAAGCGCAAGATAGCCGGGAATGCCGGGCGCCAATGATTCTTTTTGCGCGGACTTGACACCTGGTTTTGATAGTGGGGTGGTCGAGTTAAGCACAGGCGCAGGCCAGCCTTGTTTTAGCAAGCCTCATTGGGAGGTTCGCGCCCGCCAATTGGAGGCCGGTAATCGGAGCACCTTGCACATGCATGGAAAAAATCCTACCTCAGCTTTCCAAATCTGACCTCAAACCCATGGCGGGGCTTCAATCCGTGTCTCAGAGCTTGGGAGCTCGGTCGCGGGGTGGGTACGCAAAGCCATGATCGGTCACAAATGTTTTCACCCACCGAGCAGGGCCCCCATTGTTGGCTCAACCCCGCCAACCAACCAAAGACAACATGTATCTAAGTCGTTTTGCTAAGGTCAACGCAGGACCCCCAACCCCCAACCCTCCCACAGATAGACGCCCGGGGAGGGGGACCACAACCCCCGGTAAAACCGATGTGAGCTGGCCTTTGCCGTTGTCCGAGGTTCTGGTTCAGCACGCCAATACCGCAGTAGCCGACTCCCGGGTGAGCATCAGGTGCTCTCTCAAGGCATCCTCCTGGTGCTCTCTTCCGGCGTTATCGTGTAACCGAGGATAAGTCCGTCGAGGATAGCCACGGAACACCCAACATATCCGAGATCTCGGTCCAAACCGACGCACACCACAACAGCCCCCGGCAACCACACCCACCTCCTGCTCACGATGCGGAAAATGCGGGGATTCGACAACCCCCGCCATTTGCGAGCAAGTCCCACGTCTGGGCACTATCGCAAAGCTGCATCACACAGCTGCAACGTGTCCCAGGCTACTGCCGGTCTGGGAAGGTATTGCATGCAGATCTGGAGGTTGAAACATGGACATCTCTTCTCTCCGCCGCCAAGAATGCCATTGCCGTCTCTGCATCGAAATGAGAACCGGCCGCCAAGACGGGCCAGGAGCCTCCCCGAGCACAGCTCACGAACGTAACATGTATGCGTACTTTGTGTAATATTCCGTAGAACCCGGGACCCTTCCACTATAAGTTAGACCGAAAACAGGAAGGAAAAATTGACGGACATCAATCTCAAATAGTCCCGTGCTCGACAAACGGCACCAAAGCTGTCACGGGATCGCCCAGTCATACTCCCTCGCTGTCCCTAACCGGGGGAGAAGCCAGGGTTGGATTGTGTCGTCCACCTCATCGCTTTCCAGCACCGTTTTTCGACCATGAAGGGCGGTTTGGCTTTGGCGCTTGGAGGAGTGCCGATGACCATGGCCCGCCTTTGCCCGACCAATACCTCGATCATAGGATCGTGTGCTGGGGGCCAATGGCAACCATGATGACTTCTCGGGCGCTGCACTAACTGGAGGAGGGGAGGCTATTGATGGAGGCGGCTAGCCTCGTCTCAAATGCGCGGTGCATCGAGGTATACCGAATCCGGCGAGCCGAGTAAAAGCTGTGGTAAGAGACTCTGACTAGGGTCGTGGTGTGCTTCTTCAACCCCCACGACGAACAGGCTGGTGAGGGGCCCTGCCAAGCGCCGGCTCCGGAGCAGCCCCTCCAACCGTAAGCTTATCAGATCAGACGCCGTGCTCTTCTTGGCATGTCGCTCTCGAGACGTTGTCTCGGTGTAATGATGAGTTGAGTGTGAATAGAGTTGCCAAGGGACCGAACTGCGTTGCACTCGGGCACTCCAACACTTCGGCGGATATTTGTCAAAGTGTAATTGGCCCCGTCTCTGGAAAGAGAGACAGCCAAGGAGTTTGTCGGCTAGAAAGTCCAGAGATACCAACAGACAGCAAAGCGGAGCACAAGGAGGTTTCAACTGTTGAGTCTTCTGACCTCGCCCTCGGTCGCACGGCCTCAAGCCCATGCAACTCAAGACGGCAGCTGAACGGGAACAGTATTCTTTTCTAAAGAACCGCTCGCCTGACATTAAACCATCGCTACACCTTCGCTTCCAAAAGCCAATTCTTTTGTCATTAGCCCGGCAACGAAAAAAAACAATGCTGGAAGAACCTGTGAGACCGTGCCCTCTATGTCCCGGCTAAGCATGTCACCCGAGAAAACAGCAGAGGCAAACAAATCAGACCCGAGCAGAAAAACAGTTGTCCTTACCGCTCGAGGCAAGCATTCCCAACCCCCACGCCGCGCTTAGATCGTACAGCCGTCCGTAACTCACAAGCGGACTTGGACTTATCCTTCTAGGCCCTCACGCAAAGCCCAACTCTTCGTTTCCCCCGCTTGAAGTGTGGGGGAAAAGGGAGAGAACAGAGACCGTTCCCCAGGCCGCCCGCCGCTTGTGTCCCGGCGACAGAAACCAGCTTAGGCCCCCTTCACTTTTGATATCCATTTACATTTATTTCTTGCCAACCAGCTCCTGCACCTTCCCCTCAACAGCCGCCACCTTCTCCTTCCCCGCATCGACGGCGCCGGCGAGTGCCGCCTTCTCGCGGCCGCCCCACTGCGTCCATTGCAGGTAGCGGTATCCCTGGGTAAGCTGTGCGCCCTCGTTGACGAAGTGGCAGGCGAAGAGTAGGTAGTTGGCAGGCGTGACGGCGAGCGCATAGCGCATGAAGGTCGCCGAGTAGACGCAAAGGGCAAAGGTCATGGGAGCGGAGATTCTGCAGGCAGAGCATCGTTAGTTGGGTGTCAGGGAAGGTATTTGCAGTTGCAGAGCTGGTAATGGGCAAGTGACTGCTGGGCTTGGGCCGTTGGGTTGGGCGGTGAAGGGAGCGGAACAAACGTACAGATCGGGGCTCTTCCGGGTGTCCATGACCGCCGCGACGGGGATACCAAAGTTGGAGACGGGACCCCAGAAATCTGTATCGGCCAATATGTCAGTCAAGACCCCATCTTGCGTAGTGGCAAGCTATAAGCTTCGACGTAGTGGCCGAGAAGTCATCATGGTTGCCATTGGCCCCCAGCACACGATCCTATGATCGAGGTATTGGTCGGGCAAAGGCGGGCCATGGTCATCGGCACTCCTCCAAGCGCCAAACCGCCCTTCATGGTTGAATACGGTGCCGGAAAGCGACCCTTCGGCATAATCGGGGGGTGTCCGATGACCGGCCGGCGTGCTCGGGGAGAGCTGCAGATGGAAATGGTAGCAACTCACGTGTCGAGCAGACATAGTTCAGGACGGGGTGCGCCCGAATCTTCGCATTTACGGCTTTGACAAAGGCGGCCATTTTGACGGTGAATGTTGTGCTGGCGTTGCCCTCGTCGCAGTTCGGTGGGTTCTGGGTGATAGTTTAACTTCGAGATCGGACTTGCGCGCCGGGTTTGGAAAATAATTTTGGGTCCAGTTTGCCGCACGGACCTTCCAAGCCGAACAGGTCCGCCAGCTTGCCATGATGCAAACACTCAAACCAATGGTATCAAGACACTTGTGCGGATTACACCGGCGCAGCGAGTGCCTTCTATTATCGCCTCCGGCTATGTTGAGACGAGCAGCTCTACGGCTGAACACAGGCTGCAATCCGCTCCTAAGCGTAGTTTTCATAACCCCTGAACGCCGCCCAAACCAATCATTCTCCGTAAATCCGGGTAGAGATCGCTAGCCAAGCCCATAGCATAGCGACATGCAATAAGTTTCCGAAAGCACTCCGTCAAGAGCCTTATAGCGCGCGCAACCCGGGTATCAGTGATGCAACCAAAGACAGGACATTTATCGCCGCGGGGGAGGGTTGAAGCCCGAGGGGGGGGCACCGCCCGGAGGGAATCCCGGGGGAAAGCCAGGAGCACCAGGGAAGCCGGCAGGGGGCGGAAAAGCACCACCAAATCCAGGCGGCGCAGCTGTTACCAAGTCAGAGTCTGAACAATATTAGAGGATAAAGGTTGTACTTACGGCCACCACGCCCAGGGAAGCCAGGGGCACCAGGGAACCCCGGAAAAGGAGGAGGCGCAGCGCCTCCAACACCGGCGGCAGGGCCAGCCAGAGAGATCGGAGCAGCCGCACCACGTCCAGCTGGCCGTGCGACACCCGGGCCGGTAGTAAGTGCCGTTGTGATTCCGGCGCCTGTCGACTTGCCCAACCGCGCACTGGGGTCTGCGGGCGGGGGCGACTCGACGGAAAGGGAAACGATGTGGGCGCCGCGGACAATCGTCAACCCCAGGGTTCGCTTTTCCTCTTGCTCAACGACCGTGGCGGACGACGAGGCGCCAGGGGCGGCTGGCTTGTTCTGCTTGCGCTTGCTTCGGCGAAATTCCTCCGTATCGGCGAGAACTAGGTTCATGTGCTTGTCGAAAGCCAGCATCTAGACAGAGTGGTTAGCAACCTTCTCCACAACGGAGAGGCGGGGCCGGGTACATACCTGGCCCGTCATCTGGCGCCCATCGTTCAAGGTGACGCGCATCCGGTAGTTGATCTGGGAGGATATCAGTACCCCGATCGCAGTTCCATCCATCACCGCTAAAGCGAAGTAGTACGTACGTAACCGGCCTAAATCAATGCACCTTGTCAGTCCTCCGATGTCAACATGGATGCCTGCACAGCGGTGTGGGCGGGGGGATGCACTCACCATCTTGCCCTGCTTGTTTGTCGCCGACATCTTGGCGGTAAGGTGCTACAAAGTAGCGTCCTCGGGTTTCAAAAATTGGGTTTTGTAGACAGAGTTCCTAACTCCTGTCAGTTGCGGTCTCTTCTTAGTCTCAGCGGAGAATTCGAAGTGGCACGCGGGATGTTGATAGTAACCAGGTAGCGTAGCGGAGACGGGCTGGGCTGGAAATTTGAACGCGAGGCTGAAGGAGCTTGGATGCTTCAGCCACAACACAATAAAATCCAGCCACCGAGCCAGCCGCCGCGCCACGGCTTGTCCCCCACCAAGCTCCTCCCCCAGTTCCCCGGCAGGCAGGTGGTTCCCCACACGCACAACCCAAATTCGAGGAGCGAAAATCGACCTCGTCTTTCGAAATTCCTTGTACATCGACAAGTCGCCCAGCACCGCATATCGACAACACCGCCACCATGGTAGGAGCATGTCAATCATAAATAATCAGGCGATTTAACTAACACGATGACCAGTCTGAGAAGGCCCAGAACCCCATGCGGGAGCTCCGCATCCAGAAGCTCGTCCTGAACATCTCGGTCGGCGAGTCTGGTGACAGACTGACCCGTGCTGCCAAGGTGCTGGAGCAGCTGTCCGGTCAAACCCCGGTCTACAGTGAGTTTGCACTTCAGAGCCCTTTTCGCACTTCTCCCATGCTGATATGTTGGGTTTCAGGCAAGGCCCGGTATACCGTCCGCACGTTCGGCATTCGCCGTAACGAAAAGATCTCGGTCCACGTCACCGTCCGTGGCCCCAAGGCTGAGGAAATTCTTGAGCGTGGCCTCAAGGTCAAGGAGTACGAGCTCCGCAAGCGCAACTTCAGCGAGACCGGCAACTTCGGCTTCGGTATCAGCGAGCACATTGATCTCGGCATCAAGTACGACCCTGGTATCGGTATCTACGGCATGGACTTCTCTACTGCTGCATGACCCGCCCTGGTGAGCGTGTCTCCCGCCGCCGCCGCGCCAAGGCCAGAATCGGTGCCAGCCACCGCATCAACCGTGACGACACCATCAAGTGGTTCAAGCAGCGCTTCGACGCCATTGTCCGCTAAACGCGGGCTTGGTGGGTTGAGGGTTGATGAATAAAACAAAAACTTGGGCATTTCAGGGGAGTTTGGGACTCAGCACCATCGGGATCTCTGGGGCGGTGATTATTTTGCGGGTTCATGCAAAACGGGTCGTGGGGTTCTTTTCGGAACATGTAAATGCAGCGTCGTATACCTGGACGAGTCGTCTCGTCCACTGCTCGGTCTGAATTTCAGTCGAGCCTCGGCCTCAGAGACCGACCGGCATCATGCCGGCTTTCCAATCCCATAAATTCCGTGAGCCTTATCTGCCGAAGCAGCATTCTTGGAGTGAGGACAGTCGTGGCAGAAGTTACCAGTGCAGCGCAACAGACGGGGTGTCGTGTCAGTTCTGCTATTTCGGGTGCAAGCTCTTGTCACTTGGGCAATTGCAAGGCACGGAAGGACAACTAGCACCAAGAGTCAGAAATGAAATATCACGAGCAAAGTTATGAAAGATTTCTTTTCCGTGCCTGAAGCTCATTGATATCTAAAGTACTCTCCCAGAAGAAAACGCAAAAGTCCGCCCAGTGCATCCGTACTATCATCATTATGGCCTTCATCTCTTCATAAACAAGAACCCTCCAACAAGGTTCGGGTATCTCTCCGCCGTTCTCAGCGACAAATCCTGAATCCTCGGGCGGAACCAAGGGCCCTCCCAATCCCGGCAGATGACTCGATGTCGTGGAGTCCAGCTGCCTGGTAAGGCCATAGCGGCAAGCCTCAAGCAATTCTGAACTGGGAGCATTCAAGAAGCTACGTCGCCATCACCCATCAATACGTTCGCTGAAAGAGCGCACGACAGAACACTCCCAAGACCCTCGGCCGTCCGCGCCGTTTAGATACTAACCAACGGCGCCGAGGCCTCCATCATGCGTCCGCCACCAGCAGCACCACCACCACCAACACACCGGCGCGTCGGCGTGGTCGGAACCCGCTGCCTGTGGCGCTGCGTCATGTGGATATCGATCAGCATGTCGACCAGGGCCTCGGCGTCCTGGTGAGCGCCTCCAGCTCCTCGGCACTGCTGCAGACGGGGTTGCCGTCCGCGCCGGGCAGGCGGAACGCGGCAAAGACGATGCCGCGGTTAGCGGGTTTTTTCTTTTGCTGTTGCTGCTGCTTGGGTTTGCCGTCGGGGGTGGTGGTAGTGGTGGCGGTGGGAGCGGGGTCCGACTCGCGACCCCTGGCAGGGCTGTGGCCCGTGTAAAAGGCGCAGCTGTAGCCCCGCGCGAACTCGTCCTGCGCGCCTGTTTCGTTGCGGTACTCGAGCCAGCCCTGCGTGCGGAGCACCTTTTGGTGGACCGGCGCGGAGATGCGGAAGGGGTACATGATGGAGGGCAGGCCGTACGCGGCGAGGAGGCGCCCGGTGGTGGCGCTCCGGAAGTTGTCACGGGGCGCTACCGGTGTCCGCAGCGACTCGAAGCCGCTGTCGTAGCTTGAGGCGTTGGACACCGGGGATCGGGGCGGGGAAGGTGTCGCAGTTCGGGTCGGAGATGTGGTGACGGGGGTGCCGCAGAACTGGCTGAGGGGCGAAGCGCGGCTGGGACGACTCATGTGACTCGGCCACAGATTGACGACGTAGACAAGATCGAATTGATACTTCGTCGCGATTCTCGCCGCCTCGAAGGCTGCTGCGGTTGCGGGGCGGCTGGCCAGTGGAGGCGAGAGTGTGAGTAGGGGATAAGCTGGCTTGGTCCGAACAGGTGTGGAAACCAATGACGGATTCGGCGGTAACCCAAAACTCGGAGGGTTCGTCGCTGAAGGTCGAGTCCGGGAGGCAGCGTGGCCGTCAGCGATATCATCGTCACTCAGGGCGAGGAATTCCTTGACACTGGGCTCCTTAAGAACAGTGTCGGAATCCGCAGTCTTCGTTGTCGGTAGATTCGATAGGCTGATCGACTTGCGCAAGCCTTCGTTAATGCATTTGATGTTGGTCGCGATGGGTGATAAACTCTTTGGTCGTTGTGAAATGTTGCCAATGCCGTTGGCTACCTGGTTCAGGCCGGACTTGGCCGGCGAAACGGTAGGCAAGAGGGAGGGCGCCAGGTATTCCTGCGAAGCAATCCCTAGGCAGTGGCTTTCTCGCTGCAGCGGCGCTAGATCCGAAGCCTTGTACTGCTGAGTCGAGGCCTCCTCGACTTGACCCTCGCGGAGGGACACCTCGTTTTGGGAAACCGTAGAGTACCGCTTCCGGTCAAGCCGAGCCTTTGGGGAGACGGAAACCGACGGAGTTCGAATCAACGGTTTCGAACTAGGTCTAGAACGTCTTCTTGGTGATGAGTCGCAGTCAAACTCGCTGGATGTAGTGGAGAAGCTAAACTCTAGAAAGCCTGACGAGGGACCATCATTGCTCGAATCTGGGTAAAGTGACGACGATGACTGTTGGTCGTCGCTAGGGCGAATAGATGAGTACAGCACTGGAATGGCAGGGCAACCGTCGTTTTCGGTTTCGAGCGTGGGTGCTGAGGGCGGAAGACGGGGTGTGCTTGGTGGCTCGGGAAGGCTCCTGGCCCGCCGGCCAGCGTTTGGTGACAAGAGCACCTCTTCCCTGGCCACCATGCGGGAAGATGTAGGCCTGATGTAGGATGTCTGCGGAAACTTTAAGAGAGTCGCATCAAACCCGTCCAGTGACGGCATTGGCGTCGCCGGTCGGTTTTGTTGTCTGAGCGCCCGAGGCATGGGCATCAGTGGCTCTCTTCTTCCTGGAAAACAGCTTCTCCAGCCGGTCAAGCTGTTTGTCGAGCTTCTCGAATCTTATCGCCATAGTGACACGCTTTTTGGGAGCTGCAACGAGAAGGGAAAATATTTAGCAACATAATTATCAATGTATTCGGAAGCATTGACTTACTCAAATGGGAGTAAGTGTGTGAAGCAAACTTCTCGCTTCAAGCCCAACTCTTGTAATTCTAGCTTGGACGGCGAGAAAGAAAAGACAGCCTCTTAGAGTGAGAGGGGTAAGGACTGGTAGTGGAAAGAAAACGGCTGTGCTTGCTGTTGTGTGATTTGCGAACCTCCAACAGCCAACTCGAAAAGTTGTTTGGTAACCGGTAATACAGTGCCGTGACGCAAGAATTAATAACGGGTTTTTGCGAACGAGTGGTTGAACGAGTATTCCACGGCAGGTAGGAAGAGGAACCCGAATCTCATAACAAGAAACCGGAGGTCGTGTGAATTTGTTGCTGTGGCCGGAAAGGAGAACGGGGGTCCGAGGTGGGCGATTGACAATCGGGCTTTCATGAAAGAAGAAGTCCGGTTCTGTTTCCACACTTCCTAACAGCTGTTCGGGTCTTGGGACACGTTTTTGGGCAAGGTCGGCGAATTCCTGCTGATTCCCTGGCTCCTAGTTCGGACCATAGAGGCGGGGAACGACTGCCCGGCTTGAGCTGTATGAAGCAGAGGAGCAAGCAGCAAAAGCAACGTCAGTGCCCTATGCTTATCGCGGCTTGTTGGTGTGGAATCGCCATGCCAGGATGGAAACTCGCAACAGGAACACCGAAAGTTGACCCTGTTTGCCCCCACAGAGGCAAAGGCAAAAGAAACGGAAAGCTTTGCTGTGGTGTATGGCCCGGGGGTCGACAGAAGGCAAATGATCACGGTCCAATGAGCTGGATATAAGACCAAGCACCACGTCCCGAGGATGGGTCTGGTGCACTGTTGCGCAGCAAACGGAAGGCAGGGGGGCGTTCCCACTTACAACTGGTTCGTTCTCGATGTCGAGCATCTAGCCGGCGGCCGCAGAGGAGAAGTGAGAGGGGGGTGGAGGGGCAACAAGCAAGGGAAACGGCGAGGTAGACCAAATAAGGAATATGGATACAATGACACTCCGAGCAATACGATTCCCATCAAACAGAAATCAAGATCCGTGGTCCTTGACTGGCCGGATCTCGAATCTCGGACTGCAAGTGGTCCAAAGGATTCCAAAGTCATGGCACCCAGACCTCCAGGGCCATCGCCCATGGCGGCCGTGCTCTGGTTGTCGTAACACCCTTGTATCACTGTGCCACACTCATGTTCTCCAAGCATCGAATTGCCAACGAGACAGGTTAGATACCGAAGTTTTCGGTTGAAACATCAGCGAAGGGAGGCTTGCTTTTCCTCCCGAGGGAGCGTTCATCACACGACGCTAGTGTCTCCCACTGGGATTTAGGGGCGGCCTTGCCTCCGTCCAGTCGGAAGGATGACCATCGTTTGGGTGTGAAGTTAGAAAAAAGCAACATCGAGGCGGAATCGGCTGCAAGTGGAGGAGCGAGGTCAGAAAAGGGAAGAGCTTCACGAAAACAGCAAGAGCCAAGATACAACTCTTGACGCACGGACTGCGCAACTGGGGAACAAGGGAGCTGCCCTCAACTTAGACGACAGGGTAACTAAAATGACACCACAAAATCCGCTTGACAGCTGACCAGTCACATGTACTCACGACATTGGACCCCAAGCCTTTTGTCCCTACCAGCTGACAGCAGGTGGACCACTTTTTGACCCGACCTGGGTGCTTGGCAACAATTAAACTTCCAACGGAACCCTCCTCGGCTCTGGACTCCTAGGACGACTCGACCGCTGTTTGGCTTCAGATCTCAGATAACGCCTCCATTGTATGCCTCAGTCGGTAGCACAACGCTGGTCCAAACAAACGGGTATCCGCATGATGCTTGGAGGTCAACAATGCACGCACAAACGCCTGCCATCCTCGGCGGCCACTCTCGCTTGCCTCTCATCAAAACAACAAAAGACAGGTCTTCCTGCAGGGCCAGCCCTAGCTTGTTGGAGACAAGTCTCTTTTTTCTTTCTAATGCAGCACTGTGATCAACCATGCATGGCTGCAGCTGCCGAGCCGGTGGCTCCTGTTGGCCTTGACGCCATTCCACTCGGCTCCAACCGCCCTCAACGCCTTCGCACTCTTGGAACTTGAGAAAACAATGTGCGCCATCTTTGTCAAATCCGACAGGAAAGGTTCCGTAACCACATCAAATGTGAGTGCTCTGCTCGTGGAACACCACCATAGCTTCATACTCGATCCATTTCTTTCGTCGAGACCTGTCTTCTGTTCCTTACCGGGAAACCCTTCCGGCAAGTTGCTTCTTTATCTTACGGTGGGGGGCTTTTTCGCATCCAGTTTTCTTCCCCGGCCGATACAACAACAAGGACTTGCTTCTCGGGCTGAGGTGTCCGAGCACCGAGGCCGCTTCTCAAGGCCAAATACAATAATAGTACATACATCAAACGAGTTTCAAAGCGGGTTACCGCGGTGAGTGCACCTATATACTCCCTATCACCCGTTATCCTAGGACTTGACCGCCGAAGCAGAAAGGAGGAGCTGTTCTTTTTCCCGCGCTTGCTATTGCTCGGCTTCGCCGCCATTTAACTTCCAACCGCCCCCGGCCAAACACCCCCTGTGCCCCAAGCAAAGGTCCCCCACGGCTCCCACCCCGGCCAATGGCTAAGCTCGGGAGATCCGCGAGGGTGCCGGCGCGCCGGGTCCGGGGGCTCCGGCATGGCGCTAGGCGTTAACGCAAAACTGGCGATGCCGAGAATGGCATGTCACAACGCAGGGCAGGGCGACCACCTTGTAACAACGTAACTTTGCATCTTGGCTGAGCAGTTTATGTCATTTATCTCAAATTCGGATACCCCGCTCCAGTACGTCCGTACATGGAGGGGAGTGTGCCAACTGATGTCTTTGGTATCGGTGTCGGCCAAAGCAGGCTTTCGGGGCGGTGCCGGATCGGCGGCGCCCATTGGATCCCTGGGCCGACGCATGTCTTAGCCTCCGTCCGTTTCCATGTGTGTGCGTTGTCCGTCTCGGCTGGAGGGGGCAGGACACTTTCCCTTAAACCATTCTCATCCCCAGCTTTGCAACCACCGTTTATCCCACTTTTGTGCCCGCTTCGGGAGGCATCCAACACCAACGGCGGCTTTCACCCATCTTCAGTCCGCCGTTCAGCTAGCATGAAAGCATGGCAACGTGCCCGCCCGCACACGTGACGCCCAGGGATGGCAAGGGCTCAGCTTCTCTTACACAGTATGATTCCCAAGCCGAGACGATAGTCTCCCTTGCAGCAGTAGCGCCATCACTTCCTGTCAGATTCTGCCGGCAAGAGACGCGTCCGGACCTTGGCGTAAATGCAGGAGAGATCTTTGGGCAGGTTGCTTGCTTACATCTCGATCTTGTGTGTTGCCTCCTGAGAAACGGGTGTAACCAAGCCCGAGGGCAGGTGCTTGCTCCTGATGCTCGGGCGGCGTTACGTTTTGCCAAAGTTGCGCTGCCTCTGTCTATCTTGGCTGGCCGGTGGGATGATGACCCGGGTTTCTAAACAAAGCCGAGGGGAAGTCTCTGAGAAGCTCCAAGCTTGTAACTTGTCTCACCAGATAATGTTTTGCGCTATTCTATTTGCTACCATACGAAGTACAGCTCGCCAAAAACTTCCGATAGCGTAGCGTCGAGTTTGCCTCTCCGTCTGTGCTCAGACGTGCCTGCGGAAGACCGATCGTGCGTCATTTAAGTGAGATCCGTGTGTGTGCGCCCGAGCACACGAGTCGGCCGAGAAGCCGCGAGACGAACGAGATGAGTTCGAGGCAGCCCGCGGAGGTCACAGCGCAGTCGATCTCCCGTTCCCGGCCCCAGTGTCGACCGCATCCGCCGGGACCACACAGGATCGTAAATTGCGAGCGCCAACAGCCGCTCAGAGCCTCGCGCCACTATTATCATCCTCGACCTCCCCAAAGATATTCAGGAAGGCCGTGTGCACCTCGTCGGTGAGGTCGCTCGCCTGCAGGCTGCGGCCCTTTTTCGCGAAGGCGAGGCGTGAGCACTCCTGTCGACCGTTAGCCACCAATCACCAGAGCATAACCCAGATAGACGGCGAGACAAACAAAAAGAAGTTTCCTCACCCTCGTAATCGCGCTACCCCCAAACACAGCCAGAGCCACCAACTCCTCCTCCTTCAACCGTCCCCCCGTCTCCCAGATCCCATCCAGATACGCCTTTCTCCACCCCAAAAACGTAGCAATACTTCCCGTCAACGTATCCCCCTGCCCGCCACTCCTCTTCCTACCCCCTTCCAAGTCCACCGTATACGTAACCCGCCCATCACTCAAATTGTCCTTCCCCCCCTTCTGCAACACCATAACCCCGCCCAACTTCCCCGCCAGCGCCTCCACCGCCTCCGTCCCCGTCTCCCTCACATCGGCCTTCCCGCCTTCCACCCCGAGCGCCTTTGCGAGGCGCGCAAACTCCACCACATTCGGTGTCAGCACCGCCAGGGCATACCCGCGCACCAGGGCCGGGTCGCGCTGCACGATCTGCAGCGCGTCGGCGTCGAGCACCACCGGCATCCCCCGCTCCCGCGCCGCGCGGAGGACTATGGCGCACGTGTCTTGCATGAGGGGGTCGCGGCCGAGGCCGGGGCCGATCACGAGGACGTGGAGTCGGTCGAGGAGGGGGATGATACGTGAGGCGATGGCGTTTGCGTCGGTGTCGGGGTTGTTGGTGGTGGAGGTGGAGGTGGAGGCGGGGTTGCCTGGGGAGGACGGTGAACTGCGCATGAGCGGGTGTACCATCAAGTTGGGCGAGTAGGTTTTGATCACGGCGGCGGCGGTGGGCGTGCAGATTACGTGAGACTGTGCTAGAGGTTAGCTGGTTGCAATGTTATCAGCGAGGGGGGAGGGACGGTGGGTTGGAAAGAAGGGGAAGGGGAGAGGTCACCGCTGCCTTGATCCTGGGACGGACCCTGTGACAGTAACTGCTCCTGGCTCGCCCTCAAACAACAAGGAGTGGCCATGAGATAGGGGTATAGAAATAGAGCTTACCATATCACACCCTAGCCGGGCACTTGCCATGGCCGAAAAGTACGGCGCACCCGTGTAGTCCTCACTGCCACCGATGACGCCCACTCGCCCCAGTTGTCCTGTCCACAAACGACCACCATTAGTCTCTGTCATGAACCGGATGCTCTGTCACTCAACAGCAGTTTTTTTTTACCCTTGTGAAACTTTTCCAGCATAGGCGGGATCATTTGCCGCACACGGGCAATGACGTCCTTGGTAGCGGGTGACATGTTGGGAAACGCAGTGGACGCAGACGAATCGGAGGGCATTTCAACCCGTGTAGGATATTTATTGGGAAAATATTTGAGTGAGTTCAAGATGATGCTGGTCAACAAATTGAGTGTCAGTTACCGACTTGCGCTATTGGGGATCGGTTGTTGGTAAACCTGAAGGGACACAATGGAAATACACAGTACCGCCAGCAGCCGCGGGCGAGCTCAATTATCGACGGATGCTTTGTTGAGAAAAGCTAGAAAGAAGACACGAGTCAAAACTTGTCGACTATAGATGAACCGAGAGTTTCGATTGGCATGAATGTTGTTTGGTGTTGTTCCTGGATCCAGTTCGGGTTTCGGCGGGCGTTCCATGATGTCACTGGCCGCACATCACCCCTGCACCGAGTTCGGCCAAAGTTGAGAGTGATGTGAGAGAAACGGCCCTGTGTCTTTTAGATCATCCAACAACAATAGAAAACAAAATGAAAATGAAGGGGCGGTTTGTGAAGAAAAGGGATTAGGAAAAGGGGGGGTTGAAGAAATATATCGAAATAGTAAGGACGGACCAGGCAAGGTCCCTGCCACCGCTAGACGCCGCGCTCGCCCAAGGCTAAGGTACCTAGTACCTCATCTGCTCCCCCCGTACCTCGCTTTCGCGTACGATCGAACATGTCTTTCACCCGACAAGATCAGGATTGGATTGAAAGGTACGCCTTTGGCTCTGACGAGATTATGGTCCTTGTTCCCAAGGCTTCATACCCATCAAGTACCTACCAAGGTATCTTATATGCCCAGCCCTGGCGAGAACCATGAGGAGGGCAAACAGGCTATGCCTTCGTGGGCTATTCAGAAACCCTTGAACCAGGGCCTCTTTGGCTCGTGGTCCGACGATAAGGACAATATTGAGAATGTCACAAGCACTTGGCTCTCGCAGCACAGCCCGCGACATGCGTAATATGAACAAGAACTTTGCCAACCTTGCCTTCGTAAATCCTATCAGAAAAACACAGGCTGACAATCCGCCAGTGCATAACAAAGCTCCTATTCTTCCGTACGCCAAAACCTCTCCCCCCTTTTTAAACCCTCTAGTACCCGGATGATATGCGAAAAAGAAAGACCCAGCCACACCCGAGACTCCTTTCTACGCGTATAGCTGGCCATGAATCTCGCGCATTTTGGCGCACACATCCAGCAAACGCTTAAACTGGGCCAGTTCCGCCTGGCAGTAGACCTGCATCGAGTCCTCCCACAGCAGTTTCTCGACATCTCGGCCAAGCGTATCAATGAGCCAGTCAATGTGCCCCCACATGCGGACATATTTTCCCGCTTCATCCGTCTGGACGAGGCCCCATTTCTTGTCGAGGATGCGCGTGAAGTCGGGTTTGACGCCACTGTGGTGGAAGAACATGGAATGGCCATGGTATTCGAGCTTGACATCCCGAGAGTGTCGAGAAAGGTCGAGTTGGTGAGGAAGTCCTCTACAACGATGGCCTCTGCTCCGTCGTCTCGCTTGTTGGCCTTTTTCAGAGCGGCCATAACGGCACGGTAATCCTCCATAGGATCCATCTGTAGGAGGAACATACCCGTCCATTTGCCCATGGCCGACCGCCCATGTACGACCGGTAGCTTCTTCACGTCATAATACCCCTTTTTAACCCCAACCCCCGGTTTCATCCACGCCGTTGGCTGCTGCTTATACACCCCCTTCTGCCGTAGCGCTTCCAGCACCAGTGCGGCATGGAGAAAGGTCTCCTTATCACCCTCCCCAGCACTGTGCTGGCTGAGCAAGGGGTAATAGTGCTTAGGCCCGTTGTAGTTGTAGTAGGCGGCCAGTAGGAGGGTGTCGGCGTGGCGGGCTTTATCGTACACTAGTATCCCGCTCTCCGAGGTGGCGCGCGAGTTAACCGGGGGGATGTCGATATCGCCAGCCACCTTATAGAACAGCGGCGAAGCGGTCGAGGTCCAGAAATCAGGCCAGGTGATCAGGCCGGCCGAGGTGAACGGCTCGGACCCCTGGTGGAAGATCTTGTCTGGGTTGAGAATAGGGAGGCAGTCGGCGTCGAGGAAGAGAACACTTTGGAAGGACGAAGCAACAATCGAAAGCACCTTCCACTGGAAGCGTGTGAACTTCGGCACGAGTATACCAGCCCATGTATCCTGTATGGATAGGCAGGTTGCATTATATCGAGGTAGCGTCTTGGAGCATATTAAGTCTACCCACGGCGCGGTTGAGTCGAGGTAGATCCGAATCGGCAAATGTGAACCAGCCCGACGTGTCGTCAGCACCAGCGAGAGGACCTGCCCAAAGTTGGCTACGCCAGCTGTGGTTACGATGCCCGTGGTATTGGCGTCGTAGGGAAGATGACCGGCGAACTGGGCGAGCTGGTCGACAAACGCAGTATGCGATTCCCGGTACGTGGCTTCGTCATTGCTGCGCAGCTTGACTAGGTCCGGGCGCACAGCGTGGGTAGTGGGCTTCCAGTTGATGGCAGGATCCCAGTCTTTTATTTTTATGCTGGGGGCCGTTATGCGCGTACTCTCCAGCCGGGCGAAGAAGTCTACCCACCACTCGCTGGGCGGCGCATGGCCGCTGGCGTGGCGGGCCGGGGCGCGCACCGGGAGGTAGAAGTCGTCGTAGAAGCACAGACGGTAGACGAGGTAGGCGGATGTGAGCAGGAGAACAACACCAACGAAAAATCTCGCCTTCCCGACGCGGTGCAAGACCCGGCGCGGACGTAGGGTGAGGTGGCGGAGGAACGCCACGCCCTTCTGAGCTGTCTGCTGCATGGGCACCTGGCAGCGAGGTGTCGGAAGCGCGGCAGTGTCCGCCGGTGGCGCTGCCATGTCGTGATTTGAATGCCGATGGAGTGGGCTTGTTTTACATGGTTCTATCATGTTTCAACTCTCCCCAAGCCGACGAAGAGATGGCCCACGCACACGACGGCCAGCAGTGCGGCAAGAAGAGCCCTATTGGTCGAGCTCAGTGAGTTCCGCTCCTTCGTTGACCCTGGGCCTGGGGCCACCGGGCAGATTCAAACTCTCCGATCCATGGACACTAACTCTGTAACAATCGGAGGGTGGCAGAAGAAGAGGGTCTATGTCGTGCCTTGCCGCGGACGCGAACGATGAGATCGTATGGAGTGCCCGGCCCTCGTTGAAACAACGGCCGACCACGTATTGCACCACCATGTTGCCATTTCGCGTCTCTCGAGGCGTCCACGAGCCATTCCATCCCCCCGGCCTCGCACACTGCGCCAACCCGACAGGGCTGTTAGGGGCTGGGCGATCACTCAGCTCACAGATTCTGTCACCGCAATAGCACCGCCAAGGAGAGTGCCCAGGCCAGAGAGCTGACGTGGTTCTCCAATCAGAGCGACAACACGCGTCTGGGACGCACTCGGAATGTAAATTTGGACCCCAAAAGACGGCTCGCCGCTCATCCAACATTACAAAAAGCTCTGGTTCACTCTTAAACGGGCTGTAAAAGGATGAAGGTGAGCTTCTTTCTCTTCCCAAGGTTAGAATGGGGTCCTTGGGCTCGCCATCAAACTGTCGATCCTTGCCTAGTATGCAGTTGGCCCTTACCTCGATCAACCGTCCTGTCGGGTCGATCCGAAAACCATTTGAGGTTAATTCCGGGCCCTGAGAAACCACCACACCACGCACCCCACAACCCCGTATATTTAGAGTTCTGGCTCCCCGGTCCTCAACACCCACACACTACGAGTTCCTTCCCCCATACGGCGCACCCAAGATATATGGCTACACACTTACTACTATTTAAAATTTAGCCACGATCTAGTGCCGGGTTCCTGTTAATACCTAGGTAGTTGGGTCTTGACCCTTACACCAGTGAGCGATTGCTATCACTATCTAGGATGAAGGACATACCTGGGAGGTTGACTGGGTAGCAACGCAACTGGGTTAGCGCCTATAACGAACGGACGGGATGTCACCCTTCTTATCGACGAGGATAAATCTGCTACCTCATGGCGGCCGGTGCGTTCCTCTTCGTGGGTCGCTTGGAGAAACGATGGTGCAGTACCATCAGCGAAGCCCGCGAGGAACGGGGACTGGTGGTTGCATACTCTTCGATGCCACGCTCACTCTGGGGTTCAGATCCTCATCATCGACAGGGAGCTTGATGAGGAGTCTTAGTCGTGACTTCCTCGGAGGTTCACAATCCTTGAATGTGATTCTCCTGCCATCCTCAGTCTCGACTTCAGACAGGAACCTCATCATGACCTCGGTGGCTTCCGGATGTGCCGCTTTCCATGCATCCTATGCTCGTCCCGTTGGGGAATAATATGGGGGGACGAGATTGACGAAACGAGATGGGAAAAAAGAAGTCAAAGGCAGGCATGGCATAAAAAAACATCAAAGAACCAAAACGGGAAAAGAGAGATTGAAATATCATCACCGAAAAAGAGAGAGGAGGGAAAACACACAAACTAGCAGCATAGCCGATGGGCGAGCTCGGTTCACTCGCCACCATCCCGTCAACAGGGCTACCCGGTATAATAGCTTCGGACAACCCTTTAGGAATTGGACCACAGTACAGGACAAAAGGAATCGAGTGCTTGATTGAGTCTGCTCTCTATTTTACAATGAGTTTTGACGAGTGAATCTCCTTTTCTTCACGCGCCCTCTACTCGATCCAGCGCACGAAAGACGGAACCCCTGCTTTAGAAACACACGGACGTTGCGGTATAGACATCCCCCTCATCCTTCACCAACTCCCCGAGTAGACCATCCTAGGAACGCTTGGTATTACGTCTAGATTAACCCAGGAAGCTCTTGATGAAGGCCGGGACGATCTCCTTCAACCGCGCCTCGAGCTCCTTGCTGATGGCGCCCTCCTTGTCGATCGTGGCCAGGACATCGGCCTCGTTGGTCTTGAGGTGGGCAAGGAAGTCAGCCTCCCACTGGAGGATCTTGTCGACGGGGACGGAGTCGAGGTAACCGTTGACACCGGCGAAGATGATGGGAACCATCTCGTTGACGGCGTACGGAGAGTACTGCTTCTGCTTGAGGAGCTCGGTCAACTGTAGGTGATAACGTCAGCACCATCACGTAGCGGCATCAAGAGTTAGGGGCGGCCAAACTTACCCGCTCACCACGAGCGAGGGTCTGCTTGGTGGCAGCATCAAGATCAGAGCCGAACTGGGCGAAAGCAGCGACCTCACGGTACTGGGCCAAGAAGAGCTTCAGAGAACCGGCGACTTGCTTCATGGCCTTGAGCTGGGCGGCGGAACCGACACGAGACACGGACAGACCGACGTTGATGGCTGGGCGGATACCCTTGTAGAAGAGCTCAGCCTCCAAGAAGATCTGGCCATCAGTGATGGAAATGACGTTGGTGGGAATGTAGGCAGACACATCACCACCCTGGGTCTCAATGATGGGCAGGGCAGTCATGGAGCCGCCGCCGTGCTTGTCGCTCATCTTGGCCGCACGCTCGAGCAGACGAGAGTGGAGGTAGAAGACGTCACCAGGGTACGCCTCGCGTCCGGGGGGACGACGGAGCAGCAGAGACATCTGACGGTAAGCAACGGCCTGCTTCGACAGATCGTCGAAGATGACCAGCGAGTGCTTTCCATTATCTCGGAACCACTCCCCTATGCTCGCCCCTACGTATCGTGAAACAGATTAGCGACAAGATCAAGACATTTGCGATTGTGTCGCAACGTCGAGGCATCCGATTGTCGCGACATCCACGACGGAGGTATCCGGTGGAGTCGCGACACACAAGGCCCGTGCACGTGCCCCACTTTGCACCTTCCTCATGTGTGTGTCCATTCCATTGCCCACCGTCTGGCCAAAAGAAGCCGAAGTCCAAAAGAAAAAGAGATTAGACAAAAAAAGAAAAGAAAAAGAGATCGGGAAAGGTGATAAGAGAAGAGATGGAGAAAAGAGATAAAGAAAAGGGATTAGACGAAGAGATGGAGGAAAAGGATAAAAAGAACAGATGGGGCAAAGGGATAAGAATAGAAACCGAGTAAAAAAAAAAATGTAAATCCGGTCAAGAAAATAGCTTCTTTGGACTTCCGAAACTGTTATTTCGTTCCTACAACTCGAGTTTTCACACTCGAGTCCGGCCTTTTTTGCCATGGGGTGGCTGGCAAACCGAAGACAGAGACACGAGGAAGGAGCAAGGCGGGGTAAGCACCACGAAAGATTAGGGAGAAAACGTACCGGTGAAGGGAGCAATGTATTGCAGGGGGGCGGCTTCGGAGGCAGTGGCGGCGACGATGATCGAGTACTTCATGGCGTCGTTCTCCTCGAGGGTCTTGACGAGTTGAGCGACGGTGGAGCGCTTCTGGCCGACGGCGACGTAGACGCAGTAGAGCTTCTTGGTCTCGTCGTTGCTGTTGTTCCACCGCTTCTGGTTGAGGATGGTGTCTAGGCCGACGGCAGTCTTGCCGGTCTGACGATCACCAATGATCAACTCACGCTGGCCACGGCCAATGGGGACCATGGCGTCGACAGACTTGAGACCGGTCTGCACGGGCTGGTTGACGGACTTGCGGGGGAGAATGCCGGGGGCCTTGAGCTGGGCACGGCGCTTCTCCTTGGTGTTGAGGGGACCCTTGCCGTCGATGGGGTTGCCGAGAGCATCGACGACACGGCCGAGCAGCTCAGGACCGACGGGAACATCGACCTAGGGCGGTCAGTATGCTACGGCAGCAAGCAATAGCTCATGCTGTCAACTCACAATTTCGCCGGTACGCTTGACAGTCTCGCCCTCCTTGACGAGACGATCGGAACCGAAAAGCACCACACCGACCTGGCCGGCCTCGAGGTTCATGCACATGCCCTTGACGCCAGAGGCGAACCTGCAGGGTGTTAGCTACATGTAGGGAAGTAACAAGGGGACTGAAACCTACTCGACAAGCTCCTCGGCCTGGACGTTGGCCATGCCGTGCACACGGGCGATACCATCACTATCAGTGTCCAGTCAGCATCGCAATTCCACGTATTGCCATCTCAATCCATGCCCATCGCACCATGCGACGACAACCCGGCCCGAGCATTGATATCCGTGCCGTCGGGTCCATGTGTTGTCCACCGCCAAGACTCCCTTGCGTTAGAAACGTACCCGACAGACAGGACGCGGCCAGTCTCGGCAAGGCCGGACTCCTCCTGGACGCCGCGGATTCTCTGCTCGAGAATGGACGAGACCTCGGTGGGCGAGGCCTTCGCTTCGGCGTATGTGCGGGTTTGGAGGGCCGAAACGATAGGTGCGGCATTTCGCTGCCGGGATCTCGTTAGCCTAACCGAAAACCGAGCATCGCGCCAAAAGCGCAAAGACAAATCGAGCAGCTCTCATCCAGCTCCCGATGCTCGCCCAACGCCCATGCGCAGCCGAAAAAGAGCTCAATTGAGCTTCCCGGGTGCGTGCAGGGCCGATTGAGACTGGATCCGAGCACCGGTCGATGGGATTGAGGTCGGGTTCGGACGTGCGGAGGTGTGGTGCACTCACTGCAGCCACTCTGCTCGAGGCAGAGAGGGCGCCGACGGCGCGTGTGCTCTGTCGGAGGGCGTTCCGGAACATCTTTTCCAGGTATGTGTCGCCTCTGGTGATGAGGGTGAACAATTGCAATCAAGTTGCAATTGCGTTGAGAGGAGATGGAGACGAGAGGTTGATGGAAGTTTGGGGGAGCCAGAGCGAGCAAAATTGTCAAGAAGGGCTGGCAGGCCTTGGTTGGAGAGGCGGGCGGGTCCCGAGCTCAGCAAGAGCCAATCATCAAACCGAGAGAATTCTGCTCGACCAAAGCCTCCCGAGCAACCCCACCCGCAACAACCAAAAAGCCCAAACTGTTGCAAAGCTCAAAGGGTCACGTCAACAACAAGCGCCTTTCTCGACATTCCTCATGGATCGGATTCTGATCGATCAACACCCTGCTTCGATATCCCGATTTTTGGGGTGGCGTTTGCCCAGTGATTAACCCCACATCTCCGAACTGGACTGCTCTTCCCTGACTTTGCTCGTGCCCTGGTTCCCCGGGTAATCCCGGAGAAATGTCGCAAAGCTCCCGCTCCCGTTTCGGCCGTCCCGCAGCAACATCAACCTGATGGACACATGTCCAACTGTTTCAACGTTGCTCAACGACTCCAAAACCTACCGTAGCGCGCCACCGGCCTAAGGTAAATGGCCTTTTCTATGAATTTGGAAAATCGGGATGATCTTTGAACCGACAGAGCGTTTTCCCACTTGAAGACGACCCTACCTTTTTCTTGTATTGCGGGGTATCGCAGCTTTTTGAAGTCCGGTTGGTTTGACATCGGGGACTCATCAACATCGGCTTACACCATTCTCAGCTATTTGCACGGTACACGACTCGAAACTGGATCATCCTACGGTTCGGTGATAGATGCAGCATTATCAGGAATTTCTATCAGGCTAGTACGACTGACTCTGCTATGTAGCAGTCGGGTTTTAGCTTCTAGGAAGGCCATCGGCAAGTCTGTCAAGCTGAGCCCGCATCAACTGCTCGCCAACAACTGGGTGAGGTTACCGCAGAGAAAGGAAAACCCGTACAATATACCGAAGAAAGAGCATAAAAGAAGAGGCATAATTAAAGCTAAACTTGATGTCTCATTCTACCATTGTCAGGTGCCGCTTAGACTAAGTGCTCACTATGTACTTTGTATCTTTATCAGAAGGTGTTGAAGTTGTTCAAGTTGTCAACCTACCACCTAACTCTCAACTCGGGGGAGTTTGAGCAGCTCACTGGCACTCAAATACAACTGATGATTAGCCGTATTTTAATCCTATATCTGTCCGACCGCACGGGATGTTAGCGACGTTACCAATAGTAATGTAATCCGTATTCGTCAACACTCCCTAGTAAAGCTGAGAGAGAAAGGCACCGTCCCTGATAGTCATCTTGACTCACCCAAGTGACTCACAGCGGCCAACAACTTTCCCGCGTTGGTTTCCCCAGATTGAGGAAACACACATCGTCGTCCACCATTTTCTTGACAACGGCAGAGGATATTGTGGGACCAAGCGGCACCATGAGCGAACCTGTTGCGGGCCAGCCGGCCGTCACGGCGCCTTCGGGTGAAGCCGTCGCTTCCCAACCCAGCCAGAGTGACGGGTCGAAGGTATTTGGATTATCTTTTGCGTTGTTTGACCATATGATACTGACCAAGAGCGACCACGTTTGTCTAGACTGACACGCAGCCCGAGCTCATCCAACATCGCATTGACATTTTCGACCAACTCTCGGCATATACGGCCAAACTCGAATGTCAGTTTAATGAAACTGGCTTCTGGAGCGTGGCATTCAAGACACTGACCGACATTTGTTCTACTGGTAGCGAAACCCCGGGACGAGATTTCGATTACACTAGTCGATGGCGCAGTGAAGAGCGGAAAATCATGGGAGACTACACCAGCAAGTGTTGCTAGCTCGATATCAAAGTCCTTGTTTAACAATACCGTCATTTCAGTGGTGGATGGTGAGCTCTGGGATCTCGACCGGCCACTTGAGCAAAACTGCAAGCTGGAATTACTTGACTTCAGCCACCCGGAAGGTGTGTAACCCCTTCCACAAATACTATCGTGCTCAGGGCATCGACTCTTACATTTCTATAGCCAAGAAAGAGTTTTGGCACTCGAGCGCGCATATCCTCGGAGAAGCCGCAGAGAAGTGCTTCGGCTGTCACCTATGCAATGGCCCTCCCACCACCGACCCGCCCGGCTTTTACTACGACATGGGCAACCTAGATCGGTAGATTGTTTTCGTGTTGTCTAGCTATCTATCATAAATTTGACTGACTTTGAACAATATCAATAGGCATTTAGGAGTCAAAAAAGTCCATCCTTAAGAAGCTCTCGAAGTCCATCATCAATGAGAAACAGCGCTTCCAGCGTCTCGTCATGTCCAAGGCCGATCTTATCAAAATGTTTGAGTACAGTCCATACAACCTTCACTTTATTGAGCAACTAGTCCCCGATGGCGGGAGCAGCACAGTATACCGATGCGGCCCTCTGATCGATCTCTGCCGAGGGCCCCATGTACAGCACACCGGGAAGATCAAGGCCTTTTCGGTCCTTCGGGTATGTTTCAATCACTCACTGACTGCCACCGTTGACTCGTTTAAGCCAATCCGTTCCACACTGCTCCTTAGAACTAACAGTCAAATAGATAGGATCAGCCTACTGGCTCGGTGACCAGAAGAACGAGTCCCTTCAACGGGTTGCGGGCATCTCTTTCCCAGAAAAACAGCAATTGGTGGACTACCACCATTTCCTAGCGGAAGCCGCCAAGAGAAATCACCGAAAGATTGGGGCAGACCAAAAGCTCTTTTTCTTCGACTCCGTCTCCCCAGGCTCGTGCTTCTTCCTGTCCCGTGGCACTAGGATCTACAACGCCATGCTTGACCTGCTCCGGCAAGAATACCGGAAGCGCGGTTACGACGAGGTCATCACGCCCAATATGTACAAGGCGGATCTGTGGAAGGCTTCTGGACATTGGGATCACTACGCAGAGGGTAAGAGTGTGAACCGTGTGTGCTTGTTTTGTATCCCACTGACGCCGGATGATACTAGACATGTTCACCTTCGAGATCGAAAAGGAGCAGTACGGGCTAAAACCCATGAACTGCCCAGGGCACTGCAAGATCTTTGCGCATTCCGACGTTTCCTACAAGGACTTGCCGTGGCGGATGGCAGATTTTGGGGTGGTCCATCGAAACGAGTTCTCGGGTGCTCTCGCTGGCCTGACAAGAGTGCGGCGTTTCGTGCAAGACGACGCACACATCTTCTGCACACCGGAGCAGGTATGGATATGTTATAAAACCTCCTAGTCTTTCCGGTCATACTGATCGTCGTAGGTTAGTTCTGAGATAGATGGCATCTCCGACTTCCTCAACAGCGTATACGGTATCTGCGGCTTCTCCTTCAAGATCAAGCTCTCCACCAGACCCGAGAAGTCCATTGGAGAATTTAGCGTCTGGGACGAGACCGAGTCCAAGCTCAAGGGTGCCCTTGACAAACTCACCAACTCACTGGGCACGTCATGGGAAGAAAAGCCCGGCGACGGTGCCTTCTATGGTCCCAAGATCGACATCGAACTCACCGACGCCCTGCAGCGCGAGCACCAGTGCGGAACCATCCAGCTCGACTTCAACCTACCCCGGCGCTTTAAGCTCCGCTACGTAAAAGGGGATACCGCCGCGCCAGGCTCTGTCGACCAATATTCCGAGGAAGACCTGCCCGCGGGCTATGCTCGGCCGGTGATGATCTGTCGCGCGGTGTTCGGGAGTTTCGAGAGGATGTTTGGTGTGCTGGTTGAACATCATTTCGGCGGGAAGTGGCCGTTTTGGCTCAGTCCTCGCCAGGTGCTTGTGATCCCCATCATGCCAGCCGTCAACGACTATGCAGAAGTGGTCAGGGGTCTGCTCCGGGAGCGTGGTCTCTACGTCGATGCCAACTTGAGCAGCAATACGCTCAAAAAGAAGATCCACTCAGGCCAACTTGAGCAGTATAACTTCATATTTGGTAAGACGCCTGCCTCATCTGTCTGGCACAGTTATACTGAGGCTAACCTTGTTTCCACTTGCAGTTATTGGGGCGGAGGAGGAAGAATCCCGCAGTGTCAATGTTCGCAACCGCGATGATGCCGCGACCCATGCAAAGGGAAGCCTCATTCCCCTGAAGGATGTCGTGGAGCACCTGATCTACTTGCGGGATGAGCGAAGACTACAAAGCAGGTTCTAGTTATGACACCAGGACATTTTAGCGAACGATACTGTACTCTACCATGCGCTGTTGATACATGTGAAACTCATACATAAAAGTAATTATCCTATGTCTAACATCCTACACAAACAAGAAAACTGCCCGGGCATTTACCCACTCAGAACTTTCGCTGTCTATCTTGGTCATGGAAATGTACCAATCCCTCAGTGGTAGCAGACATGAGAAAGACAAGCCCACGTCCAGAGGCTCGCCTGCGGTTCATTACCCGCGGCGTGGACACGCTCGTACCTCTCTCCCATGATATATTCTTCGGCCCATACTTTCAGCTCCTGGTCTTTGGACTTCAGCCACTCCTTGCCCCCCTTCTGCTTTTGCTTGCGCCGCGCCGCCCCTGTCCATTGGAACGGCCATGCCAGCTCGGCATAGAACCGTGCCAGGCCAAGGTCACTCGCCGGGTCCAGAAGCTGCACAGGGAGTATAATCGACTGATAGGCGGTCAGGACGTCAATACCCTGAGCTTCCGTCATGTCCCAGCTCCCCTCCGGCCCCTCATCCGCCGCTGTCCGGCACGACAACACGCAGGGTCAAGCCTGGGAGGTTGAGCTGCGGCTTGACCCAGGCGAAGGTCTCGTACCAGCTCTCTAGCGCGGGATGCCCGTCGCGTGGCTTACTTAGATGGTTGAAGGGGGAAAACACCAGCTCGAGGAAGCGGATGTATTGAAGGCAGTGGCGGGGGACGACGCGCCGCAAGAACTGGCTAGCAGCGAATTGGTTGTACGGGTAGTCACCCTGCGGCCAAGGCATGTAAGGATTGGAAAACGGAGTCTCGATGACGATGAAGCGGTTTTCGCTGTAGAAGACTCGGTTCGCCTCCGGGTAGAGAGCCCGGCAGACGAGGAACAACGGGGTCGGCGGCGCCCAGCATCTGCACCGTGACGATGCAGCCGAGTGTCGCTGGCGGCAGAAACAGCCGTTGGATGGATACGGCCATGCCGTGTCCCAGCATTGGACAAACTGACATCCGTGGTGGAATTGCGGCGGGCAAGCTTGGCCCATCAGTTTATAGCATGGGGCGCTTTCGATGTAATAGCCACGCGATGTTTGCCTCCACATGACTTCTTTATGAGGCGTGACGAGGTCGGTATACTCGAGAATACGAAGTAGTATCTCGCGGGGGAGGTTGATAAGACGAGGCTTAGTAGAAGCCGAAGACGCCACCGGATGATCGGACGCTAGGATACCGCGGGCCTGGAGAACAGCATCCTGGGCCAGCTGGTAAAGCTGGGGCTCACGAGTACCGCAGAGTCGAACATGGCAATCTTTCAGCCGCGGCAACAAGCGGAGGCCTTCCAGCACGAGTTTGGCTGTCTTGAGGTTCGTGTGGTGCACATCGCAGACCAAGTTCAGCTCGAGCTGTCCTGGAGTGATGTGTGCTGCGAGATAGGCAACAGTTGTGTTCCATTCTGCAAGAATAGCCTCAGACTGCGCATCCGATTTGTCGAGGGGAAGGTTGTGGTCGTGTGCATAGTAGCAGGACCCGCCGTCGCCGCAGCATATGCCGATGCCCCGATCCCCGGTCACCTGTTCGTGACATGAGGTTTGGGTAAGGATGACGTTGAGATTGCCCAGATGGGCCAGCGCGTGAGGGGTCAGAGCACGCAGGGGCGCGAGACACCAGCGGGAGTGGTAACGGACGACAAAGCGATTTTTCGAATACAGGAGGGCTGATGCTTCGGTGTAGATGGTCCGACAAGAGAGCAGCAAGCCGTAGAATGTTTTGAAGCCTGAGCCAATCTCGCGCTGCGCCTCGACAACCGATTCGCCTAGATTGTAGACGCCGGGCACTCTCATGAAATAGTAGCCGTATCCTGTGTTGCACTCTACTCCAGCGTAGAGGTAGATCTCGCGTCGCACCTCGGGAGTGAGGCGCAAGATGCCGGGAAGGCCGCTGATTTTATTATCCGCTGCCATCGATGTTTGCGTATACCTCGGCTATGGACTGTGTCCCGTTTTTGTTGAAGTTGTTGGGTTGTCGTGGCTTGAGATGGCGAGTCAGTTGTTGTGAGGCTGTCAAGTTATGGGCTCCGCCTAGTCTTGGGGCAAGGTTGGTTTGTGATAAATCCATGTCTGTGTGATTGAGATCTAGCCAGCTATATACAAACTAGGTTTGTTTGTGAAAGAACGAGCAATACGCCGAGAGATACAGGTGCACTGTAAAGATTACTCAACTCTTCTATGAATTCGCGTTTGCGATGTAGGAATGGTGAGAATTTACCGTGTAGTCACTAGGGCCAACCCAAGTGCTCATGGTGTTTAAGTGGTCACTGTCACTGGCTTGGGCTGATTTGGTTGTGTTAATAATGACTGGCTACGGAAAATACACCGAGTATAAAGAAGAGGGGAGGTTTGTTGGGTTATCAAGCCGCATTGAGGATGATTATTAATAATGGATAAAGGCAATTATCATTGATGACTGGTATGAATGATCGGGGAAGGAACAACCTCAGGCTTGGTGAACTGTTTCTCATTGTGTCCCAAGTACCCGGACCTGCGAGCCCAGCAGCACCCCTGCTAAATTCAGCGACCACACTCACTAGCAGCAGTTCGCATGCCCTTTGTGCCCCTCCAAAGCGAAAATAACCTGGAACCGACACAGAAGAAACTCCGAAGAAGTGTCTTGGAACATGTACTTCCCAATCTGTTTACCTATCTTTTTTATTTTTATTTTTCCCCTCCTTTACCTTTCTAATTTTATCACGTTTTATCTCTCCCCGGAATGTCTGATCTGCTGCATTGGCCGCCAGTTCTTGGACCGGCAGCTCTCCGAACGAGTTGAGAATGATCAGCTCACGTTTTGTTTCGAGTTCCTCTCTGTGTCTGGGATTAAGGCACTTGGAGGGTCCTTCGGTGATCCGTCTCAAAAATCCCCCTATCACCAGGGCCTGTGAGACCTCACGTTTTGCATCCATGCTTGGGTAGTATTGCTCCGAGTCTCCCCCACATTCTTCCGCCTCACATGGATGTCACTTGGTACATTCTGCGGCAGCGTATTGGTTACCTATCGCCGGTCCTTGCTCACACACACACTCGCATCTCGGAGGCGTGCTCGTTATTACGCTTGGCTGATGCCGGATCACAGATTGGGCCTGTCAGCCTCCCACAAGTTCTCACCAACTCGCTAACTCGCCTACCTATCGAGGCCCGGACCTAGGCCCTCCCCCGCGAGCCGCTAGCACGCTACGTCCCGATCACGAAATCCGGCGCACAAACCCGACTGCAACAACTCGCTTGTCGACGGCACGTAACCATGGATCCCAGATCGGTAAGCCTGAGAAACTAATGAATTGGGTCGCTGCAGGAATAAAACGTGGCCCTTATATACTAAGAATAGCTCATCGGAACCCACCGCCGCGTACCATCCCCTTGTTCTGCAGAGTCCCTTCCACCGACTTCACTGACCTCCTGTCCGTTTCGGCCTGCCTATTCGACACAATGCGCCCAAAGGACCCCCAATCTGCTCGACATCCCGCTCACCGCAACCCGCGGGCCCAGCTGACGGGCAGCTCCCGCAGCGGTTGGGCCTCGGCGCTGCCAGCTACCTCCACCGCGCGCAACGTCGTCAGGCTCCCGCAGCCTCCCGCAGAGCCAGACGAAATGACATGAACATGACCAAGCCTGCCATCGTCCAGCGGTCGGTAGCGTCGGATGGGCCGTGGCCCCTTTTTTTCGCTCTGGCCGAAGAAGGGAACCGGCCAGTCCCGTGTGGAATTTCTCTTTGTGGAAGGTTTGGCACTTTCCCATCTCATCTGCTGCTCCCCTCGACACTGAAGGGGGGGAGGGGTACACCTTCCATGTCCAAGCAAGCGCACGCATGGTACCTCTTGGAAATACCGCCTTGGAACCCTTAAGCCGTTTCCGATATGTCGCTCGGCTCGCTCCCGAGCGCGGCGCTTTGTCTAGGCTCTCCAAGAACCAAGCAACGTCGGATTGACTGTTCGCTACTGTCCAGTGACCGTCAAGTGACGAGAGCGGAAGCCGCAGCAGGCCCCAAAAGTTGGTGGTGCCCAAACATCATTCGCTTCCTGGATCCTTCTCAACTTCCTTGTTCTCTTGCTGGAACTTGAACCTGACAGGACACATGACGTGTTACCACGCTTTGTGCTGCAGTCTGTAATATTGCCACACGCCGTTTGTTGCTGCTGCGTCTTAATCAGCTTGGATCCCAATGTGTGCGGTTTGCTCCCCACCATCACTTTTGGTCAGCTCTTCATAAGCTGCCTCTTTGCCGTGCAGACTTTCCCCGGATATCAGACGCCCACCGAGCCTTGGGACCGAACGCCCAATTGACAGTTGCCGAGCTTAACCCCGCCGCTCTCTGGGTGGACTGCCGGCATCTTAACTCCAGCCAGCTATTTCTTTCGTGGCTTGTCGTTGGGAGGCGGCTCAAATTGAAGTGCGGAGAGACTTGACGTGGCTACTGATCCAAGAGGCTGGGCCGGGTATATTCTCAAGAGCGGGATATCACGGGAAGAAGGGCTGCTTGGCTAAAGGGACTGGGTCGACGACGGCACCTACGATATATCTCGGTCGCGGGACTGGATTTCTCGGACAGGTGGATCGGCTTGATAGCAGAAAACATGCAACATGACCAGTTGTTTCCGCGGTGCTGCCCCATGCAGACATCGGACCGCTTCGACAGGTTTCAACGACTGCCCCTGAGATCCGGAACATGATCTGGGAGTTCGCGTTGCCGGAGCCAAGGGTGTACGAGATCTTGGATGCGCCCAATGCGAAGCAGAAAACGCCGGCTCAAGAAGGGCTAATGTTTGCAAACATGCACCCAGAACCTCCCCCGGCGCTCGCGGCCGTTGTCGAGAAAGTCGGTACTTTGTCCTACACCATTACAAGCCCTTGACACTGGGCAAGACAACCAAGTTCGTCGACATGTCGCGGGATATCCTGCTTCTGGAGCCGTACCTTCTCGTTAAGCGGCTACACCGGACGCTGCACTTTATGAGCCAGATCCCGCTGGTGCGCGATAACGCAACCCGTCTCGCACTTGGGACATCATACGGCATCTACCCGGGGATCTTCCACCCAGTGCTGGGCCGGAAGGTATCCAAGAACAACATGGGCAAGCTGCTGGCCAGCCTGGCCAAGTTCCCGCGGCTTCGGACGCTCATCTTCGTGGTTCACCAAGAGTTCCAGTTCGAATTTGATTTTCGGTTCCCGGGGACGTTGACACCGATGCCCTTAGCGCCGGCGAATGGGTCAACTCATGCCGGGCTTGGGCCTTTATGCAGATCTACGCCGGAAACCATCGTGCTCCCTTCCGTGGCCGCTGGTAATGCTCTCCCCTCGAACAACTGCCCTCCCCAATGCCCGACCACGGCGGTCCCGACAGTAGTGCGAGGTGGGCTACCTTCCCCCGCGAACAGCGCAACAACCTCCCCTTTACCACCGCCTTATCTCCCGCTCCCATCATTACCAGCTCTCTCGCAGCAACAGTCGCCGCCACCGCCACCTCCGCTACCTTTCCAAATACAACCACAACTTATACAACAACGATCATCACCATCTCTTCAAACCCCAAAACAACAACAGCACCACCAACAGACGCACGCAACCCCCCACCCGACACCCATCCCAACTACCACTACAACCTCAGCCTTAGCCTCCGCATCAACCTCAACCGCAGCCCTAAACCCAATCCCAACCCCGGCGCCTCGACCACAACAGCAGCAAGTACACCAGGCGTATCGCTTCAAGTTCGACATCGAGGCCAACATCAACTCACCGCCGCGCCGGCCCCACACCAACGAGTTTCTGTACTACCCGCTTCCCGACGCCCGCGCGCAGGAGCGAGACGAGTTTGATGAGTATGAGTGCTATGTGAATGGGGGAAGGGGAACGTCTTCTCCGTTAAGTGAAGGGTTGGGGTCCGGGTCCGGGTCGGGTTTTGGCGGTGGGTGGGATTGTTCGGTTGCTAACGCGGGCATCATCGGGAGTGGGGATGTCAGCGATGGGAGGAGAGAGGGCGAGTGGTGCGACCCGTGGCCGACGAACGACGACTGGCGGCGGTTTAGGCGGCGCTGGGTCAGGGGGATGGTCGCGGCCTGCTTGCCTCCTGCGGGTGCTGGCGAGGGGAGTCGGGACGAGGAGGGGGATATACTTCGGGGTGCGGCTGGGAAGAGTTTGTGTTGTTGGTGGTGGTGAGCGGAGTGAGAAGTGCCCGAAGGGGAAAGGGGCCGAGGAGAGGATTTGTTTGCCCAAGTGGAAGCTGAAAGGGGCGAGCTTGCTGTGGAGGTATACGCGGGGTGTCGGGGGTGTTCAGTAGGGTAGGTCGGTCTCTGGGAGATGGGGCGTGTTTCTTGCGTTGAGAGCGTTGTTGCTCTTGTGGTTCATGGCACGGCGCGATCAAGACATGGTCGGTCACTTCCGGTTTTTGGTTTACGGGCATGGACAAAAGGGATAAAAAGCCTGTCATTCTTGTTGGGTATGAACAGCGTGTTGGGAAAAGCGGGTTGATATTTGCAAGATACCCTCACTCGTTAATAGTAGATCTCTTAAACCTCTTTTCTTTTCCCTCTCTCATCGCTAGATTTACCTGGGCTGGTTGGTGCTCACTCGGCGCGGTTTGATTGACGCTCACGCCCATACCACGCCCTTCTGCCAACGGCTGACCACCCCGCCCGCTGTGACGTGTGGCCGCCACACAGCCATATTCTAGAAGGCCCCTTTTTAACGAGGGCACGCGGCAAAAGTGGGATGGATGTGTGTGTGACAGCTTCGGTCAACCAAGGTGGATTGCCACATTATGTGTAGGCTTCCTGGGTCGACGTCACCCGGCCATGACACGGGAGGTAGCACCCGATTCTGTGCTTTGGCCCTTCCTACTATGTGGTCTTATTTTGAAGGAATGGATGCGAGGGCAAAACCGATGAAAAGAGCGTGCAGCAGTGACACCCTTCGAGCAGCAATGCTGACCATCGTAGGGACTCCCCCGATGCTGCCTTCCGGATGCGGCAGTTGGGAGGCCGGGTCACACACAACCGACGAACGATGCAACGCTGTTGATACGCCCTTTTGCTTTCTGGGGATACACTGAATGCACGAATACTGTACAGGTACGAGTATACAAGAGTACTGGTTCTACTTGTAAAGGTTTATCGGGCACGTGAGAAGTCAAGATATCTCATCAAACCAGCCCCTCGATGTTGGTGAGCATGACGAAAAGAAAAAGAAGATGAACCATTCATGAACGGCCCCACACGGCACCCTCCCCCTGGGAAGATCTTCGTTCGGTTCCACCGCCGCACTGATTACCCAGGTGGTGACTGGCCAATCGCGTCATTCTTCATCGGAGGGCAACGCCAGCGCGCTGCCTGCCACGCCGACTCTGTTTGAAGGTTTAGCACTGTAAACACGCCGCCGCATAATTATGGACTCCTGTTCGGTATCTGAGAGCACGAATTAGCAGCAATGCTTGGTGAACTGAATCATACGATTTCCAGTATTCCTATTTATTCATTATACCACACAAAATGAGAGACGACGCCGACACCGGCACCAATGGTGTCAACGGCGTCAACGGCATCGACACAGTGACCGAGCAGACACCGCTCTTGGCAGCCAGAGATATCGCCCCGAATAACGAGGCCATTGAGCAAAGCCAAGACGAAGGTCACCATCAAGACAACAATGCCGAGGACAAGCCGCTACCTGTATGGCAGATCGTCGCCCTCTGCTACGCCCGCTGGGTTGAGCCCATCGCTTTCTTCTGCATCTTCCCCTACATCAACCAGATGGCCCAGGAGAACGGCCAGCTCCCCGATGCCGACGTGGGGTTTTATAGCGGTCTCATCGAGTCGCTCTTCTCGCTCACCCAGATGGTGGTCATGATCATGTGGGGGAGGGCCTCGGACCGCTTCGGCCGCAAGCCGGTGCTGGTCTTCTCGCTGGTTGGTGTCTCGGGCGCCACGGCGCTCTTCGGCATGGCCAAGACCATCTGGCAGATGATCCTCTTCCGCTGCCTCGCCGGCGTCTTCGCGGGCACCATCGTCACCATCCGCACCATGATCTCGGAGCACAGCACCTCCAAGACGCAGGCCCGCGCCTTCAGCTGGTTCGCCTTCACCGGCAACATGGGCATCTTGTTCGGGCCGCTCATCGGCGGTGCCCTCGCCGACCCGGCACGGCAGTACCCCGGCCTGTTCGGCAACGTCTCCTTCTTCATTAGCTACCCATACGCGCTGCCGAGCTTGGTCGTGGGAGTCATTGGTCTCTCCGCCGTAGCCGTTACCGCCGTCTGCGTCGAGGAGACGCTCGTCAAACCCACCGCGGCCGAAGTTAGCGACAGCGAAGACTCCGACGCCCCTAAGCCCATACCCTATTCCACCCGTGACCTCTTCGAAGTCCCCGGGGTACGCATCGTCCTCTACACCTACGGCCACATCATGCTCCTCGCCTACTCCTACACCTCCATCGTCCCCGTCTTCTGGTTCACACCAGTCCGCCTCGGCGGGTGGGGCTTCACCTCCCTGCAAATCTCGCTCATGATGGGCCTCAACGGCCTCTCCCAAGCCCTCTGGATCCTGCTCGTGTTCCCCCCCTTACACCGCCGCATCGGCACCAACGGCGTCATCCGGGCCTGCGCCATCGCCTACCCGCTCTTCTTCGCCATGGCGCCCTTCTTCAACCTCCTCCTGCGCGCCGACACGCCCGCGGCCACCACAACCTTCTGGGTCATCGTCCCGCCCATGCTGGCCTTTGGGTCGGGCATCAGCATGTGCTTCACCGCCATCCAGCTCGCCCTCAACGACGTCTCGCCCAGCCCGGCCACGCTCGGCACGCTGAACGCGCTCGCGCTGTCTATTGTTAGTGGGGTGAGGGCCTTCTCGCCGGCTGCTTTTTCGGGTCTGTTTGCTATTGGCGCGCGCACCCAGCTGCTGTGGGGGTATGCGATCTGGGTGCTGATGGTGGCGATTGGGCTGGGGTTTGCGGTGGTGAGCCGGTTTATGCCGGATTATGACGAGTTGAAGAGGCAGAGGGCGAGGGAGGGGGACCGGGTAAGGTACACGGCGGATACGGGGGTGGACAGAGCGTCGAGGTTTGCAAGCTTTTTTGGATTTTTCAACCGCTGATTTACACAGTAGATGGATGGATGGATGGATGGGTGTTATAGAAGGCCATGTACGAATACCATAGTTAGAAGCAAGTTAGAGCTGGTGGTGTCCTTGGAGTAGGCATCCCAAGATCGAAGAATCAACTAACACCAGACTTACACAATAAGAATGCCCTCCCAGGAACTAATCGGGCACTCGGGTTAGGGTACAGTACATGTACGAAGTCACAGAGCTGGTTGGTGGGCCGAGACCCCCTGTGCCGTCCCATCCACCATCCCATCCCATTCGACCCCGAACCGCAGAAAAGCCCCGCCCAGCCTTCCATCGACCCCTGGCTGAAAGCAGGGGTCCAGTTCCGAGACGACTTTCTGTCCCCAGCCTCATGAATTTCGGCGGTGTGTGCTGGGGGCGGTTCAGCCACTGGACTTCTTGAACCATCTCCCCTGGTTTGTCGCATCGTGCACATCCAAGCCTTGCCTGACTGCGTTCTTTTCGGTGTGGAGAGAGTAACGCTGTCAATTCTGAGCGTCATCTCGCGTCAATTGGCTCTCGCGAACGCGTTCAACCCTCAAGCCAGCGCATGCCACGATAGCAGGCCACGGCCCACCGCTCAGCTTATATCGCAACTTATAGTTAACCGCTCTGACGGAGCTTGGCCTTGATTGAAACCCTCAGCACCCGCAAGCAAGCACTCGCAAGTCCATAGTTACAATCAAACACCGTCAACGCAACCATGGGCTTCCTCGACGACGCCGCCTCGGTCATATCCGGGCGGACCTCACACTCGAAGCGGTCCAAATCCCACCGCAGCAGCCGCCACCACAAGGAGCGCACCCGCAGCCACGATGAACGCTCGCGCTCGCGCTCCCGGCACCGCTCCTCCCGCTCCAACGTCGGCGGCGCGGGCAGCACCGTAGGCGGCGCTATCAGCGGCATCGCCGCCTCCATCTTCGGCGGCGAGGAGGAGGAGGAGCATGACGACCGCCACCATAGTAGTAGCCGTCGGCGCAGCCACCACCAGCCGCAATACGAGACCCGGCGCGGAGGCGACAGCGACGACGACGGCGTCCGCTCCTTCTTTGGCGGCGCGCCCAACAACTCCAGGGGATCTTTCTTCAGCAACTTCGGTATGTCCCCCCCTTATTAACCCCCGCTCTCTTCACCCTTCACGCTTCCTCCTTCAACCCCCCGTCTTCAACCCCACTTCCCTCAACCCAACCCAGCACAAACCACAAACCACTAACCCCCCTCCCTCCCCCTAGGCGGCCGCCCAACCGGCTCCTCCTCCTCCTCGCACTACCGACGGTCCCCGCGCCCGGGCTTCACCGCGCGCCTCCTCAAAAAGCTCCGCCGCCTGCTGCGCGACCTGCTGTACTACGCCAAGCGGCACCCCACCAAGGTGTTCATGCTCGTGCTGATGCCGCTCATCACGGGCGGCGCGCTCACCGCGCTGCTCGCACGCTTCGGCTTGCGGCTGCCGCCCTTTGTGGAGCGCATGCTGGGGGTTGCGGCGCGCGCGGGCGGCGGGGATTCGTTGGGCCTGGTGGGGGAGGCGGTGCGGATGGTGAGCGGTGCTGCGTCGGCGGTTGGGGGCGGGAATAGTGTGGTGAGGGCCGGGGTGGAGAGGGGGAGGGATGGCGGGGTGAGGTGGGAGAAGAGGGAGTTGGATGTTTTTGGGGGAGGGGGTGGCGGTGGGTGGAGTGATGGGTTGAAGGGGGTTGTGAAGATGTTTTCTTGATTTTTGTTTTGTTTTATGTGTATGTGTGTGGTGTGTTTGTGTTGGTGGGCTGGTTGGTTATGGATGGATGGGATGAAGGATGACGGATGAGAGATGAGATGAGAGATGATCGGCCTGTGCGGCAATGAGCTACGAGTAAATATGAATATGGGTAGGTATTTGTGCTGTTGAAGAAAAGGCGCTTGGGACTCGCTTCGTTGTACCAACACTCTGTGCCTATAGTAATTTCACTTTGAACCGAGGGTCAGGCAAGGCAACATTGTTCCCATAATCCACACAGTCCTCGTTATTAAACTCAGTACTCGTCTATCACTAAACGCCAGCCATTTTTGCACCAACATTAGGATAGTAAAACTCAATCACTTCGGTTGTCTGCACAGCAGAGCTGAGAGGATGACGACTACTTCTTCTTCCGCACCGGTTTCGCATTGCTCGACACCGACTTGCGCTTTGCCACCGTCGACGACGTAGATGACGACTTCTTTGCAAGCGGCGGCGTCTTGTCGTCGCGAGATGACCGCGGTTCCGGTGCCGGCTCCCGCCGCCCATCAGTGCTATCCCGGTGTCGAGATCGACTGACGGTCCCCGAGTTGACCCTCGCCACCACACGCCTATGATCATCGTCCTCGTCGGACAGTTCGGGTTCCCTGGGACCGCTGCTGTGCCTGCGACTCGGGCCGCCAGCCGCGCCGGAGCCGTAGCTGGCGTAAATGTCGTCCACGTCGGCGACGCTGTTCCTCGCAGACCCTGGTGCACCGTGGTGCGAGGTGCGTGCACCCCCTGCATGTACTGGAAAGGGTCCGAGCCAGGCGACCCATCGCCCGGGCCGAAACCGGCTCGGCGATGGAAAGGGCCCTGCTAGTTGCCGAGTCGGAAGGCTGGCGAGAATTGGTAGGCGGGTCGCCGCGCACATAGGTGTACGTAAATGGTGAGGAGCTCGGCTCTCTGTCAGATGGGGCGCGGCTTGGCGGCCTGGATGACGTGGGCCCTGGGCGAGAGCGAGTGCGCGACGTCGGGGGTGGGAAATACCCCATTGGCGGAGAGGGCGCTGTCGCTCTGCGCCCGGCTCCGGCGAGTCTTGCTGTGAAGGCGGAGGGCTGTCATCCTCCAACTGTCTTTGTGGTGGGAAACCGGGTCCCAGTTGTGAGATGGGGATTGCAACCCGTTCGCGCCGTGGTCTGCGCTCCTCCTCCGCCATGCGCTGCAGTCGCCGCTGGTACGCGGCCAATTCTTCCTTGCTCAACTTGACGTCCGTCCTGCCCTTGGCATGGGCCTTTTGTATCCGGGCCATCGCCCGGTCGGCCAGCGCCTCCTCCTCCGGGTCCAGCAAGTCCATCCGGACACCGTCCTCGCCATCCGAGCCCGGCTCTGATTCATCTGTCGTCTCATCCTCCCCATTCTGATATGCATACGCCTTCCGTGACCGAGTATTACCACCCCTTTCGCCCATATCTCCTCCTGCCAATCGAAGCGAATCACTCGTGACCCGACGGCTCAAGCTCAATGCAGTTGAGGTTGAGCCAACGGCCTGTGGATCATAATCATCCTCGCTACCCAGCTCCTCCACTCGCTGGCCAAAATCCCACCACCTATCCTCCTCCCCGTTGCGCGCCTCATTCCTCCGCTCGCGCCTGGTTGGTCTTCCCCATTGGGGCGCAGGTTTGGGAGCTCGCGGCCGACCACCTAGACCGCCTCCCCGGAAAAAGCCTCATCGATGGGCTTGTCCAAAAGCGCAGCGTGGCCAAGAATGACCACACCGCTAGCACCGATCAGCCACATCATCATGCCGAAAACGCCCGAGATGAGGGCGATCGGGATGGCGATGACGTAGAGACCCGTGTAGAGCTGCACTGTCGAGAAGCGCTGCTCACCGAATTCGAGGTCGCGACCCTCGAGCTTGCCAATGACGAACATGCCGACCGACACAAAAACGATGTCGAAGAGCAGCCAGAAATTGGTAAGCAGGCTGTAAATGCAGAGCATGGAAAACACGACGGCATAGTTGCTCGAGTAGTAGCCGAGGTTGTAGTTGATGCGCGACTGCATTTCGGGGAAGTTGGCCGGCTTGTTGATGCGCTTCACGTCGCAGAACTCGGAGAGCGGCCGCATATTCGAGAAGCGGCTAGCAAGCGACCCGGAGCGCATGCTGGCGAAGCGGTCCCCAAGGTTGAGGCGCGACGTCAGCATCTCTATCGGAATCTGTATCCGAGACATGTTGGGCGGTCGTGTGTTGCCGGAGCAGAGAAGTTTTCGTAGAATAGGTGAGGAGTTAGGTTGTTGGGAAGAACAATGGCACTGAATTGGCCTTGTTCGTGAAATATAAGTTGCGATGCGACGAAAGCGATACGTCAACAAAGCGTGGCTTTGGATTTGGGTGGGAGATCTGGCAAGAAGCTGAATGTCAGTTTTCGGGACGAATAAAAATAATCCTGCCGCGGGCCACTCAGAGCGCCAGGTACTTCGTACCGCGACGTATCCACTGGGTTACGTCGGCAACTGGAGCTTGTCTGCATTCGTAGTGGGTTGGGTTTTACGTACCGCTGCCTGATCCAGAGACGCAATCGGAGCGTTGTCGATGACGAGGCCCGTCGCGTCCTTTCTTGAAGGGGGGTTGAAAGAAATCAAATAGAAAAACTTGGTGCTTTTCAGCTCGGGGACACAATACCGACTTTTTGGGACAAGGGGGAGTGAGATGGTGATCTCCGAAACGAGCCACAAGGCTCGGGCAACCCCCCAGCGCCGCAGTCCTTCTCAGGACCCCGGTCACTCCTGACCCACTGCCAGGGAGGGTTCCACTCTGTCTCCGGTTCACCGCTCTCCAAATCCGGTTTCCACCAGCCTGAGATCACAACCAAGTCTCAGTCCTGGGGACGAGTTTGAGGAAGAGGAGGAAAAAGAGAAAGAGGAAAAGGCGGGCAGGGGCAAGTTTTTCTAGTTGCGGCCGTGCGTTGTCCAGCGACTGTTACCAGGGAAGTTTGCCAGCTGCCAGCTGCCAGCTACCAGCATACCCGCGCACTCCGCGCTGCGTTGGCGGTGGGGCGGCAGACGACTTCTGCAGGCTTGACCTGCAGCTTAGAGCTTTGCCGGTCAGCCATGCATTCCTAGTTTCCGACATCAAATGGCGGAGAGCGTTGTCGGCATCGGGTGGAACGAGTGGCTTGCACGTTGACAAGAAAGTCGGCATCAGTGTGAGCTGGACTTATGGCTGAACCCGGCCGATCGGGGACATACACATGGCATCCTCCAGTCTTTAGGTAGCGAGGTGGCACCTGATGACAATCTGCAGCTATGTACTAATTGGGCGGGATTTAAACGTTGGTCCTTGAACCCACGATAATTCTAGTGGGTTTCCCTATCCAGCTATTAGAGAGACTGGCGGTGTGTTTCGACAGCCGCCACGAAGGGTAGCCTGCGTGGCTCCAGGATATCACAAGCGGAGCCGGCAACTTGCCTGAACGTGGACTTGATGCTGTAGATGATGTTGAAGAACGAAACCCGCAGGTTTATGTCGTTGAATCTAAGAGACCATGTTAAAATCCGCAACTGCAAACCACCGTTTCGCTATCTTTTGGCATAAAATCATTATTTCTTTAAAATACTGCCATGCTTAGCTTCTCCTTGGCTGGTTCATTCAACACAATAAACTTTAACTCGAAGCATGGAAACAGGTACCCGGATTCTTGAGTCTACCCCACAATCGAAGTTGTACAGTGTTAGACGTGTCTTTCCTAGCACCATACATAAGTACCCGAGTTCCCACCGGAGGGCCAGGATGTCTTTCAGTAACACGAACATGTGATGATAAGAATGTTGGTAGCTATAGGTCTTGTTGACGATATTGAAAGTATGAAGGCAGAAGCATGCCTCTCAGTTCATGCCTCATGTGAGTACAACAGTTTTTGTCTTTGCTGGGGAAGGAGCCACCAAAGGCTTAACTGGGGGCAGCCTCGCCATATTTCATTCACAGAGGGAAAGCACGGAGATAGTGGAATATTATTCAGAAATGAGGTTCTTTCCTCCAACTAAAATTGTGTGACCTGTCAAATCTAACAACAACAACAATAACAACCCGGTCCAAACAAACCTGAGACGAAATAAACCCGTCAAGAGAAAGTCATGATGATTCTCAACAGCATCACCGTCATCACGGCGCTTCTCACCTCGGCAATGGCCAGCGCCCTGCCTGCCGAGCATGTCGAGGTGCCGCCGCCCAATCCAGTTCCCGAAGTTCTCAGTGGCCTCTTCGACTTTACCGTGACACGTTTCGAAGCTCAAGCGGTGGTCCTTAGCGACCGGAGCTAGTGCGTACTCTCCCACCCCCAGATAAAACGTCCCCCAATCCACCACCCACCCCATCCCACCTCACAACAACCAATCCACTAACCCAACCACCCACGCCCCTTCCAGCGTCAACTTTCACCTCACCCCCTACCCAGGCGCCGCCGAAGCCCACTGCTTCGCGCTCAGCACCACCCCCAACCACTCGCTCGCCTCGAGCCCCCAAGCCTGGTGCCACCACGGGCACGACGACGAGGACGAGGCCGACGACGACCTCACGTCCTGGACGCACGACCACGTGTGGTTCTCGTGGACGATGGGCTTCGACGTCGACCCGGCGGACCCGACGGCGGACGGCATCTTTGGACTGGACCGGCAGACGGGCGCGTACCTGAAGGTGGTGCGGCAGGTGGACGCGCATACGCGGGATGAGTCCGTGGTGCACTTTGCGGACAAGTATTTTGAGGTGGTGGGCGAGGGCATGTTTAAGCATGAGGTGTATGTGGGGAGGGAGAATTTTACGATGACCTCGTTTCGGTTTGAGGGGTTGGAGCATTGAGCTAATGGGGGGAAGGTGGGGAGTTGGGGGTGGCATGCGGACATGATGGGAGAGGCGGAGAGACAAGCGGAAAGAAAATTGATCTCTGAAATGGCTAGAGGCGAGACGACAGGGTCGGGAAGAGATGGTCTCATATGATGCATCTCTGGGAGTGATCGTCCTAGCTATTTGCTCTCTCGAGTAGTAGTCTATCGTTCTAACAACCCAGACATGAATGAGACAATTTTGACTCAGCCCTTACACCGAGACGCAGCCACCGGCGCTGTCCTCGACAAACAGGCTGCCGTAGATGAGACCCTCGTCGATGCCGCTCTCCTGGTAGCCCGAGTTGACGACGTCGTCGGTGCCAGTGGGCTTCTTGAGCATGCCAATCTGGAACTGGCCCTCGCCCGAGTTGTCGTTGGCCACGGGCTCGGTGACGCTCTCGAGCGGCTCGTCGCCCGCGGAGTAGTACACTTGGAGGGTGCTGCGGCTTGTTAGTTGCCTATCCTCCAAAGAAAATATCAGTGGGGTAAAAAGAACGTACTTCTTGTCGTGGTCGAGGGTGACAGCAAAGTTCTGCCAGCTGTCCTCTAGGATGGGTGTCGACCAGATCTCCTTGTTCTTGCGGTCTAGCACCTTGTAGGTGTCCTTGGGCAGGCTGGCCTGGCCCAGGATGGCACCAGTCTCAAAGTTGAACTGGTTGCTGCTGTAGTCGGCAGCCTCCCTCCAGACGAGAAGGTACTCGTGGCTCAGGTTCAGCGCGCGCTGGGGGTCCAGCTTGAGGCTGAAGTGGATGGTCTTGACGCCGGTGCTTCCCGGGCTCCCGTTGTTGGTGTCGCCCTGGAACTGCAGCCCCGCGCGGCGGAAGCCCTTCTGGGTCTGGAAGATGCTGTCGTCGCTGATGGTGACCTCGAACGGCTTGTGGGTGCTGTTGTCGAAGTGGGCGAGGTCGGACTCGGGGAACTGGATGATCTCGCTCCACAAGAGGTTCTGGCCCTTGACGTACTCGGCGTTGAAGAGCGACGTGTCGTAGCTGTCGAAGTCGGTCAGCTGCGTGTCGACCCCGACCCGCCCGTCGAAGACGATGGGGCACTTGACGGCGCCGGTCGCCGCGTTGCCGCCACCGCCAGTGGGGGGCGTGCAGGCGGCGTTGGCCGCCGCGGCAGCCGTGAGCAGGCTGAGGAGGGTGGTGGAGAACATGGTGGTGGCTTTGGACGTTTGGCTCGGCTCAGTCTCTGTCAACCGGACACTCAGGGAGCCCCAATTGATACAAGAGCGGGCGGCAGCCTTGTGATATATGCCCCTCCATTGTCCATTCCGTGGTCAAAACGAGGCAGCGGCACGTCGATCGCGATTATTTGGCTGAATGAATTGAATTGTTGTTTGGCGAGCGGCATCGCGAACCGTAGGGAGTGCATTGTCTGATGTTAATGGCGGAACCCGTCCGGGATCGCCCCGTTTCCTGAAAGGATGTCTCGTTCCGTCCCTGAGAATGGAATTGTGGGACGCCCGCCGTTGTGTGTCCGGGCCGCCGTGCCTAGACGCGGGAAGGGATTCCAGGTCAGAACCCCAACCCTCACTCCCGAGAACAAGAGTCCGGGACGTTAAAGGACATGGCAGCCGTTGTTGGCGTTGATGTTGTCATCATGGTCCTCCTTCATGGCATGGTCGCGGAGTACATTGATGTCGTTGTATCATGTTTTCTTATTCTCCTTGCTTCCGTTGTTTCTTGAACCTCGTTGTCATCTGTTGCCGTTTCCTCTTTTTCCTTTCTTCTTTATTTGCTCCTTTGTTGCCTACTGTCTCTTCTCACTCCATGTAGTTTTATTCTTTTCTGTTCTATTTTTTGCTTTCCTTACTATCATCACGATTGCTGCTGTGACTGTTGTGCTGGTTGGGTTCCAAGGTTGGCTTTCCCAGCGCAATCCGGAAGTGTTAGGGTCATGTCCTCATTGCCCCCCGGAGGCCAGGTTCAAAATCCCGAATCCACCCGGTCCGATCCCGAGCAAATTGCGCGGCTCATGGGGTTTCTGCCCAAGGCGTCGATCACTGTCTTGGTTCTGCCCCGCAAACGGCAGCCCATTGGCTAGCCTTCGCCTGGGCCACAGTGGTGGGGCCGAGTGAGGGGCTGAGCTGGCTGGTTTCGCCAATTTCTGTGCAATGATACGAAATACGGTGGCATTCCTTGGCGACTCCAACACCGCCTGTCATACTTGATGCTGTCAAACAGCAGGCTGGCCTCTCAGAATCAGCAAAACAGATCATGGATGGGCTAGCTGACCAGGTTAGGCGATGTCAAACAGCAGGCTGGTCGAGAACGATCTATAAGCAGTAAGGCAGAATTGTCATTCCTCCGAGGGCTCTTTGTGTATATAAGGGGTTTGAGCTGCCCTCGAACTAGACAGAAAAGAATGCCATCATCGGATCTAACAGCTGCGATTCAACTCTCACTCTCAGTTTGACACTCAGCTTCAATCGAAATACTCTTGTTTTGCTGTCATTGACCCTAACCACACCCTCTCTTGACCACCACCACCACCACCACCACCACAGCACTCAAACTCACCACCAAGATGTCCTCCCACCGTCTCTCTATGCACTCCAAGGACCAGCAGACGGTCGAGGTGCCGCCATCCATCTCAGACCTCCACTGTACGTCTCACAACCTATTTCCCCACCAAGACCCCCCCATCCACTACCCCTACCCCCAGACAGATAAGAAACCGGTCACTAACATCCACCCCTCTCCTCCCCATACCCAGGCTTCACCGAGACGAACGGCGTCATCACCACCACCATGTTCGACGTGCCGGGTTACCGCGTCGTCCGCGTACTCGGCGCCGTCTACGGGCTGACGGTGCGTTCACGCAACTGGGCGGCGGGACTGGGCATGGTGCTGAAGAGCATCGCGGGCGGGGAGCTGCGGTGGTTCACCGACATGGTACGTAACATACCCGTTCCATCCTTTTCCCCCGGAGAAATGTTGTTATTAACAAAAGAAACAGCTCTACAGCGCCCGCAACGACGCCATCTCCCGCGTCGTATCCGAGACACAAGCGCGCGGCGGCAACGCCGTCATCGCGCTGCGGTTCGATGCCGGCGAGCTGAGCGGGTTTGCGCAGGTGTGTGCGTACGGAACCGCGGCGATTATCGAGAAGACGACGAGACGGTCGAAACGCCTCCGCAACTGGCTCCCAAGAGTGAATGAGCCGGGGTGGGTTTTGTTTGACTTAGGGGCGGGTTTTTCCTTTGAGTGTGTTCACGCCTGGGTGTTATTAAGGAGGGATAGGGGGATCTGGAGTTGAAATTCTTTATGCGTGTGATACCGAACTGAACGCTGGACTTAAGGAGGGGGGGACCACGGAAGGTTGAAAGTTTGAGAAACGAAAAGAAGGGTTACTGCCGTCTATGGTATACTCTATATAATAGAAAGAATTTCCAACTCCATGGGTATCCGATCAAACCTATCACACAACATCCACGCCAATCTAAAGTCCCCTAGGATCAACAACCCGGATAGACGGGTCAAAACAAGCCTTCTTCATCATCTGGTACTCCATCCCCTGAATATCCCACGGGGCACTGAATGACTGCTGGTCGAGCGAACCGACCTCAGCCACCCGCCTGGTACCCGTCTGGCCCTCCCTCCACTGGCAAGTTTCGTTCTTCGAACTACCGTGTCGTCGAAGAATGTCTTGGTACCGCTCCATGGGGAAGACCTCGGATTGAACTTCAGTCAGGAGAGGCACCGAGAAATCTGTCACCCAAAACCGTCAGCACCAACCGCCCATTTTCCACAAATCACAAAAGAAACCGAAACAACTCACCCCCTTTAAGATAGCTCTCAATCTTATACTGCGCCACCACCGCCGCCATGCGACTCCCACCCTTCCCCCTCTGAATGACATAACTCTCGCCGCGGTAGCTCTCCTCGCGCGCCGCACCGCCGGGCCCACCGCGACCACCGGGCTGGTCGATGAACAGCTTGGGCCTGCCGCCGAAGAACTCGATCTCAAACTCGGCGCCGGGGTCGTAGCGGCGCACGAGGCGCATGAAGTCGGCGTCGGTGACGAAGTGGGCGAGGTCCTCGGACGCGCGCAGGAAGTTGACGAAGAGGTGGCACAGGTGGTGCGTCACCATGGCGGCCAGGTGGAATTGCAGGCGGTGGAATCGGACTGTTTCGGCTTGTTGCTCGTCCTGGCGCCGTTGCCGGCGCGCGATGTCGGCCTTGAGGCGCGTCCAGTAGAGCTTTTCCAGGAGCTGCGGTTGCGCGCGGTTGGGTTAGTAACCGGAGAGGGGGTTGTTGGTGGAGGTGGGAGAGGCGGGAAACTTCTTACCTGCCAGTTCAGGTGCAGCACGGCGGCTGCCTTGGGGTCAAAGTCGAAGCGCTCTAGCGTTGAGTACTCGTCGACCCACGAGTAGGGCATCGTCTTGTTCTCTTCTTCGTGGCAAAAACCGTTGCGGTCGTCGAGCTTGACGATGGGGAAACGGTACCGCACACAGCGGAGGAATTCATCCACGGCAGCTGGCACGTCCACATGCCATGGCTCGACGACCGGGCCTGGGACTGGCCTTTCCCGCCAGACACAGATTGCCTTCCGCGCGAGGTTCTCGAGGGCTACATCCACAACGGTCAGCTCGAAGTCCCAGGAAAAAAGGACACACAGCCACATACCAATCCTGCCCCGTTCACCCTCCATCATCCTCAAACCCAAATCCAGCACCGACGTAACCGTAAAAGCCCTCCCGCCGCTGCGCTCCAGGGGGTAGGTCATGCCGTTGTCGAGCACCTCGGAGATGATGACCTGGTACAGCCCTTCGGTGGGCAGCTGCCTCCACTGGTCCGACTTCACCAACCCGACGCGCAGAAGGCCGCGCTCCGATTTGGAGAGACGCCCCGAGAGGGCTTCCTTGTTGACGGGACCGTAGGCGCGGTGCGCGTGCTCGACCGACATGTAAGGTGCCATGACGGGCGAGTCTTGGCTTGTTTTTTCAGGGATTGAATTGGGGGATAGTATGTAAGTACAAGAGACGGCTACTGTGGGATTCTGCTAGGAATAACACGTCAAAGGAGATAGGAACAAGCGGGAGAGTCCCGAGTTGTGTTCTGCTCGGCCGGTGAGCTAGTGGGAAACAGAATCTGCGAGTCGGGGGACCCTGGGCTGGACATAGCTGACAGGCGCCGGGATATGCCCCCGAGCCTTCAAGGTCCCGGGTGGTCATGAACCGGCCCGGTCGGTCTTTGGGTGGAAACAACGGCCGGCCGGGTCCGGGTGGGCGTTTGGCTGGCCAGCCTTTGACAGTAAACGTAGCGCAAGGGAGTCATCATCGTTGGCCGGGTTGAGCAGGCCGCAGGTGATTTAGCATTGATAATAACTACAATACGACGGGTGGCCACTCGACTAGCCTGAAGAAGGAAGGTAATGTTTGTTCCGGGTTCTGCTAGAGACTTGCTCTACCGCACTCACGGGTGATGCTCGACCGGCCGGGGTTGAGGCCGACTGGTGATGGGATGATGAGCCGTTTCATATAAGTGCATATGTTCGACCGCAATATATAAGTGGAGCAGTGGCATTTCATCTGCCAACAGCAGCGCTTTTCTCATTCGAAGCCGGGTGACCGACAATGTGATAGACCGGGCCCTGGCCCGATGCATGGGCGGCGCAGCTCGCTGTTTCATGGTGACAACGACGGGCCAACGAGCAAGCACCAACAATTGACACATTGACCGTTGCGGCTCAAATACAGTATCGGTCTGCTGTGGAACCCGAAATGGGGACAAAAGCCCCAGCTAAAAAGGGATTGACGGCAGATGCACGCGGAAAGATTTCCGAGACTCGTCGGTTCCAAGTTGGGTTGTCAGTGCAGGACCAAAAGAACCAACCATTTGGAGTTTCGCTGTGAGAAAGCGAGAGCTTTGGTTAAACAAAAGAGAGGGTTAGGGCTGCCCCACCTTGGCCGAGACTGGCATCTGCCAGCCATCTGCAGGCCGGACTTGGGGAACGCTTCCGGTTGCACCAGCGAACTTCGAGAACAATATCAAGGTGTGACAAGCATTCCATTCAACACAGCACCACACAATATCAACCTGCCGCCAATGAGACGTGACTAGGTCATCACAAAAGTAGTCAAGGCGTACATCTTGGGGATGTCTAATAGACCATGGGCCGCACCTCATTTTGCCCCGACCCCTTGATTCCCGTGAGAAAGCTTGCTATTGCAGTGTCGTGACTCTTTTGCTGTGTTTGTACGAGTAGTCGCCAGTTTTTGATAACTAATACCCTCATCATGGCGTCTCACATGCCCGCGGGCTACGCCGAAGATCGTCTTCATCGCTATCTCGCTCACTGGAACCGAGATCCGTCCAATGTGTCCAAGGTCGACGTCGCTGCCATTAGTTGGGCTACTGACGAAGAGCGTCGGAAAAGGCAGACAAAGTACTACGAAGTAGGGTCAGATTACTACGACCTGGTCACGCCGCTCTATGAACAGGGCTGGTATGTCTATTCCAAGCCAGAACCACCCCTTCCCCCCTTCTACATAACCCAATCCGAAGCTCTAACACCACCCCAGGGGCCAACAATTCCACTACACGCCCATCACGCCGGGCCTCTCCATCCGGGAGAGCATGACGGCCTACGAAAAGACATTCGCCGGGCTGGCCCGTCTGACGCAGGGCATGCGGGTGCTCGACCTCGGGTGTGGCATCGGCGGGCCCGCCCGGACCATCGCCGCGGCCGTCGGCTGCCGCATCGTGGGCATCACGAACAGCGCGTGGCATGTCGAGCGCGGGACGGCCCTGACGCACGAGGCTGGCCTAGACGATATGGTGACGCTCGTTGAGGGGGACTTTTTGGTACGCTGCTGCCGCTGCCGCCGCCCCGTTCCCCATGGGGTTATGCTGTGATGATAGTGACGGGTTAGTGATGCAGTGGCCTGACACCAGAGCAGAAACTGCCCTTCCCCGACGAGTCTTTTGACGCGGCGTACTCGGTCGAGTCGTTGTGCTACGCCCCTGACCCTGCCGCCGTTTACAGGGAGATCAAGCGTGTGCTGAAGCCGGGCGCGCCGTTTACGTTCCATGACTTTGCCATGACGGAGAAGTTTGATGAGAAGAACTCCGAGCACTGCAAGGTGCGGAACTGGGTCGAGTTTGGAAACGGAATCACCAAGATGCCGTGGGTTCCTGAGATGCGGGCGGGTGTGAGGAAGGCTGGTCAGTACTGTCCCCATTGTTACTGGGCACATTTCCCCGGGAGGTGTTGTTGTTGACAAACTGGATGACTTTAGGGTTTGAACTTCTCAACGAAGAAGACATGGCTTTTCGCAGCTCCCCCGCTCCTTGGTATTACGGGCCGGCAGGCGATATTTTGTGGGCGTGGAGAATGCCCGGCTGGCCCGACTTTTGGAAGGTGTTCAAGATGTGGGAGCCCTTCCGCGGATTTGCCCATCTCGTCTACCGCATGTTGATCTTTGTTGGCAAGGCGCCCCCCGAGGTCTCGACCCTGATGGACACCATGTGGTACTGCACTAAGAGTGTGGTTATCGGAGGGAGGATGGGGATTTTCACCCCCATGTACGTCTTTGTTTGTCGAAAGCCAGGAGGGAAGAAGGAGTAAGGATTTGGGTAAAGAGCGGAATAAGAAAGGGTTAGGGTTTAATATGGACCATCTCAGGTTCTTGGCGCACCTTGATGTCTCACTGCAGCTCCAGACCGCATCCCGTTGTCGAGTCGCTGTTCCATGCGCCATCTGTCCCATCAAAGACGTCTTTATCCGGCCCCGATTTGGTCTTCAATAAGCGGCCAATCGACCATGGCATCGTCTGTCATCTAGAAGCCGCATTCCATTCGCTTCGCATAACTCGATTGATAGTAGCTGTATTTCTTTTTGTTTGCTTTGCTTGTTGTGGCCGCCCTTGTGGCACCCCCATCCCGCAGCCGTCCACCGTTACCAGGTTGCCGTCGGCTGTGTCTTCTGCCACCTGCCGCAACCATGACACCCTACCGAGACGACCCGCCTGTGTCGTCTCGCACACACAGCTCGAATCGAGATCGAAGTCAAAGCCGATCGAGAATGTCGCACGAGTCGGGCTCTTCCGTCTCTACCACGAGCATCGTCTTCGACCGCATCAGCGAGCGCGTTGCTGCCATTTCCGAGAAGCAACCCCGCAGCGACGACAGTGAGGACGCCCTCAAGGACGAGCCGGATAACGATGACCTCGAGACCGGTCCCTTCCTTGGCAATGACAGCAGCAATAGCAATTCCCCTCGCCATGCCGAAAAGAAGGGACCGGGAATGGACCGGGGGATGCGCAGAGCGCTCCTCATCGCCGCCGGTCTGTTAGTCTCTGCATGGGTTGCTGGTCTATTTGTCTACATCGCGACCAAGTCATACAAGCCTGCCTCCGCGACCGCACACGACCCACAAGCGACCATCGTACGGGGCTCGGGCAAGGCTGTGACACTAGACCAGGTTATGGGCAGCTTCTGGCGCCCCGAGGTCCGCTCGATACAATGGATTGCCGGGCCTGGGGGCGAGGATGGCCTTTTGTTGGAGAGGGACGCGGTTGGGAAAGATTACCTGGTGGTGGAAGACATTCGTTCGCAAAACGCTGCTGCCGTGGGTAGCCCAGCCGATGCGGAAGCGGCAGACGCAAGGACCTTGATGGAGAAGGGCAGCTTCGAATATGGCAAGAGGGTCTACAACGCCGTCAAGGTGGCGCCGAGCAGGGACTTGCAGAGGCTGCTGATTGCGACCGATGTGAAATCCAATTGGCGCCACTCGTCGTATGCTGCTTACTGGATCTTTGACGTCAAGACGCAGACCGCCGACCCCCTGGTCCCGGGTGAACCCGATGCACGCATCCAGCTTGCCCAGTGGAATCCAACTGGTGACGCTGTTGCCTTTACCAGGGACAACAACTTGTATCTGCGCAGGGTCGGCTCTGACAACCTCATCCAGGTCACCAAGGATGGCGGCTCCGAGGTGTTCAACGGAGTTCCCGACTGGGTATATGAGGAAGAGGTGTTCTCCGGCTCTAGCGCCACATGGTGGTCGGAAGACGGCGACTACATCGCATTCCTGCGGACCAACGAGACCGGCGTGCCGGAGTTCCCCATCGACTACTTCCTCAAGAGGCCCAGCGGCACCGAGCCCAAGCCGGGCGAGGAGGCGTACCCCGAAACTAGGAAAATCAAGTACCCGAAGGCGGGCGCGCACAACCCGGTCGTCGAGCTCAAGTTTTATGACGTTACCCGTGGCGATGTCTTTTCAGTGGACACCTCAGGTGGCTTCGCTGACGACGACCGCCTCATTACTGAAGTTGTCTGGGCGGGAAAGCAAGTCCTGGTCAAGGAGACAAACAGGGTCAGCGATGTTATGCGCGTCGTCCTCGTTGACGTGGCGGCTCGCAACGGTAAGACCGTCAGGACGACGGACGTCAAGGCAATTGACGGAGGCTGGTTCGAGATCACGCATCAGACCAAGCACATTCCGGCCGACCCGGCCAAGGGACGCGAGTATGATGGTTACATCGACTTGATCATTCATGGCGATGGCAACCATCTGGCCTACTTTACTCCGCTGGACAACCCCGACCCTGTCATGCTCACCTCGGGCGACTGGGAAGTTGTTGACTCGCCGTATTCCGTGGATCTAGACAAGAACGTCGTTTACTTCATGGCGACCAAGGAATCATCAATTCAACGACACGTTTACCAGGTCAAGCTCACGGGGGAAGACCTGGCGGCGGTATCCGACACCTCTTCCGAAGGCTACTATGCGGCCTCGTTCTCCATCGGTGGTGGCTACGCTTTGCTGACGTACCAAGGCCCCGGAATCCCATGGCAGAAGGTCATCAGCACGCCGAGCAACCCGCGCAAGTACGAGCACATCGTGGAGGAGAACAAGGACCTCGCCGACAGCGCCAAGAAGCACGAACTTCCCATCAAGATTTATGGGACTATCAATGTCGATGGCGTGGAACTGAACTACGTCGAAAGGCGACCGCCTCACTTTGATGCGAACAAGAGGTATCCTGTTCTGTTCCAGCAATACAGCGGTCCGGGATCGCAGACAGTCAACAAAAAGTTCATCGTCGACTTCCAATCCTACGTCGCTGCCGGGCTCGGGTACATCTGCGTCACGGTCGATGGGCGTGGGACGGGCTACATCGGCCGCAAGAACCGTGTCATCGTCCGTGGCAACCTCGGCCAGTGGGAGGCGCATGACCAGATCGCCGCGGCCAAGATCTGGGCCAAGAAGAAGTACATTGACGAGGCGCGGCTCGCCATCTGGGGCTGGAGCTTCGGCGGCTTCAACACGCTCAAGACGCTCGAGCAGGACGGCGGCGAGACGTTCCGGTACGGCATGGCCGTGGCCCCAGTTACGGACTGGCGTTTCTACGACAGCATCTACACGGAGCGGTACATGCTCACGCCGCAGACCAACGGGCATGGGTATGATACCAGCGCCATCCAAAACATGACGGCTCTCTCGCAGAACGTGCGGTTTTTGTTGATGCACGGTCTTGCCGATGACAACGTGCACTTCCAATCATCACTGACCCTGCTGGATAAGCTGGACTTGGCTGGGGTGGAGAACTACGATGTCCATGTGTTCCCGGACAGCGACCACAGCATCTACTTCCACAACGCGAACCGGATTGTTTATGACAGTGAGTTGCCTTGAGTTGTCCGTGTTTGTTGATGCACAATATGCTGACAATATGGCAGAACTAACAAACTGGCTCATCAACGCGTTCAACGGGGAGTGGATCAAGATCGCAAACCCGAAACCGAACGGCAAGAAGAGAGCCACATGAGTTCACCTGTTACTAGCAGTGTTGAGATAACGGTTGGATAGCATTGGACGGCGTCAGGAGTTCCCATACGTATATATATCCACACATATATTCAATAAACTTCCGGGGGTTCGGTGTCATGCCCTGGTCATTTGTCGTGCAGCAATGAGAACCGAAATGTGGGAGAGCAAGTGCTCCACGCCGAGCTGGGAACCATTGCTCTATACTATATATACAAGTTCTTTCCTTCCAGCTTTCAGCCAGGGCCCCCTGACTATGGGAAGTTACCCAAGCTGTGGTGACTTAAATACCACTGGCGGTGATCCTGCCGCTGCAGTTCGACCTGTTAATACCTCGGTGGTTGTAGGTTCGAGCCGGGGCGAAACAAGAGATCTAAAAGGCCTGCCCTCTTAGGTCTGTCCCGGAAATTCCGGTCGCCTCTCCGAAAAGGGGGCTGGCCAGTGAGTTTTAGCCGTCCTCTGACTAACAATGGCCAGGAAGTCCATCGGCTCAGACGACACCTGACAACAACTTACCTCTCCTGTTTTCTCTTTCTCACTCCGTACGTAGTAGCCTAAAAGACGACCCTCTAGCCGAGTATAGAACACACCGGCGCCCCTTGAAGTCCCTCATCACGCCGGTCTCCTTAAATGGCCTCTTCTCATCCTCGGCTGCCTTGCAATTACCTTGGCCCAGAAACAAGGTTGAGATGTTAGGCTTGCGGGGCGGGCTTGGAGGAAAGGATTAGACGCGCGTGAGATAGTGACAGGGACCTAAGGGAGACTAGAACGGTGGCGGAAGGTCGGTGGTGGGAGAAGATGGTGGTATCCCGCTTGCAAACGGTTGGACAATCCTGGGCGTGACAGGGCTGGGCGACGGGATTGGAGGATGGGTCGAGATGGGCTCCCTCCTTCTTGTTGTGGTGGGCCGTTACTGGCGGGCAGAGGACGAGCAGGGGATTGCAATTAAGTATGGGGGTGGTATGGGCTTATGGCTTGATGAATAGTTGTGGGGAAGTTATTAATGCGCGGCTGCTCAAGGTGGCCCAGCTCGATGAGAGGAGGAGGGGCTTGGGCGCTTCAGGGGCAAGGCTGCGCTGAACCTGGCAAGCCCGGGTTGTACAAGCAGTTCTTGGTTGTGCTACCTTTACATACTTGTACGTACCATAATCTCTGGATGTTTGGTTATCATGAAATGGCCGTGTTGGTAACTCGGGGCGGTGAACGCACATCCAAACAGATCCAAACGGCCCGCGGCAGTAAGCCGGCGACGCCCACATCCTGCAGGTGGAAATGCCAGCACCTGCAGCGGTCCATCATCCATCATCAGTTTCCCACTTTTGCTTCCTTTGGCAGTGCACCAGTGCAACGGAGTATGGCCCCGAAAACTCAGATAGTAGACGTTCCTAGTCGAGGTTCTCAGGGGTCGAGTCGTTACCTTGATATGTCTGAACAGTTGTTAAAAGAGAAGCTATTAAACTCTAATACTGAAGTTCTGGTTTGACTATAATGCAATGACAATACCCAACCTCTAAACAAACACTTACCTTCGAGCCTTTTGCTATTGGCCATCAACTATAGTCCGGTCGACACCAGGCGCTCTTTCACGCTCGGCATACAGTCTCAACCACATCACACAACCATTACGTCCTCAACTTAATAATTGCTTCTATATCAGAGGCGTAAGATTCCAATTTCTTTCATTGCAATATAAAAAGGCCCGTTAGAAACTAGGGTCAGCACGTGTATACTCTATTCTTACGCGTAATGGTTTTGGAAATTTTATTGTCTAGGACAAGATTGGCCCTGTCAAGTTGAGGTCGTTGCATCAGCTACCATGTACGGCAGAATGCATGCATTGAAAAAACAGAGGGCCCATACCTGTTGCACTGGTGCACTGCAAAAGGAAGCAAAAGTGGGAAACTGATGATGGATGATGGACCGCTGCAGGTGCTGGCATTTCCATCTGCAGGATGTGGGCGTCGCCGGCTTACTGCCGCGGGCTGTTTGGATGTGCGTTCAGCCCCAAACCTGTGACAAGTGAGGCGGTGAAGGGCGATTGGCTCGTTACACCATCCGGGGTCTGATCTTGATCCCCGGACACGAAGGCTCGCTAACGATGATGACGACGCAAGGCTGAGGATGGCTGCTTGACAACGGCCGCCCCAACATCACACCCACCCAGCTGTCATAATAGGCGTTCCCCGATGCTGACTTCAGTACCCTCGCATGGACAGATCGATTGGTTGTGATCTTGCGATTCGGCCGGGAGCCTTGGGGTCGGGCCGTAGCAGTGCCTCACGCCGGCAGAGGGTCTTGTTACAGATTTTGCGCTCGTGCCCAGAAATCCCCGTCTCAGCTCGAAGGCTAGCTTCTTCAATCATGGCGTTCATGGCGGCGAAGCTCGTCTGGCTGGTCGGTTCCACGGTGCTGGGTCAGGCCTCCCAATCAGAGGTCGGCATCTAACCGCCAGCCGTTGGGGGCGGCCGACTGAGGACGTCCAGTCTTGATACAAGCACAAACACACGGTTCCCATGTTGCCAGGAAATGTCATCGAGCACATAATCTGCCCATGTATGTCAGATTGAGGGCCGTGGGCCGTGAAAATGGCCTGCAGAGCGGGTGGTCTGCACCGAAGATGGCGCGCTTGTCTAGCGGCGCCCCTCGCGCTTAACACAGAACTTTCGACGCACGTATTGGGTCGGATTTTTGGCCAGGTGGGAGGAAGTACCTTAGGTAGGGGTGCGCCACAGGCTGACCCAGAGGCTGGCCTTGGGGGTGCCTTGCCACAGAAACCAGAGGCAAGGACGCTGTCTGCCGGCGGAAACTCCAGCTTGGATGTGGCAGTGGTATAAGACGCCGCGGGACTACCTGTAGAGCACGATGTGTATCACCATGGACATCCAAAGCTAAATATCATTCTTAGCACCTATCGTTCCCACTTCATCCCAAGATAACCGTGCATTGTCCTCATACTTAGTCTCCTCGATTACCTCAATAACGTCCACAGCAATCTTGGAAGAAGCCTCGACGAAAACCTCAACAGTAGCCTCAACGCTCACCTTGGAAGCGACCTTGACGGAAACGTCAACGACAACTTCGACAGCAATTTGGATAGCAACCTAGATAGCAACCTCGAAAGCAACCTCGAGAGCAACCTCGCGAGCAACCTCGAGGGCAACCTCGACAACAACTTGGATACCAACCTCGAGAGAAGTCTCGCTAGTAGGAACGCTAAAGGCAAGTGATGATGAAGCACCGGGATTCCAAGAACAAACACTAAGGACTGTCACACCGGCCCATTAGTATGGCAAATCTACCGCTCGAAACGTCGCTTCCCATCCTAGTCCGATCATGTACAAACCGAGAATCGGAAAGCAGCATGGAGGTGAACGTCTCCGAACACTCGATGGAAAGTGACCCAGCCCTTTCCTTGCCGCCGTCAGGATTATTCGTCTTTCAAGAAACGCCGCTCGACAGCACGGGTTGCGAGACCCCGCCAGCATCGCCGCCGTCGGACTCAGGACCTGAGACCGGCAACAGGCTCATTGATGGGGTTGGGGGGCATTTCCCAGCAGCATTGCCGTCCAGGGCATCAACACTCACGATGGAGGGTGATAACGCAGCCAATATTCCGGCCACTCCTCAAGCTATGCCAGGGCCCGTATATCCGTTAGAGACTGATCGCCTTTCTCCCGTTGAGTCCGAACTGGACACTCCCATGAGCTGGTACAAACTCTTTCAGGCCGACGCTCTGGCTCGCCCCAGCTGGAGAAAACATGTTTGGGCATGTCTTGCCTTTGACCCCGGGCCTCACTCCGGTCCGCAAACGCCCCTCTAGCCCCCCGTTCGCTCCTCGCCCAGCTAAGAAACCGAGGTTGAATACACCGCTCGTGACTGAACCCTTAAAGGACAACGAGACATACCAATCCAAACCCTTCCGGAAACGAGCCAACGTCACAGCGTTCCGCAGCGCGAGGAGTCTCAGCATTGACTTAGCTAGCACAATCGGCTTAGAAACGGCATGGACGGAGCCACAGGCCCACACTCAGCCACGCTATGCCATCGAGATGGAGCCCTTCGCAGAAGAGGAAGTCGAGCAATACCTAGCCGAGCTTCTCGCAGCATACCGAGCATGCTACCCCGAGGCCAACGAAGGAGTAGGGGCGTCGCGATCTGTTGATACCGACCGGGCACAGGATATTCGACAAACCCTGAGAACCCTCTTTGGCCACCACCTAAAGTCGGCTGACAACGACGACGACGACGACGACGACCGATTCCTGCTGCAAGAGGAGGAGGAAGACGTGTTGGATGCCTTCATGACATTGATCCGCGACATGCAGGTCTTGTCGGGCCACCAGCGAGGGGCAGCGTTTACGAGCTTGTCCGAGTGCCTGCAGCATCTGGAGGGCCTGATGGATTTAACGTTTGTCAAACGGATTCTGTAAGTACTTATAATGGCGAGGCAAAGCTGTCTGGGTCGTATCAGCTAACATGAGCAGCTTGTCTGTGAGAACTTCCCAGGGATCGCTTCTCGCGGCGCACTTTCCCGCCCGCAAGTTCGGCGGCGTCATTCAGTGGAGCCTGGACGAGATATATAGCATCCTCTGTGATATATCACAGCTCGATATTGCCTGAACCTGGATGAAAGGTGTCTCGTTGGAGAGGGGCTGAGAAGGTGGATGGGTTGGGATCGGGTTTTGAACATCGTTGTGCGCCGTGGTATATACAGCTTTCTTCGGTCTGTATAGAATACTTTATTCCATTTTGCAGTTACCGTCTCTCGAGTCCTCTTCGGCTTTTTTTGCAACCCCTTTCTCATCAGCGTCGTTTGGATCTCTTTACACTACCTCCCCGTCATATTACAATTCGGACTCACCAGCAGTTTTAGAGACGGCGAGGTAAAGTCTTCCGGTCCGCGTTGCCTCATAGCCCTTCGACACGAAAGAACCGCCCCCCCCCAAACTGCTAATCCTTGAACATACCTCTCTACACAATGGCTTTATACAACTTGAAACGGCACCAACCCAAGAGTAGCTCTTCCCTTACGAGGTTGGAGGCTCGGCGCCAACCAAAACTGCCTGCGAAATTCCCGCGCTGCGATTTCTTTCCCGATGCTTCGATATCATCATTGCCACTCGACCACTTTACCACGTCCTGACATTTAGGGGGCAACGTTGTTAGAGTACAAACTCAAATATCTTCACATCCTTCCGACGCAGTCAGCTGCAATCAAGATGTCAGCGTTTGGAACAACAACGAGGGACAGCCAGCGCGCTCTACGAACCTAAAGTACCTTACTTAGTGCATCCCGGTGGCCGCGGCCGGAGCGGGGAGGTGAGGTAACTTGACTTTGGGCGGCTTTTATTCGTCAACTTCAAACTTCCCAAATGCTGTCTTGATCTCGGCGATGCGCTTTATGGTCTCCTCGACCTGGCCTTTGATGCCACGGACATTGACGTTCCTCTCCCCCCTTCAGTCTCCCGCTGGGGGGCGCCACCCCAGCAAGAATTACACAGGAATGAGCTGATTGAGAAAGCCTACTGCTCTGGGGAATTGATAACGGCCAGAGAGTCTTATTCCCTACGTCAACTGTCCACCGAGAGTTCTTCTTCACTATCATGGTCGCCGCCGCTCGCCGAGTATCTACCACTGCTGCACGGACCGCCACCGGTATCCCCCCAAACTCGGCAGTGCCAGGCCAATATAGGATACCCTCATCATATGTTCCTTATGGCTAATATTATTTTTCACGGTCGCGCATTCGCACGGACATCTAGATTATCTAGCCGAGTCAAGGTGGTATTCAAGAACCGGAAGTACACTGCAGCCACAGGCAACGCAGGCAAGAAGGTAATCCAAACCAGGCTCACTAATATGGAGTTCAAGATTGCCTACCTCCTTCGTCTAACAGATGAAACTGTAGAAGACCTAGTCGGCCATAATCATCTTGAAGGGGCCAATGGTCTGCTGATTCGAGAATACGTTGTAAATAGGATTAAGTAAAACTTCCAACTGGTTGTGCACCGAGGATCGGCTCTCATATTTCACCGCAGGCTAACTAGCACCTAGTCTCTAAACCGGAATATTATATTATTATTCATACTCCGCTATGCCCTAAGGCGTGCCGGACCCTCAGCTATTTAATGTACAGGAAAACCGCGCCCTCGCGGGCCGGATGAAAAACCCATACCGACAGTTAAGGAAAGTACATGTGCGTGAGCCTGCGTATACAAAGAGAGGAGGCCTCCTGGCCTCCGAGGGAGGTGCGTGCTAGGCCGCCGCTTCCAGCTCAAGCCTCCTGGCCAAACTGAACATCATCAGCCTCCCTGAGTCCATTAGCCATTCCAGGACCCTCCCCGCGAGCCGTGCCGATGTAGGATCAATACCGTGTAGAACAGAGTAAAAGTCCCGTCGCGTTCGAATATCAGTTCTCTCCCATCTTCGAGTCAGCGGTGGAGCCAAACACCACACCACCAGGTGTTCGGCAGTCTCCCGTCCCTCGCCGCACTGGCAGGCGGGCGTTAGGACCTCTGGGACTCCCCGTGTAAACAGAAAGTCCCGTAGGCCTACTGCCCCTGTCCGGATCTGGACCAGCAGAGAGCTCTTCGCCTTGCTCAGGCCGTCGTGTCGTCTTAGGGTTTCGTCCCGGAACAGCGTCTCCCGCTGATGGTCAAGGTCGTCCGCCGGTCTGATGATGCGCTCTGCCGTCTCCTTCCTTCAGCCACCTCGCTCTCCAGGCGTCCTCTACCACACTGTCCGTGTCTGCGGCTCCCCCCGTCCAGCGCGCGATCGTGCTCGCGGCTTTCTCCACTGCCGTGGGCTCCTGCAGTCCCACGGTTCGCGCCGGCCCCTGTTGCCGCTCCTCGGGCGGAGCCTCTGCTGTATCTTGCGACAGGCAGTGAGAATGATCCCCCCTGCGGTCCTCTTGCCGCCCTGGCCGTCGTCCAGGTCGGTTCGCTGGAGTCTGGTTTCAAAGTCTGCAAGCCGTTTGTTGAAATACAGGTCTAACGGTGGCACCCACGTCTCCGTCTCGAGGTTGCGAATGGGAGTGGCTTTGAAGGCTCCCGCCACAATCCGCAAGCTTTTGTTCTGGACCTTCCCGAGGGCCCCGGTGATGCCTTTCCTTACCGGCTCGCCTTCCACGTCCGTGGGGATGTGGAACGACGATGCGCCATAGGCCAGCGCTGACCGGATGCACTTTGTGTACACTTCTCGCGCTTTGGCTAGCCCTGGTCCCCACGTTTTCGCCGCTATTCTCGACAGTGCGTAGCTCTGGGTCTTCATTTATAAGAAAAGAGAATCTAAAAAGAAAAAGAAAATAAAGTAATTATATCTAACATTGAACTGGGGCATGCCCCAGTGTAGGTGGAACTGGGTCCTCCTGGCCTGTTCAGGGGTAGGGAGCGTTTGTTTTCCCGTTTCCGCGTCGCGTTCTTATTGTATATAAGGGGCCCTGAGGCGGCTCAATCTTTTGGTCAGAAGGCAGGCAATCAGACACTTTAATCACGACTTTTGGAACGCAATGTGCCGGCGCATCTGTGAGAACCTGCAGCGCATGTGCGCATGCGCCTCTCTCTGATCAGAGGGGGACACTTCTCGGTTTACCCATTGATGCAGCCGAGCCTGTGTTCTGTCCCCATATCAAGCAGGTCTACGGATCTGTAGGTTTGTGTTTTGGTGGCTGGTCTGGCAGTTTTGCAGACAGCACAGCACACTCCTGTTCAACATTTACGGCATCGTTAGGTTATTAGTTAATCCTTACATTGAAATATTTAATTGCCTATATTAGTCAATTCACGAGGCTGGCAGACGACTATGCGAGGGCTAGGGAGATAGATACGGGATGTGACTTTGTGCGATACGGTCAGTCCATGAGGTCCCGTGGCTACGGTCCAAAAATGCTCTCTCTTATTATTCACCTCATCGAGCCGAACTAACATCTGTTTAGATATCTTAAGGGGGTCGAGTGTGGAAATTTAGCTGCTATCAATATACTTGGAACATGTTATCGCGCTAGAAGAAACCGAAACGGGCAACCTCATGTTATTGGGTCTTAACACTTTGCAGTTACATCTCTGGAATTCTTTGTGCCAAGCTTATCCTGACTGTTCAAACATATATCGATCGCCAGGAACGAGTAAACCTACCAGCACACGCCGGTCCGTTTTCTACAGCTTAGAATACCCGCTACACTTGGACCTTGGTAATCAAAAGATGTCGAAGAATCCTCGGTATTCAAGCTTCGATTGCGGTTTTATCAAAACAGACTCTCGCTGGTAGAGACCTACTGTTTGAGTTGACAATAGAAACTCGCCGATAGAGACTCTCGTCTCGCAGACGGCGAACTTTTCACACTTACCGTCTAATCTGTAATATCAAACGCTGAGTAAGACCGAAGATCATTCTACCCCCGCGCTAGCTTTCCCGCCAGCTTCTTCGCCATCTCTCTCACTGCAGACGTTTCCTTCAGTTCCATGACCATTCCCTCAACACACTCGTCACTTCAACCACGCCCCATAGTATATTCCACACAACGTTATACATGACCTCAGAGTAAATTCCATAGCAATGATTCGTCAACAAGTCGCTGAGAGCTTTAGGCCGCGCGAAAGCAATGGCGGGAAAGTCATCGAAATCAGTGAAAGCAAAAAGCAAACTGAAGGTCGAAGCAGACGACGACGACGATGGTGGTTACGCTAGTAGAGAGAATTCATTCAGCCGGTCATTCCGAGCCAAAATCCTCAAGTGGCACAAAACGAAGAAGAACGACCCAAAAAAAAACCCATTAAGGGAGGACACGCCAGCTCCCGATCCGTGACGAAGAACCTCCTTGAAGAATGTTGGATTGTCCGTTGAAATATTGTTGGTAAAACTAGGGGGGGAGGTAACTTGTGAGGCCAAGGCTTCTTTCACTCGATTTCTATATTTCTTACCGTTTTCTTCTATTCTATTCTTTCTCACTACCATTCACAGCACCATCGGGGACTACCTACGCAAGACTTCATGAACGGTCTCAAAGGTTGGTTCGCTGACATAATCTTGCCAGAAAATAAGACGAATGATCATCCTGGAGTTGTGGGAAATGAACTTCCATAAAAGAAATGTCTTCGAAGCAAATGTCTTTAGGAAACGTTCCAAATTTACCGTGAAAACAGGCTGTTGGCTTAGGGAGACATCATTTTGTTAAAGTATCTCATAACATATTCGGTTGGTAATACCACAGTTCATTGCATCCAAGGACCATGAAGCACCTCTTTGAACAAAGTTGACTTTGTCCGTTAAGGATGATCTTGGCTAGCAAAACTAGACATGTACTGCGAAATGAACCTAAAGTGGAATGAAGTTCCGAATTGCGACATAAATGTACCCAAAAATGGGAGGCAATGATCCATGATGTTCACACGAGATCGGTCCTTGCGCTGCCTGAATCGAGTCGAGTGGGGGCAGGTGGGGCTGAGTGGAGCGCCAATCGGAAACGGTTATTCCGGGTCCCACCGCGAAAAAAATTCTTGGGACCTTCCCAGGTATAAAGTCACCGTCGGTCGACTTGTCCACTCTTCTGATTCCTTCTTTTGGTGTGCGGCTTCCACATCAGTAAATTTGACCATCCCCGGTTGCTTCGATTCCTGTTCCTTTTCGGAACCTCCATGGTATTCGTTGTGTCAGTTGTGGAACAGAGAGATCATATTGCAGGCCGGCCTCTTCGTCAGTCCAATCCATCCAGAATAATCCCCCAAGGGACTGGGTGGTGACGTTGAGGCTGGACATTATTTTCCTTGTTCATGCGGCCAGAGAGCGCTGAGTTTAATTAGCTCGCTGAGTCTTCTGGTCGATCATTGTTTGCCGGGGATCACCTCTGGGTGACACGGAAATGGGCTGTTTAGGGGACGTGGTTGTTGTCGACGGCTGCGACACATCGCGTCTCCCCTTCATATAGCCATACTTTAGGGAGTGATGAGGTTCGTTCGCGCCGTGTTGCGGATAGTTATGACCTATGCATGATTCCTTGCATGGCATTGAGAATGGCGTCCGGATGATGTCCCATCTTCATTTCAAGAACGTGCTAGGTGTGCAATCATAAAGGCTTCTCGTGTCCTACATTTATGGTCTGGAGTTCAGCGATCCGCTGCGCTGGGTCAAGACAAACATCTCGAAGTGGTTGCATCCTGGCACGAGAGCGTCGGGCATACAAATGGTTCTCATATCGATGCCATGTCTGCTTCTATGCGTCAAAATCATCAATCATCACCCAGCCGCTTCTTGCAAGCGCCCAGTTTGGTCTGCACCCGTCTACTCGCCCGGCTCATCGCCGATCTTCTCGAGCTTGCCCATCTCCCTCTTCTCCCCAGACTCGCCGATAAGCCTCAGCCGGTCCACCCTGGTCTTTTCACCCTCGCCATCGCCGTCCTTGACGAACAGCACCAGGCTGGTGATGTTCTGGAACTTGACGAACCTCAAGGGGATGTTTGCGGTACCATCGGCGTTCCAGTCCTCCTCGGAGAGCTCGAATGCCTGGGTTGCACTCAGATCCTCTGCCTCGTCGAATCCCAAATTATGCGGCTTGTTGGTGAATAGCTTGATGGTCCGCGGCCTCATAGGCACATCTTCTTCGTCATCATCGTCGCTGGGGGGTAGAGATGTGATCTGGTCGAGCGGTTAGCAGGACAATAGGTCAACCCATAATAGAACGGTCACAACTCACCTGAAGCGTGTGCAGCTTGAGCATCGACTGGAAGGGCATGAAGAGCAACAACTGCTCGTCTGTGTCGCTCTCGACCCAGTCTTTGGTCGCGCTTTTCCCTCCCGACAGCGCGCTGGGCTTGGCCGTGTCAAACAGGACCCGCACGCTCCCGGCATCCGGGTCGACGTTGAGCAGCTCACAGTACCGCAGCTCGACTTGACTGGTGATATCAGTGTAGCCGCGGGGTAGGCCAGCACCCCGCCAGTTGCCGCCGTTGTTACCGCTGCCACTGCCACTCGCCTCGCCCTCCTCCGCGCTGCCCATGTTTTGGACTTCCTCACTGAGCTTCTTGACCACTGACTGGAGCTTCATGGGGTCGGCGCCCTGGACCTTGTCGGCGACCTTGCCATTGCGGAAGATGATGAAGGTGGGCAGAGAGGTAACTCGGTAGGCTTGTGCAACGTCCTTTTGCTGGTCGGTGTCGATCTTGACGAAGGTCACAAGGTTGGGGCGGGACAGAGCGGCGGAGAGCTGTTCGAACACGGGAGCGACTTGTTTGCAAGGGCCACACCAGTCGGCGTAAACTATCATACAAAACGGGAATCAGCTGCGTTCAAGGTTGCGTATCGGGCACTCGGGAAGAGGGAGGGCTGCGACGACGCTACAAGGCAGGCAGCGCCATGGCGGGGTAAATTAGAAGGGATCTTAGGCGCGACGGGACTCACAGTCTGCCACCACGAGCTTGGAGCCTTGCAGCAGCTCCGTGAGCTGCGATGGCGAGGAGATGTTAACCGTTTTCGACATGTTGGGCGACGTGCTTGGAGAATGTGTCCAAGAGAAGGAATTCGAAGCTCGGCCCTGAGGCAGCTGCAGGAACACTCAGCAAGCCAGAATGACAGGTGGGGCACCGAAGGCACCGGGGCTCTTCCCTTCTCGGCTAGCGGCAAATCGCCCAGCGGTGACACTGGGATCTTGAATCCAGGCACAGCCAGGCAACTCGACAAATCAAAACACACTCAATCCAAGTGCTTCGAACCAACTCAAAGTCTTTGCCATAAATATGGGAGCCGTAAAGTCCAAAGCTTAGTTGTTACATTCATGGCTAGTTGATGGTATGCCTCCGAAATACGAACAAATTTGATGGCTCTGTCCCTCGAAAAGGGACGAACGCCGTTTGTTTTTCCTAAGTCTAGATTAATTTATCCTTGATAATGAGATAGGTATAGCTACCTAACCTAGCTAGCAGAGTAAGCCGTTGTATATGTACGATGATTAATTCAGAGTGATGATACCTTTCGGACAGAACACAAACAGAACCGAAATGGTTGTCCTGGGCTTCGTGCTTCTGGTTGAAGATAAGATACTTCGTAACGTTTCACCGTAGACTGCAACTCTAAAACAATGCGCTTTGTATTGAGTATTATTATGATATTTTACTCGCTGCACATCTACCAGGTATCTCTAATTGCCCTTGGTCTAAACCCATCCGCGCCGAATGCCGATGCCCTGCCCCCAAACCCCGATGCCACGATACGCCGACCCCATGATCCAGAAAACAACAACCCGACAGTAAATTAGCCTCCCACAACTTCCCAGGGATGCATAGCCGGCGCCGAGCCTCCTCCTTCTCCACAAGAACCCAAAATGAAACAGGAAAAAAAAAATAAAGATGAAAACACCGCTGACAACAACCGACGCCGGAGATCCCCCATGACTTCTTCAACCCTCATCTCACTTGTTCATCATGCGTACCAAGCTCAGCACCTCCAATAGCTTCTGCTTCTGCTTCTTCCCCTCGCCCTTTCTCCCTCCCCCCTCCAACACCGCTGGGCTAGTAGCAACACCACCGGTCTGTGTAGCAGGCGGTGGCGGTGACAGCGGTAGCAAAGAGTTCCTCTAGTCGGCTCTTTCGAGGTCATCGGTCCGGCTATGGCCAGGCCGCAGACTAGTCAGATGGCCATACACCTCCGGACTGTGCCGTCCCTGCCAGCCATTCTCAACCGTCAGGATCCGGGTGCAGACCTTCTTGACCTGGTAGCGCACGGCGAGCCAGAGCTCGTTATCCAGCTTGGGCGCGGCCACGATATGGGCGATGGGGATATCCGACAGCACCAAGCCCTCCGGGTCGGCGCGCAGGGCCGGGGTCTGGGGCGGGCCCTTGGGAACAAAGACGTGCAGGGCGCGCATGTGCGGGAACAGCGACCAGATGCGGATCATGGCGTCGTGGCGCGGGTGCTCGCCCAGGTACTGCAGGTCGACGGCAATGTTGCGCACCACACGGAGATAGAAGGGCTCCTGGAGAGGCGGGGTGGATTCCCAGCGCTCGGCGGGCCGGTGGGCGCGCGGGATGGGGTCGTCGCTGCGCAGGTAAAAGATGTCGCGGCGGCCGTCGACCCACACGTGGTGTTTGCCGAGCTGGTGGAGGGTTTTGCCCTTAAGATAGATCTCGCGCGAGAGCTGGCAGGCTTGGCCGATGGTTCGGTCTGCCGGGGGGGTGAAGGTCAGGGCGCCGTTGAGGATGTCCATAAAGATGACTTGAGGCTCCATGGCAGCGTCGAAGATGGCGACTTGGATCTCGTAGGGTAGGTTGGCGATGCTGGCCTTGGTCGGGTCGGCCCGGGTCGTGCCAGGCGCATGTTTGTTAACCATCTTGTCTGGCGTCGAAGTGGTCGACTAGGTACCTAGGGTTCAATTGGTAGGTTGACGAGATAGAACCAGGGTGAAGAATAGGTAGGTGCAAAGTGGCGTGTGACTAGTCGCTTTGCTAGGAATACTGGTAGAGGATCGTAAAGGATTGTCGGAGAGGGGTTATTAGCTGATGTCGAGTGCTCTGCGAGACACTCTTTGGTGCTTTTTATGAACGAGCACCCTCGAGTCTCGATATTGTGTAGCACCTAAATCGCAGGTTCAGCAGTCTAGGTTGAAAGACTTGAACCCGAGTACGGTGCGGGAAGGCACAATTCAGCGGAAGTGTGCGCGCAGTTCTGCGTGCGGGCCGATAACGGCCAATTCAGCTCAGAAACTTGCTAGCCAAGCCCTCGGATGCGAGAAAGGCAAGTGGGACTAGGACCAATATTAATAGCCAGGACAGAAGACAGGCGGGTCGGTTCAACAAAGAAGTATGTAAATTTGTGGAAGAAATCCCGGCCATCTTGAGCACCGTGGATCTGGCACCGCATCTCGGATCTGGGGATGACAGAACGCAGGCGCAGGCGCAGGCGCAACCCCACGGCGCGAATTACTGGGCGTGGGGTGTCAAATGTACATTTCCGTACTGGTACAGATTAAATACAGTCACTCATGTGCAAGGGCTTGGACCGAAGCTTATCATCCCGCGCTCTGAGCAGAACCTGTGTTTTTGCGTAATACAATTACAGTTCCCGCATCCGAAGTTCGACGGGGTTTCCGGCGAATATGCTACTTTTATTGCTCCCTTCTTTTTTTTCACGAAATGGCCTAGCCGAGTCTCGGGTCTTCAAAGCCAACGATGGGAGTTCTAGAACCCCTCCCTCCCTCGGGCAATCCGATTGCTGCCCCACCAAAAATACTTGTGTCACAGGGGTGCTGCAGGTGATTCGACAGGGCTCTGACAAAAAGCAGGGTGCCAAATGCAAACTACGTCATAGGCCACGCTCGCTTCTGCCTCATTTGCATATGACCATCAGGATGTAGGATGTCTCAGTCGAACACAGGGAATTCTGTAAAGACATCAGAATACCAAGATGATGTAGTCAAGGGATCGACATTGTCACAAGATCCCAGTCGCATACATATTCGCTTGTTCCCACCCAGTTCTGTTCTTGGGGGTCCATCCCAACTCCACTCCTCCGTAATCCTAAATCGTTCATCAAAAGGCTGATCTACGGCCTCAACTCTTCCTATCTCGGACAGCATCAATATCTCGTAGCCGACACACCAACCCATCTCTCCAAGCTTCCCATACATCCATACCAACCAGTAAGCACCCCACCCCCCTCACCTTCGTCACCACCAGCCCCTCGCTCCTTTCCCTTCTACCCTCTCTCACAAGACTAACCCACCCACCCGCAGTGTACCCACGCGAACACCGTCACAAAAAGCGCCTCTACCTCTCCGACCCCCCTCAGCCAGGCATCTGGGAAGCCTGCCGCAAAGTCACGACCATCGTCCCACCACCACCACCGCCCCCTCCCCCGCCAGTCATCCTCCGCCCAGCCACGCCGCCCCCACCACCACCCATCATCCTCCAACCACCCCCTCCTCCACCGCCCCTCCCCGCACCCCCACCGCGCGCCTCCTCCCCGGATATCATCGACGTAATCGCCGTCGACGTCGACCCCTCCGAAAGATCCAGCCACAGCCGCAGCAGCAAATCCAAATCCTCGCGCTCCCGCTCCCGGCACCACCACCACCACCGCCGCCGCTCCCCTTCCCACTCCCGCTCCCGCTCCCGTTCCAGTTCCCGCGAGCGGGAGCGCGACACCGAAGTCGTCATCGAGCGCGACCACTACATCCCCGTGCCCGTTCGCGTTCCCGTGCGGGTACCAGTGCCGGTACCCGTGCGCGGGCCCGAGCCAGAAACGTTTCGCTATGTCGAGGGCTTGCCGGGCAAGGAGCCGCGCGAAAGGAGGTCGCCGCCGGTGCTGAGGGCGCCGAGTCCGCCGCCGGCGGTGGATCGGGGTGGTGGGGAGAGGAGGGTTAGTGTGCGGGTGGAGGATCGGTGGTCGGAGTATCCGCATCCGCATCCGCATCCGCATGAGCGGGAGAGGGAGCGGGAGCACGATTATGATTATGATTATGACCATGGGCGAGGTGGTGGTGGTGGTGGGTTTGGGCGTGAGAGGGGCGGGTATAAGTATGTTGAGCCTGGATATGGACATGGGCATGGGCGTGAGCGTGAGCGTGAGCGGGAGTCAGAGTATGATGGGGGATATGGGCATGGACACGGGAGAGGGTATGGAAGGTATTAATGATCTGAAGGGGGCGTCAGGTTCGGGCGAGTTGGTTTCCCGGTTTAGTTCCGTTTCGGGCCTCGTCGATGCTGTCGTGAGGGCGTTGGATATAACGGAAGCTCTTTTACAAATTCGTCATGATGGGATATACGATAGGGACTGACATACGGCCGGTTTGACGATGTATGAGACACGAAGAAAAGAGGGAGACTGGAGTACATGTTTCCAGACAAGCATAAAACCGTTTATTCTCTTCGCATATACACAATCTACTAATAACTCCTTAATCATGGCGGCAGGCAGTGTCGCAAAAGGCCCCAAAGACAAACCCCAGTGTCGATTCTGACTACCGATGGACAAGAGATCTATCTACCTGCTGCGATATAACCTATGAAGCCAGCCCCCAAACACCAAACCAATGCCACAACCATATTCCCTCCCATAACCACCCTCTCCATGAAACCACCCAACCACCCCAACTCAAATCTTCCGCACCCCAATCGCCCTCGCAAACCCCCTCCCCTCCGGAAACTCCTCCACAAACTGCCTCCACTCCACCAACCTCACCAGCCTCCCCTTCATTCGATCCCCCGCATCATACATTGCCTTGACCATCCTAGCGCTCCACGGCTGCGTCTCTACGACCAGCACCGCGTCCAGAAACGACGCCAGGTGCTGCTTCTCCTCCCACTCGGCCTCCGCCCAGGAGAGCCGGCAGTGCGCGCAGTGGTGGCCGGACAGCGCCAGCACGTGCCGCGAGAGCTCCTCCACGCACGCCGCCATGCCGACCTTGAGGGCGTCGAGCCGGAAGCGCTCGGCTAGGAAGTTACATCTCGACGAAGGTGAAGAAGGAGGGGTGGTCTTCCTAGAGCTGGGCGGGGAGTTCTGCATGGTGAGGGTCCCCGGAGGAACGGGTTAGTGTTGGAGGGGGTGGACGGGGTGGGGGCTTCTGGTGATGGGGGACTCGCCGTTTGTGTGGAGGTACTGGAGCAGTGCAGAGAAGACTCTTGGGCGGGTTGTTGTGGACGTACGGGGGCGGACGATGACGGGGTCCCCCTATTTCTGTGTTAGGAACAGTTGGTGAGAGTAGTGTGGATCAAAGTTCTGCTTACCGGTTCTGCTTTCGCCATGGCTGCGGTGAGCCAGGGGAAGTGGGCGATGATGATGTCCTTCTTGACCCTCCACATTTCGTCCTCGAAGCTGAGGGTTATGTCCCCGTCGGGGTCGCCGGCCCAAACATCGTTGGACCAGAAGATGGGCTCGGCTTTCTCAAACACGCAGGCGTCTCGGGTCATTGTGGCAGGTACCGGGAAAGAGTGGCGATGCTGGACTCGGCTTCTGGACCGAGGAATGGAGTGAGGCATGCTAGATGTGCTGCTGTGATAAACTGAGCCGTCGAAGAACGTAAAAATGCGCGGGTTCAATATTTCTATGCGACGGTCGGAGGCATGGGTAATTGTTGTGTAGATGACTGATGTTCATATCGGACCTTCAACTTTCGAGTTGTCCTGGAACTCCCGTACTTCGGTAACTCTTTCCACCTTGACATCACTGGGTGGCCTATGTGGAAAGTGCAAGCATTGATCTGTACCTGACCAGTGCCCAAGGTACTTGTTACCGGTTTCTAGGAGATGTAACTCGGGCATGGCTGCCATAATTGACATTTCCAGCTTACATGTTTTGGCAACTCGGGGCCATTAAAACCATAAAGTCCCCGTCTCGGCCCCTGGACGGTAGATATACGTCCACAATTGCTTGTGAGGGAGTAAAGGGTTGGGGCGCCAAAAAAGAACTTAGAGTTCAGAGCCAGTTAAGGTCTAATGGTTGTCAAACACTTATCTCTTAAATAACCCTTCGAGTGCCTGGATACGGAACCATGTATATTTCTTGAGCATATTGTACCTAGGAGATACGCTCAGTGTCTTAAGAGAGCTTCACCTTCACGGTGTCTATGGACGAAGGCAAAGAGGGCCCGGCGGTTGATATCTCACTTCGCTGATGTCCATTGCTCTGAGGCCTCAGACACAGTGACATAACCGTCACCGGGACTTGCCCTCGTATCTAGGAGATTCATTTATGAAGGTACCCATTGGTCGTTGGCATTTACTTGACCTTCACTCTCTTGTAAACGAGCCGACAATACTAAATTCTTTAACAACGCTGGCGTCACCCTGCGCTAAGATACGTGAGATCACCTACAGCCGAGTATCACCAACAGACCGTTGAGATAACGACTAATTGACCCTGTAGGGGGATGACGCACACGCCTACGAAGATAGTCAAGCGGCCCTAGCTGCGGCCGGAGCTGACGAAGCCATGGACGCGATTATCGTTTAGCTCGCCATCACCAATGATGTGATGATGTACGAGTACGAAGGCGTGCGCTAGCCGAATGCCCATGTTCGTCCATCCACCATTTGTTTTTATTTTCTTGAGCCTAGATGGGGAACAGGACCGCGACGGAACGCGACAGCGTTGTTACAGCGCTTGCATTGTCCTTGTCGGTCAGCATGCACCCTTTGAAACGACCCCTGAGACTTGGCCCTCCCAGCGAGCCCTGTTTCAGGCGCCTCTCTCCCGCAGAACGCTCACATCGCAGGCAGCACTTTGCTACTATCTTTAGGGGGATCTGAATAGTTTTGCCCAACGTCATTCCAATTCCCATTCAAGCAATGAAAGGAGTCGGCTGTGCTCGTCCTCTGGGATCTGATATCAACAGTGTGACGTAGCTGCCGGAATGACATACGGCACAAGCGGCGTTTGACTTCATCCAAAGGTTGTGCAACCCCAACGGCCGAGCTTCACCAAGCTTGCGTTTCTCCGTTGGCGCGTTACTGCGTAGTTATTTGCTACCGGGGAGCCTTGCATGCATGCAGGATGACAGTCTAAAGAAGGCTACACAAGATCGCCAACGGCGAGATCTAAAAGTGTGGGGAGTCAGGCCACCAAGCATTGACGGGCCGAGAGCAAGGGACTTGTCGACCCCCGATCCTGTCTCGGCTCGCCCTGCCTTCGCGCGAGTCAGAGAGGATGTCATACCGCACTCATGGATGTCAAAGGTGTGGAGGAGAACATAGACACGAAGCTAGACCTCGGACTGTGCAAACGAGCGACCCGTAGCCATGCTGCGTTTGAAGTGAGTGTTTGTTGGTGCTGGGATAGGGGGTGAAGCGATTTGATAGGCGAAGTACATAGCTGTTTGGAGTTGTTGAGGGTGGTGTCGCGTGGCCGCTGGCCACTTAGCCTTAAGGGCGTTTCATGTGAGCAGTTGCCTCAGTGAGCACCATCAACGGACGGTAATATCCGTGCCGCAGGTCTGGGGAGCCGCTCTTGTGTAATGCTCCTGTTGGCGAAGTTGTGGTGTTCAAAGACAAGTCTTGCCGAATGATGACTCGTTAGACTGTTTCGGGCCGCCTGCGGGTTGGCCTGACCTTTTGGCGACGAGTGTGGGTTCAGACGAAAGGTCTTGGTTTTCGGGTCGGTCGGACGCCGTCAACCCAGGCCGATTTGTTGCACGGAGTTGGGTTCCCCGGGCAGACCCGTTGCCTTCCGAGCTGGGCACGCTGGGCTCCGGGATCTTTTAACAGCAGTGGGACGGAGCCACTTGAAACTGTGACGTCTTCGACCCTGTAGATCAGTGCATGTCCCCATGTTTCTTGGCCGACCTTTCCGCACCCCGGAACGTTTCGGATGGCGCAACCGAGTTCGGCGGCCGGAAGGCGGAAGGAGGCAGAGACTTCTTTTTGCTGCGTTTGTCTGGTTGTCAAGAAAGCGTGGAAGCCAAGTTGATGACTCGCTGGGCAACCCCGTGGCCATCTGCGCGACTTGTTCGGGAACCTCTGCTGGGGGAATTTCAGGGGCGGCCCAGCCGCGAGGTGCAACCCAATCATGGGCCGGAGAAAGTGTTTTCGCCCACGCGAGTGATGAACATCGCAACAGAAAGCGGAGCTCTGGCAATGACTTGCATAGGGCCCATATTTTTGAAGGGCCCAATCACCTCCAATATCTCCCCATTGAGCGCCTTTGTGGTACCTGGAATCCCTGGCAACGTTGAGAATCAATTTCTCGGGACGATGGGGAAAGATTTCCAAGGTGAGATGTCGATTCCACCATCACACCGCTCTTTCGTTTTCTAGTTAAGCAGGTTTCCTGTTGCGACGTGTGGCGAGTCTAGTTGGCCCGATTGGCGGCTTCGGGACTGAGAACCCGTCTTTCGATGGCGTCCTCATTTCGGCTCTCGCGGAGGAGGCGACGAAACCTGAGCTCCTCCGGAAAATTGACTGACATGTTGTTGCTGTTACTTTCGGGGTTGTTGCATGTGAACATGCCTTTCCGCTGAACTCGAGAATGTGGCTTGCCGAGATGCGGGTTTGCGTCCGGGAATTCACGGCACTGGAGGGCGATATCACACTGCGTCTGTCGGTTCGGTAGGCGTCTTCCCGGGTTCCTGCATACTGACAAATGGTATGTGTGTTGCGACGAGGAGCGGTTTGTTGGGACGGGATTCATGAAATCGAGGTTGCTCCGTGCGCCTGCAATGAGCCTTCTCTTCTGCAACCCCTGCATGAGACCATCGCTAAATTCGTGGGGGTCGTGGTTCGTGAAGTCCAGAGGTTTCCCCGCAATTTCGTGGGTGACACTGGACTCCTTCAAATGTCTCGGGGGTTGATCGAATCGAACATTCAGTGAGCCTGAGGTTGAAAAGACTTCACGGGGGCATAACTTGAAGAAATCACAGGGGAAATATGCCTCCCTCTCATACCGAGGAAGGAGAGACTGTGCTTTTCCGAGTTCAAACTCAGAAAGTCTTGGGAGAAAGGGTCCCTGGCCTTGGCATTTGTGGGGAATTCGCATGGGCGAGACTTGGCTTGCAGAGACCCGCCTCTTGTCCACATGAGTCCCGCCCTAACAAAATGTCTCGGGTTTGGCAGAACCGTTACGTATGATGTTGAAGGTTCCTCAAAGTTGGACGGCACGGCGATTGAGCAATAGGATCTTGATCTCCGCCTGTCATTTCACGTGTACATATTGTATAAAAGTAATTACTGAAAAAAATCAGGGGATATCTTACCGCTCTTCCGGAACGGACATGGGTGGTGCTCGCGGGTGTAACAACGATACCAACATTAAAGGAATCGAAGTTGTTTGGATAGAGTTGCTAGCCCGGCTGCGGACCTTGAGAGCGAGAGTCAGAGTCCGGATAAATAACAGGGCAAAGGTCCTTGGAACGGCGAGTTGTTTCAGACAGTATTTGACTATCCGGCCCAAGTCGAGAGGCGAGAGAGAGAAGAGTGATCGCATTTGTTAGTGAGAGGGGTGCGGGTACCACACTGATGGCTGCCACTGTCTGGGCTCCGCGCGAGGCATGTTGCTTCGGACCTTTTGAATAACATCAGAATATAATTGAACCTGCTGATAAGATCAGGAGTTCACATACAGCACCGTCTCCAGGTCAATGATAAAGACACTTTTTGAGTTCAAGTTGCAGGTGACCTGATGTTTGCGCACTTCCAGCAGGTTCCCATGAAAGCAAACGTTGCCGCTCGTTCCCCTGCGTGTGGAGATCGGGAATTAGGGACAGAGGGGCAAGCGAAGGAGGGTGGGGCTGCCGAGACGGTGCCTGCCTCTAAGTCCATTTTGGAATTGGAAGCCCACCTGAGCCCGCCTCGCCGCGTCTGGACCGTAGAACGGACCTCTTGTCGTCTCGCCTGCCCAGATCTCGCTGCAGCGTGCCGCGGTAAGGTATCAGACGAAACTCACCCATCGGATCGCAACTCGCACTGCAGGCCCGGAGGCGGGCATCAAGCAACGCAATCAGTCAAGCTTTCCCGGCCAGGTGTCAGACTACCGGAACCTGCCTTTGAAGACCTGACCGTCTTCGATCATCATCAACTGCAAGCGGATGCACCTGCAGGAATGACTTGCCTAGCCTTTCCAAACTCTGTTTTAGCGCCATAGGCGTGTGCACTTCCATCCCAGGCCGTTTAAAATTATCTATTCAAGAGCCCCATATTTTCCATCATCGTTCGCCGACCACGACGTCGACGTGTGCTTTCTTCAAACGACCTTTTCCTGTCATCGCGGTGTCGGTATTACGGCCGCCTTGTCTTATTTTTATTCTAGCAGTGGTTGAGTGAGATTGGTTACCTACTGTGTATCGATGCGACGCCGATTTGGGTCACCCAGGGATCTCGAAACCTCCGCGAGCTGTCCTGCTTAATCTGCCGCCCCCCTTTTCGCCCACGAACCAGGGCCTCCACCAGTCTGTTGCACAGCGGGCTCCCTGTCGCACCTTCACGACCACCTGGTTGACCACCTGGCTCACCACCATCTCACCAGCCCTCCGCGGCCACACACCCGGGCTCTATGGACTCGACCTTCCAGGACAGCCCTACCATCGGGAGAACAGTGCGCTACACGGCCAATAGCCCGCTGCCAACTCGGCCGGACGCCGCAAGCTCGAGGTACGGCTCTTCCGTTCGTTCCTCCTCCATAACACCGGCCCCACGCCGATGATTGGTCTTCTTTCTTCCTCCTTCGCTATTTTCCTTGTTTCTAAACCACTGGGTTTTGCTTGGGACACTTTTGGGCGGGGTCGTTGCAAAGTGTTTGCCCAGTCGACGGCGCCCAAAACGCAAACGCGAAGTTGGAGGCCGAGATAATTCGAGGCATTCCTTTGACTTACTACTACTACCTACACGATCCACCACCCCGACGACGAGCGCTCTCCGTATTGCCGGCGCATAGCATTTGCCTGGAATTTGCGCAGTGGTGCAACGACCGACTCGTGCCTTCGACCGTGGTGTCCACAGTACTGACCCAATCGCTTTGTCCGCTTTAGGTCGAGACGGGTACCCGCAAGCCCACTCTCTACAGACTCGCCCTTTCCTGACTCTTCCTCTGCCGCTGTCCCACGCATTGTGACCACCGCAGCCCCGGAAGACGATTTTTCGCAACCGTCCGAGAAGACGTACTTCAACAGTGATTCCTCAGGGAGCACCACGCCCGAGGCGACAAGTCCTGGGTGCGTTTCTGGCGAAGACCCATTCTCGCCCCCCTCCAGCCCTTGTGGCGGACGCGCGTGCGCTGACAGTCTGTGTACTAGACCGGCGCCATCTCCCAACTCACTCCGTTTTCCGAATGAGGTGCGCAGCGTTTCCGACCCCCTCGTAGCCGCACCACCTCCTGGGGGCCCTCCTCCAAACCGGCCTCCCATCATGCCTGGATCGGCGGGCGCGCGGGCAGAGCCCGCCGGGAACCCGCCACGGAACTCATCGATAGACTCGGCCCCATCTCCGCGATTTCCTCGAGGTCTAGCCTCCAGAAAACCGCACAGGACGGCACCGTTGGGTCCAACGAAATCGCAAACTTGATCAAGACGGCCGGTAGTCCCGAGGCAGTCATTCAGTACTTGCTCAAAGAGAAGCAGTCGCAGTCTCAGCAAAATGCGCAGCTTTGGAGGCTCGTGGACAAGCAGAGAGCCATGATCCTAGGTCTCAATAAGGACCTCGAGCGGGCGCTGAAGGATAAAGAAAAATACAGAAAGAAGTTGAAGGAGGTGTTGGAGGGGTCCGAAGCGCCATTGGCACCCTCAATATCGGCGTCAAGCAGCCACGGGGCGAGCTTGAACGGCGCCGATACGACGACTTCGTCGCCCAAGGAACAGGTCTTCGAAGTTCCCTTGTCGCCCAAGACGTTGGATTCGGATGACCACAAACACTCGCCCATTGACGTTTCCATGGCGCCGTATCCCATAACCCCACCAGCGTACCAAACGACGACTGCCACTAATGCCCGACCGACCGTTCGCGAGATGCTTGACCCATCCCACATGATGCCGAGACCGAGTGAACATGCACTGGATCGGTTCGACCACGAAGAACAGGAGCGCGAGGCGGAAGTTGCCTCGAGACGGTTGGAAGACGCAAAGGAGATTCCGATCATGATGAACCTCCCGCCCTCCCGTACCGCGCCCCGCGAACCGCCTCGGATGCCGCCGCCGCAACCTCCGGTTGGCCTACCAGAACGGTCACCAAGGCCGGACGAGGGTGCGTCCAAATTTCCTCCACCTGCTGCGCCACCACCACGAAAGCCTCCCCCGGCGCCTCTGCACTTGAAGAACGGAAAAATGCAGCCGAAGCCGGCGGTGCCGAAGCCGAAACAGAGGGCCAGGCCGAATGTTGTCCCGGATGAGGACCCGGAGACGGATACCGACTATGACCACATCCTCGAGGTGGATGAATTGAAACCCGACGACCGCAGGGGCCGGAGAAGGACGCGGGAGGAAGACGAGCGGGAGCGTGAGATCTTAGCCAGAAAAGAGGCAGAGTTCCGCAGCTTGTCGAAAAAGAGCAAGCAGAGTGGTAGCCGGAAGGCGACGGACAAGGCCGAGGCGCCTGCGAGCGAGATGCCTGCCAGCCCCAGGGTCGTCCAGACCACCAAGCTACTCCCGCCACGGGAGCCAGCGTCTCTCGCCGGGGTCTTGAACGGCGCGCCCGACTCACGAGCCATGCCCTCAGGGCTGCTGAGTCCCGGCCTACCCTCGAGCCCTAGACCTACGCAGTTGACCTCCCCGGTTAACTCCCCCGCCGCTCTCGCCTCTGGGCTTCCCTAGTGTGCCGCTGTCCCCCCGACCACCGCGGGCGCCTATTCCGTTGCCTCCCAACACGCCTCTCTTGACACCTTCTCCCGCCGGAGATCCCTTGGTGCTGAAGTCGCCCAGGCCCCTGAATATCGTCAAGCAAGAAGACCAAGGATATGGGACGCCGAGCCCCACCAAGTCGAGCACCGATAGTCCGATAGAACGGACCAAGGTTTTCAAGGGATTCGTCACTGAAGAATATCCCGACCTTCTGCTCCCCCCTAACGCGCTTCCGTCCATTGACATTCGGGTTGCATCGTCTCGTATGAAGCCTTCCAGAGCCAGCCTCATCTCATTGACGCAGTTAGAGGAAGACCCAGTCTTCACTCTGGCGATTTACTCAAGGGCAGACGGCGGAGAACTTTGGCGAATCGAGAAGGACTCGGCGTCGCTCGCTAAGCTGGATCAACGGCTGAAACAATGTCCTGCTTTCACCGCGAGGACGCCGGACCGGTCACTGTTCAGTGGCCATGCACCGGCGAAACTCGATGCCCGGCGCATTGCTCTCAACCAGTACTTGGACGAGCTGTTGAATACCCCTCTGGACAATGCCACGGCGCTCGAGCTCTGCAAGTACTTGTCTACGAGCACGTTGCCGCCCAATGCAGACGAGATTGGAGGCTCCGTTGGTGAAAACAACGCCGAGTCACAGAGAGTCGGGCCGGGCGGCCGGCCGTTCCGCAACGGCTATCTCACAAAGCGAGGCAAGAACTTTGGAGGCTGGAAGGCGCGGTACTTTGTGCTTGACGGCCCTCTCCTCAAGTATTACGAGACTCCCGGAGGGGCGCATCTTGGCACCATCAAGCTCCAAAAAGCACAAATCGGCAAGCAGGCCCATCACACCAACGACGGCACGCCGACTCAGGGCGCCCCTGCGGAGGAAGGTGATAACCAGTATCGCCATGCTTTCCTGATCTTGGAACCCAAGAAGAAGGATCCGAATAGCGTGACGAAGCACGTGTTGTGTGCGGAGAGCGACAAAGAGCGCGATCTATGGGTTGAAGCCTTGCTTCGCTGGATAGATTACCGGGATGCGGACGACGAGGAACATGCCAAGAAAGAACACGCCCACGAGCGAAATGGTGAGCGCGGCAATGGGAAGAAGAAGGCGGCGCATCCCCAGGCGAAAGCGCAACAACCGCAGCAGGGTGCGGCAGCAGATGAGAGTTTGATCGGGGTGAGTTACGAAGCCACCAAACAAGGCGACGTCCCGCATCAAGGGGGGGCAGCGAAGGGGAAGCCACATGGGCAACAAGATCACGAGTCGACGCACAGCCAGTCAACGACATCCTCTTACGCCATCTCGGCACCTCGCGACCCACAAGTAATATCACATACGGAGTCGTGGGGCAGCAAGCTCGGCATGGGTCTCACGCCGCCGACGCAGGAGGAGAAGAAGGCCCGAAAGCGCAGCTTCTTCGGATTTGGGCCGAAGACGAGGACGTCGAGCGACGGCCAGGACTCGCTCTTTGGGAGCGAAGGTGGGAACTCTCAACCGACGGGTGGCTACCACGGACCCATTCGGCAAGCGTTTGGCGCTACCCTGGCGGAGGCTGTCCGGTACAATGCCCCCGTGGACGTTAGGGTTCCGCTGCCTGCTGTCGTCTACCGTTGCATCCAGTACCTCGACACCAAGAACGCCATATTTGAAGAGGGCATCTTCCGGCTCAGCGGGTCGAACCTCGTCATCAAGCAACTTAGGGAGCGGTTCAACGTGGAGGGGGACATCAACCTGCTCACTGACGAGCAGTATTATGACATCCACGCCATCGCGTCGTTGCTCAAGATGTATCTCCGCGAGCTGCCGAGCACGATCCTCACCAATGACCTGCGCACGCAGTTCATCGCGGTCACGGAGATGACGAACCACAAAGAGAAGATGGCTGCTCTTGCTGAGCTTGTCGAGCGTCTCCCGCAGGCGAACGCAGCGCTCCTGAAGTACTTGATCTCATTCCTGATCAAGATCATCGACCACTCGGATGTGAACAAGATGACGGTACGGAATGTTGGCATCGTATTTTCGCCAACGCTCAACATCCCGGCGCCGGTGTTTGCCATGTTCCTGCAGAACTACGAAGTCATCTTCGGGATTGACCCGTCCGAGTACGAGCTGCCTTTGACCGAGCCCGAGTACCCGCAAGAGCGCCGTCCTTCGCTCCCCGCGTCGTTTCAGGAGCGGCGGCCGTCGGACGGGAGGCCATCCACCTCACACAGCGATTCCCCCCATCGGCAACGCCTGATGGAATCGCTCGAAGCGCATGGAAACCGGAGCACGCCGACCCCGCCGCCGATGACGATGCAGCAGATGGCACAGATGAACGCGGCCACTCTCCACTCGAGGAGCACACCGACCCCTCCTCCTCAGCGACAACAGATGAATCACGACATGGGGGGTGGACACCACCCTTCGATGAGGCCAGCGTACGAAGGTGGCTTTCCCGCCCCGACGGGCTTCGATCCCAGCCAGGCACACTCGGGGCACAGGGCTAGTCCCGGGTACGACAGACCGACGTACGAAAACGGGCTGGCGCCGGCAGCCTACGAGCAGCCGTACCGCAACCGACGCGAGAGCGCTATGTTTATGGGCTCACTCAGCCAGCAGCCGTCCAAGAGCCGGCTGCGCGAGGAAGCCCAATATTGAGGCTTCTTTTGCGAATTCCTTTCTTTCATATTGGGAACTCCTTACCCGCGGCACACATACCCCCTTCCGGTGCCGCTCTTGCTTCTTTCTTAGTAAAGATACCATTTCGACGTTTGATACCTGATTTTCCCCCCTTCTCGTTCTTTTCTTCCTCTTGATACTGAACGACGACAACGTTGCCTTGGGCCACGATCGACCTACCTCCCTACTACCACGACATGTACGATTTCATTGAACGAGCGAGCTTGCGAGCCGGCATGTTGCACAGGAGACGTTTGCGAAGATCATGTCATGTCATATCATTCATGGATACACGCGCGCGCACACATTTAGCGGATGGCTATGGCCACTTTTGGGCATCTCTGCGAGCATTCTGTTGGTTTTAGCTTTTTGCTTTTTTTGTTTTTGTTTTTGCTTATCTTACCCGACGAGTTGGATCGTCTATCCACCTGTTTTCCTTCAGCTTGCTTCTTGCTTCCTCTACTTGTCGATTCTGCGGTGCAGCGGAGGAGATACCAAGTTTGTTTATGAATGGGGCGATGTAAGCTATATACACATGTATGTACGTAACTGTCTAATATGGGATATTATGATGTTTGAAACACGCAGTTCGTTGAATATCTTTGTCACATGTTTGGTCCGATGTACATACATACTGTCGTCAGGTAGTGTGTTGGTGTAAGTGAGTGTCGTCTGTGGGGACTGTTCCATGCCAAGGCCATCGGCTTCGTCGGAGTTTGGGTTAAACCCCGCTTCCAAGACAGGCGTTACAAGAAAGACAGTCGCCAGGGGTAACAGCTACTAAGCTATGGCGCTGCCCACCTTAACTCGCACAACTTGGTTTCTGGTTGGCCGAGAAAACCGTGACGCAAGACGTCGGGATTGGTAACGCCGACCATCTTGCGACAACGCTCTCTTGATCGGTATCTCGGCTACAACATCGCCGGTGCCAATACCAAAAATCCGCACAAGTCAACTTTGGCGCGGTTGGCGCTGTTTGCACGCATGGATCCCAGGTTAGATCCATTGCTCCGCAATGCGGCAGCAGCCTCGACATCGTCCAGCGCCGTCTGCCGCGACATCGCCTCCAAATCACAACAGCCATTGATGCCATCATGGGGACAATCGCCCCAGCCAGCACAAGCACACGCGCATCAACAGCAAAACACGCGCGCCCTCGGCCAGAACCGTGATCCCATGACCGCCGCCGCCTTCTCCCCGCAGACCCCCAACTCCTCCACCACCGCCGCCCCGACCCCGTCCAGCACCACCGCCGCCGGCAGCCACCACCACTCCACCGCGACACCCCCCACCCAAAACCAACAACACTACCCCGGCGCCGGCGGTAGCGCCGGTCCTTACGCGCCAGACACCTACCAACACGACGACCCCAGCCCCGAAGACCACGACACCCCCGACGACCACGACCATGACCCCAACGACCCCAACGACCACGACCCCGACCACGACCAAACCCACCCAACCGGCTCCACCACCGGGGGTGACGGAGTCGACCCCAAAAAACCCCGCGCCTGCGAGTCCTGCCGCGGCCTCAAAGTCCGCTGCGACCCGGACCCGGCCAACCCGGAGGGCCCCTGCCGGCGCTGTGCCAAGGGGAAGCGCGCGTGTGTGGTCACCCAGCCGACGCGCAAGAGGCAGAAGAAGACGGATAGCAGGGTCGCGGAGCTGGAGAAGAAGATTGATGCGCTGACGGCGAGTTTGGTGGCTACGAGGGGGGCGGTTGGTGCCGGGGTGGTGAATGCGGCTGCGCCGGTGGTGGGGGGCGGTGGTGGTGCGGGACAGGTTGGTGGGTTGTGGTGGTGGTGGTGGTGGTGGTGGAGCTGGCGCCGGGCAAAGAGGGACTTGGGATAGGGAGGCCGAGGTCATACGATACGGTATCACGCCGTCTATTTCTCGTCCACCAGTTGCCCAGCCTGCGGCCCCGGATCTGGCTGGGCGGAAGAGAAAACTTGATGATCGCCGGGACTCAGGCGAGGAAGGCCCTACATCTGCTCCTATGCGCGATACCGCGCCCCCGACCTCGTCCACCCCACAACCTGGTTGCCAACCTAGCGAAGAGCAACGGGACCCAGACGTTGTTGACAAGGGGTTGCTGACCATGGGGCTAGCGGCTGACCTCCTGAACCGCTACAATGTCCACATGTGCCCACACCTGCCCGGGGTGGTGCTGCCCCCGACTTGACGGCTGCCGAACTGAGGAAGACCAAGCCGGTTTTGTTCTTGGCTGTCATGGCTGGAGCGGCGTCCGAGCTGCCCAACCTACAGCGGGTGCTGACCAAGGAGCTGATGCAACAATTTGCCGACAGGATCATCATCTCCGGCAACAAGAGCCTCGAGCTGGTGCAGGCCATCACGGTAGCCGTCATATGGTACTGGCCGCCCGAGCGGTTCGAGGAGCTAAAATTCTACCAATTGGTCCACGTCGCCGCCGTCATGGCTATCGAGATTGGCCTCGGGAGGAAAAAGGCTGCAAAGGGTGGGTTTAGGAAACACATCGCGCATGCCTGGCGCGACCATCCACTCCGCAAGCAGTCCCAGCCCGACCCGACTACTACGGAAGCCCGCCGGGCCTGGTTGACGTGCTACTTCATGGCGACCAACACCGCCATGGCGCTGCACCGTCCCAGCCTCATCCGCTGGACACCTTTCATTGCCGAGTGTATGGAGGCCTTGGAGACGGCACCCGACGCGGCACCGACTGACAAGTACCTGTGTCATCTCGTGTGGTCACACAAGGTAGCCGAGGATATCGGCATCCAGTTCTCCATGGACGAGCCCTCGTCGACGCCGAACCTCGCCGAGGCGAGGACCCAGCACGCGCTCAAGGGGTTCGAGCGGGAGCTTGAGAAATACAGCAATTCGGTTCCGAAAGAATTGCGAAAGCGTACGTTTTAGTTTTTCCAAACACCCTACCATGATCCTCTACGCCTAGCCGATACTAACAAGCCCTGGCTTAGCATCCCTCCAAATGAGCTTCCACGTCATCAGCTTATACATGCACGAGGTGGCCACCCACAACGACGCCGCCGATGAATGCCGATTCCACCCTAGCGAGACACAGCTTGGGATGGATGGTGTGCTGTCGGTTGCGCATATCAACGCCCTGTCGGCCTGTCTCACAGCTATCAACGGCATCTTTGACCTGTTCCTGTCACTTGACGTCCACACCATCCGCTGCCTGCCAGTGTTCAACTTCGTGCGGGTCGCTTACGCAGTCGTAGTCCTAATCAAGCTGTACTTTGCGGCGTCATCGCCCAAGAGCGACCTGGGGAAAGTCATAGACAAGGACGATATGAAGGTTGAGCAACATCTCGACCGTCTGCTTGAGCAGTTCCGGGCGACTGCCGCCGGGGATAGGAGCCGGCCAGCGGCCAAGTTCCTCGTCGTGCTTGTCATGATCCGGGCTTGGTTCCATAAACAGAAACTGAACCAGAACAACGGCCGGAATGCAGAGACGAACGCATCTACAGCGGAAACCCCCCAACCCTCTCACTCGCGCCCGAACGTTGGGGAAAGGGGTAACGCTCCTCCCATTTCCCAACTGCCCCAACAACAAGACTACCCACCCACAGCCAGCACGGGACTCCAACTGCTCTCCGAGCTAGCAACAAACAAATCCGCCAGCGGTCCGCGACCCTCCAGCAGCGTCGACTTTCCGCTTGCCACAACCACCCCGCTCGGGGGTACCACCCCCACGGGGCCCTGGCTCAGGCAACCCCAACTGATGTACGACCCGACCAACACCAACTCGTCGCCGAGCTCCGGTCCGTCCACCACCGACAACACCGGCGGAGGCGGCCCCGGGTCCTTCATGGTCGGCGTCGGGCCGCAGCAGCAGCAGGGCGCCCTCAATATGGCGGCCAACCTGTCCCTCCCCTGGCTGAACAGCGCCTTCTCGAGCACCGACCCGGAGTATGAGTACGCCACGTTTGGGGACGGGTTTGCGCAGGCGATGGACTGGACGCTGGGCGGGTTTGGGGAGGGCGCGGTGAGGGGTATGATGCAGGACAACGGGCCGGACCAGACGGCCTGGTTTCCGGCGATGGGGGAGGGGTTGGATGCGATGGATGGTGGCGGGGCGCCGCGGGTGGGGGGTTTGGGTTTTGAGTTTTGAGTTTCGAGTTTCGAGGGGTGTGTATGTTTGAGTAGGGAATGGAAAGGATTTGAGATGGGATGGGATGGGATTGAATGGGATTGAATGGGATTGGAAGCTGGCGTTTGTTTGGTTATTTGTCGATTGTATTGTACTACGTATTAGAATGGTGGTGGATGGTAATCGCGTGGTTAGGCGTTGAGGGCACTCCACTTGTCCACCGGGAACATCAAGTATAGACGAAGGAACTATATGAAAATATTTTGGTCAAAACCACAAAAGCTCACCGGCTAGCCCCCTTCGCGGTCGCGAAGAGAGGTAGCCGGCTACGAAACCCCCTCGGGGGGATTTACGACGTGGTGCAGCCCCGTGATACCCCGTCGGGCCGATGGGGGGCTGCTCGCTTCTGATTGTTGGAGGACTCCGCCGGCGTCCCAAACGCCTCCTCAGAAGAAAAACCCCGTGCTAGCATCCTGGTTCGAACCTGTAGCCTCCCTTACGTCCGGGTACCTGTTAAGTTGAACTAGCTAGCCCGTGGGCCGAGGAGCCACCGCCAGTAACCGCTAGGCTACCCGGTCCGTGGTCCTCGTTGGAAATCGACTGCGAGTTCCTTCCTTAGATTGTGCGGGCGGTCTCCTCGAGCACGGGCACGATTCCTAGGTCAACTTACACAGTACGCGCAACCTGACGCGCCGCCACAATAGTGTGGTTTGTGTTCTGCCGCATCCATAGCAACGAGTGGTGTTGAGGATCTCGCGATCCCATCCTGTCAACAAAGGTCTGAATCAACCTTTATTTGTAACTGAAGTCCACCCACCACAAACATTCCACTTCTTTCTCCAAACTCACCATCCACCTGCGCGAGACCTCAAGGCATAGTCTAGGCATCTCACATCCCCCATTCCACCAACCGGCCTTACTCCAGCCTCACACCTTCAACGACCCCCTCCCCTCACCTCCCGTTGCCGACCACACCGACCTCCCCTTTAAACCCAACTAATAACCAAAGGACCAAAGACACACTCAAACTACACAAACACCCCCCGCCCGAAATACTACGCACGGTCTAGGGTTCGCTCAAACTGCCGGAACAGTACAAAGCAAACGAGCGAGATTTCTATGTTTGAAGCACGCCATCTACTAAATGACAAACAGCTCTCTGACGACGTGGCACACGGGCGAGCAGGAGGGTGTGAAATGAGTGGGCGAGAGCGAGTTTGTTGTAGGAGATATATGGATTACCGGTGCCATGGAAAGGGGATCTCTGACGCACACAAAGGGCACCCTCGGGTGCTCTAGTACGCTCGACTGGCTAGGCTTTGGGTCCGGCGCGCGGTCCGTGGGGTGCGCCATTCATTGTAAGCTTAGCTTGGTGATGGGCTCCAGTTTTGGGGGGTTTTGATTTGCGGGATGGGCGGGAGCGACTTAAATAATACATGGATGTATCCGGGCGGACGGTTGTCCATCGGCGGCGTGTCTTAGACTGACAGGCGTAGAAGCAGCGGGTCATCGAGCAAAGCACACTAACTTTTAAGAGGGCCCGTCTCGTTTACTATGGCATATCCAGATGCAGGTTGGGTACAGTATGGTGTACTCGTCTGTCGTTAACATATATATATATATATGTATGTCTTTAAATCCACACTCTGGTTTCCGCTCGATCCTCGCCTACGACAATCTCAAGATCATCCAACGCCAACACAGACCGCAATATCCAAAAGAAACAGCAAAAAGCAAAAACGGAGACGTCCCGCTAGAAGTAGAAAAAGTCCAAATTACCGGCAAACGGGAAGCAGCTCCCCGCCACGGCCCAACCCACTCCCAGTCCGACCGAGTCTTTATGCATCACCATGCCCACTCGGGCCGGCTGACCACCCGGTGTCTTTATATCCCAAATGGCGCAAGCGCGGCCGTGCCAATGAGCCGGACGGCAATGGCTAGCTTCGAACAAAGAAAAGCTACCCGCCCGCCCTCTCCCCCTTTTCCCCCTCCGGTACACGATCCCAAGAGGTTATATGAAGGGTCGAATCCACCAATCACTAGACCCCCGGTGCCGGCTGCCCGGGTCACGGGCATCCTCAACAAAGCTAGGAAAGTAAGAAGAACGCAGAGAGAGAGCGGGAACCCAAAAGGGGCGCAAATGACCATGCTGATGGTGACCAAAAGACAAATAACTCCATTCAAATCATACACGGTTCAACCGCATTGTTTCCCGCCTTTCCCAGTCTCGAGTTAACAGTAGCAGTAACAACCAAGGCCCAAGAAACCCGAAGCCCTAATCGTACAAGATATGTCGGATAACATCGTCCCCGGCGTGGCCCCTTGTCTGATTGCTGTCTTGCCCGCCCTGACTGAACCGATGCGGCCTATGACCCTGCAATGATCCCTCCCGCCCCTAGCTGCTACCCTCCTAATGGAATGATACGACAATCCTGACAGCATCCCCAGAACTCCGTTGCTTTGCTTTGCACTCATTCCCGCTGCCGCCGGGAGACTAACTCGCCTATAAATCCCAAGCTCGATTGAATAAACTGCACCACAACTCCCCCAAACTGAAGGAAAGCATGGCAGGGTGCACCCTATTTGGGGCCCGCCGTTCCCAAACAACGCCGCGGAAGTAGCAAAATAATGTGCTGTGAAAGTGACGAGCCGAAAGTCAGACGGTGGAGAAAATGCACGTATGCGTACATGAAATGGTATCTTGGACAGCGATCGTGGTCAACACGACCTAGTCCATGTAGAAGTCGCCCTTCAGGATCCTCTCCTGGAAAGGATCGGGCTTTTGGGGTGCCCGCGCTCTCGGGGGCTGTGCCGGAGGTGCGGGCATGTCGGAAACGGACTTGGCCCGGTCATGGCGCGGGCTGGTGGGAGCTGGAGGCGGGCCAGCCCGGGGAGGGGAGCCGCCGAGCCCCGACCCAAAAGAGAACGAGGGCCGAGAGCCAGAGGCGACGGTGCTCTCGGCACGAGACCTAAGCTGCTCAGACCAGTTGAATCCTTGGTCTGATCGAGCAGAAGGGGGCACAAGTCAGAACCCGTTCTAGACTGGTTTGCAGTGCTTGCCTGGAAAGAAATCTTGCCCCACGTGTAGTTCCCAACGCCAGAAGAGGGTAGTGGCGGCGTGGGCGGGCTACCGAGAGCGGTGCTGCTGCGACGCATCGACGGCTGGGGCTGCCTACCATTGGTGCCAGAAGTAGTAGCGCTTCGCGGGCCTCGCATGGCTTGAGAGCCGCCGAAACTCATCCTGCGGGAGAATGGGGTCACCGGCGCGGTGCGGGTGCTCTCCTCGTCCTCGATGGCGTTCTCGTCAATCGAATCCGAGTTTGTTGACAGACTGCCACGGCGAAAGAGGGCCGAAGTTGTTGGGGAAGTGCCCGAAAGCCCGATCGTTGTGACAGAGAGCCTCCGACGTTGGTCGTTGGCGGCGGATGAGGCTAACGGAGTGGAAAAGGGTACCGAGGCAGGTTGCGAGACGGAGTTGTTGCGGAAGAGGTTGGTGAAGGCGCTCGAGGTGATAGAACCGCGCCGCTGTCGGGCCATGTCGTTTGCGCTGGTAGTCGGGTTCCCGCTGTCGGAAGACATGGTGAGAGAAATGGATGGAGGGGTCGAAATGATGGTAGGTTTATAAACGAGTTGCTCGCAGTTCTCAACGCAAAGCCGGCCACAGGATTGCCTGTCGCAGAATGGGGGTGGTTCTCGGTCGAATGGGGTGCCGTTGTGGGTAGAGCCGCAGACTCGTACGTGTTGTGGATCGGAATCGTTCGAGTTGCGCGTGTCGGCGACGGGAAGTGGTGGAGGCGAAACACTTAAGTAGGTGATTGTGTGGGGGTCGAACGATGATGAGGATGGTGTAACGCCGGGATATCGGTCACTTGGGTTTTGCCTTTCTTTGTCGAACCACTAAGCAAGTTCGATCGGCAGCCCCTCGTTCGATTGGGACAACTGGGCACCTTGCTGCCTCGACGTCAAGGCGCGAGTCCGGGGCAGGGCACGTTGCGGTGGTCCGGGGGAATCCTTTGTTTTGCCGTTGCGTGCGAGTGTGCAATCCGCCGCTGGCCGAAAGTCTGGACCAGGTCCGGTCCGGCGATTGGTCTCAAGCGGGGTATTTCTGTGACCGGCTCCTGACTCGATTGATGTGTTGTGGGTTTTGTCACGAGGCAACTGCCACGGGAAGATGGGGTTGGCAAAGATAAGAAGCAAAGATGGAGAGCAATGACACAGGCAAGACAGGATCTTGAATAAAAAAGAAAAGCAATGGCGACTCCTTCCAGTTCCTCGAGGGCGCGCCGGCCACGCTTGCCCATCATCGTGCCATCCCTACCAAGAAGCGTTGATCACCGCACTTGCCCCGAACCAGCGCGGAATGCCGCTATCAGGGTGCCAACAAGGGTCCCAATTGTGTGATTGGCTACCATGTGCCAAAGTGGGACCCAATATGAGTCAACCAGCCAATGGTGTGTGCAGTTGGCTGGGGTGTTCTTGCCCCGCGCACCAGGGGAAGCACCCCGGTCCTGACAATCCTGTGAGAAGCCAAGCTTAAGCTCGACGTCAGGGCCCCACTATCAAGGCGTGTCCAATTGCACCACATGCGGGGTAGCAAGATCGCTCCCGAGTGGAAAGAAGGAGCATGTCACAGCAAGACGCCTGCCTTTGGGGACGTTGGGCACAAATTCCTGGCTGCCTACACGTGGCCTGCCCGCCCCCTCCCTCAGTTTCTCAAACTGTCCGATACAAAACACATTCAGAAACGGTGTTAAGCGGGAGGCTTCGGATGCATCTTGGCAGTCGGGGCGCGAGTTGATCGGTTCGAGCTTAACCAGATTAAGCATTTGGTGTGGATTCATTGCCCAGGGACCGCTGACAACGAACAAACATCTTGCCACGACGCCTTGCATCCCGATCATGAACGGATATATACATAAATACCTGTCTGGCCTGTATCGTGCATGCCGGCGGGTTTGCCACGGGCGGTGGCGCCTTCTTGAGATCTGCCCCTCCTTCCCGCTGCTCTGCAACGGTTTGCTAAAACGAAGGGTGGCGGGATCGATGATCAGAGGAATGCAGGACCTTTCGCTTCTTACTCGCGCTCAAGTAGGTAGGTACACCGACAGCTGCCCGCGTTTATTATTTTGTTAGTAGTGGTATACTAGCTGTGCAGCTGTAGTCACGGCTGGTCTCATGTCGACATGCGGCTACATCTGAACAAGGAAAGCGAGCAAGGAGCCGATAGGACGAAGACCTCCGCCTGCCGCTTCCCAGCCGTCAACAACATCCGAAGGACATAACTAAGGTACTTTCCAACTCCCAAGCGTCTTTACCGGTGCGCTCCCGGTCTTGGCAAGATGCGCCTATCGGGCGGGGCGTACGCCATGACAAGTCCAGTCTAAGCGAACATGGCGCATGCTTGCATTTCCCATCCTTCCTCCGGGGAAATTGGGGAGCATTGCAGTAGCGTGAGAGTAGCGTGAGGAAAGCAAAGCATGAGTTGTCTGCCAAGTCGGCGGTTGAGCTAGCGGGGTGTTGCTCGATGTCTGGCCAATTCCATGTCTCAGAAATATTAAGCAAAACGCAGCTTCCAGACGCAGAGACTGGCCAATGGCCTGGGATGACCCGGGATCCCTTCTTGAGATGGATCTGGTAACCTTTCAGCAAAGCATGGATTGTTTAAACCCCAAGAGATTGGCGAGCGGGGAGGTTGTATCAGCAACTGCATTAGCCCCTCTCCCTTTCCCCTCTATCAACCTCACTAACATCCTCCGCATCGAATCGGATATGGTGGTTTTAGGGAAGGGGACGCGTGGCGATACAGAATAACAAAAGGGACCGACGTGGTAACACGCAATAGCTACAACACACTACCTGGCCGGATCAGATAGAGCGGATAATGCCATTGCGTTTTCATGAATGCACCGTCGTCTGTTGGGCCACTTCAGCCGATACTCCACGTCTTGTAGCTAACCATCCCTGGGCCAGACTGTTTATTCTAGATTAAGGGTGAGATCGAGACATTCCATGATCTCTGTATAACAAGGCAACCGGGAAAAGGTTAAGCGGAGTTATGCTATTCCCACATGTCGAAAAGGGGGTACCGAGCTTCGTGGTCTATTCTGTTTTTCTACCCAACACAATCCCATGCCTACTTTGAAGGCTGCCGTCAGAGCTGACAACCAGTTCTAACCCCCCTTGCTCGCAGATTCGAAATCCAGACCCCCTCTTCACCTCAACGGCTGCTCATCAACTCTCCTCTGCCATCCACCCTGCTACCCTGCATACCACCCACCTGCATCTGCCGTGTACCTTGGCCCGCAGGGAAAAGCGGAAACCGGTGAAACGGCAGCAGGCAACTAAGTGGATGCCAATAATATCCCTTTGCAGCGAGTCGTGTGCTCTGTTGGCGGGTATGTGTGTGGCTCGTCCAGAACGCTCCGCGCTTACACTCGTACGAGATCTGTGAGGATGCTTGTTGGATCGGAGGACATTGTGAATCCAGCCCATCGAAGCCCTTGCGGGGCTGGCGTCATGATCATCGAACTCAACCATAGCCACTCCACTCCTGGCTTAAGATCGACGAGCTGCGTATTTGATGGATATCTGCATGTCCTGAAGTCCCCCTTTAATTACTTGGAGGCATCCAGACAACGTACCGGAGGGTGTTACTAGCCGGTACCACACGCCGTCATAGGAATAAGTATGGGAGTAGAAGATCCGACACCAAATCCACATCATCCAAGGGTGGTATCCTGGAAATCCAACAGGCAGGCACCCGAGGACTCCAGGAACAAGCACAATTTAGCTCCGTCCTCGATCTCTCAAGCTGATTGTCGAGACATTAATCATTACCATTACATTACATCTAGTCGTTTGGACAAAACGAAAGATAAATCTATCCTTATAAACACAGCCAGATAGCCTTCATACAAATGACCCCCAAGTCGCTGCTCAAGGCAGGAATCCAGCCCCAACAAAGCCCAACAGATGCCCCCGAGCTTCCCCCGGCGACCATAACCTCCTGGGAAACGATCCGGGGAAACCAATCCCATGATATAGTCCCGTCCCTTTGGGTAAATCTAAATGCCGAATGCCGAACTGTTGACGTAACAAGTATCTTGCCCATGCTGACATGTAACCGATGCCGCGAGGCGTCATGTCGTGTAAGTGCGGCAAGGCCAATCCGAACAAACCCAAGAAAAGATAGCGAACCGAAGGGGCACTTTACCGAAAACGGCCCATGTCGGGAATGCCCATCTCAGAACCACTGTGATCCGGGATGCCCCCGTGATTGGATCGAGGCACCTGGGCGTTGTTGCCTGGGTCCCGGCGCCCGTTCTCCTCCCGGTGCCGGTTGTCGTGGTACGGATGCTCCGCAACATCGGGAGACACCCGGCCGCCGGAGTTGACAACTGATCTCGTCGGCCCTCCCGAAATCCCCGTGTAAAACAAGTCCCTCAACTTCCGCCCCTCAAAAGCCTTTTCCCACTGCTCCAGCGTGAACCGCGCCCCGTCCGGCATCTAACCGTCCGTCTCAATGTCCTCCACCTTCCGCCTCGGCCGCCACGTCGGACTGTCTCCCATGGCAGCATCATCGCCCCGTCCGACTGACCCGCCAACCCCACCTTATCCCTCTCCTCCCCCTTCCACCCCCCCTCTCCAATGCTCGACATAGAACCCTCCGCCCCGCGACCGCCACCACAACCACCACCACCACCCGGCGGCCACGCCTCCAACGCCCTCAACCCCCTCCCCCTCCTCACAGCCAACACCTCCTCCATAACCTCCCACATATCATCCAACAAGCCCTTCCTCGCAAACCACAAATTCTCCACCACCAGCTTCAACCACAACCCCGGCATCCACTCCCTGACCAAAACCTCCCGAAACCCTGCATCCAACCCCAACCACATCAGCACCGCATCCACCAGATGCGCCAGCGACGCCCGCAGGCCCAGCATCCACACGCCCGCATCCCCCTGCTCAAACGCCATCACCAGCGCGCCCGCGAGCGGGTTGTACAGGCCCGACATGTCCAGCCCCATGACGGTGGCGCGCGGCGTGTCGCGGAAGAAGAGGGTTAGTTGGAGAGTGGTTTCGTGCAGCGCGGTGAGCGCGTCCAGCGTCATGCGCTCGTAGCCGATGGAGGCGCCTGCGATGTAGGTGAAGACGGCGGTGCGGATGGGCTGGCCGTGCAGGGCGTGGAGGAGGGCCATTTTCTTTTTGGGGAGGGCTGTGTGGTGGGGTTAGTTTGGGTTTTTGTTTGTTTTGATGTTTGATAGGGGGGTTGTGTTAGGGGGTTGGGTTGGTGGGGAGGGAGGGTGTTGGGTAGGAAGGAAAGGAAAGGAAGGGTTAGTTAGGCAGGCAGGTAATCTTACTATTGTGATACATGTAATGGAGGGCGTAGGAAAGCTGCGCAGGGTCGTGCTGACTGCAGTCGAATATGACGTAGCCCCCGTTCTAGGCGACGGTGTTAGTTGGTGTTGTTGACGAAGAAAAGGGGCGGATGCTTGGCATTTTTGGTTGTTGACTTACAGGATTCTTAGCCGGCAACCGTTCCTTGAACAAGGTTGACTTGAGGCAGAGAATGTCACGATGGAGCTTCCAAGTCTGGTCGCCGCACGTCACGAGGACATCCCACTCGTATGGTGTTTCCCAAAGTCTGTTAGTCTGTTAGCAAGTGTGTTGGTGCCTCCACGGGTCCATGCTGCTTACGAGATCTCGCCCTGATTGTGGGCAGTGATAACATCACGCAGTCGCTGTTCCCACTCTACCAGAATTCTGTTGCTCTTGCTGTCATTCTCCATGATGCGCTTAATAGTCTCATCAACCGAGTCGCTATTTGGATAAACCATTACAAAAGTGGTGGATGATGGTGCCGAGGAGGCTTGGTGTGAAAGTTGAGCGAAGGTAGCTGAAGGCGTGGAGAAAGCCGTGGGAGAAAAAGGCAACGAAGAAGGAAATGGCGAACGATGAAGCGGAGCGGAAACATCTCCTGCTGAGAAGCGGCGGGGCTGTTGCTTATATAGTCGTTCGGGGGGTCTTGTGACTCTCGCTCGGGCTCGTCCTGTCCGTGCGGAGGAATCATGGAGTTGTAGCCGTGGCTCAAAGCTTGTGAAATCATATCTGTATCATGCGCTTCGCTCAGGAACTGGGCATATCGATACAGCTGAGCCGCATCATGGTCTTCCGACCAAGCGCCCCGACATGTGTCATGGCCATCTTCAGTCTTATTGATATCCTCGAGATTCGACTCTCCCTGCTCAAATTCTGAGATTGATGATGTCTTTGCACCGGACCCCGAAACTGCTGCCTGGGTAGAAGAATCGGCAGCCGGCTGGGTCTCTTCACTGGTCTGTGCATTCTTGGGCCGGCGCGTTGCTGGTGATTGTTTGCCCTTCACGGCCTCGGCATATGAGAATGGTGACTTGGCGGGTTGCTTTGCGGTCCGAGCCTTAGATTTTGGTGATTTATGACGCGAACCCTTTACTGTCTGTTCAGTCTGGGACGCGCTCTCATCGACGCCTGTCGAGCCTGGTTTATGACCTTTCTTCTGGGTTGATTTTGTGCCCTTCTTTGGGGGTTTTCTTAGCTGCATTCTTCCCTGTATTCGGCTCATTCGTCAGAGCACCTGCGCGTTTATGTGCGGCCACGGCTTTGACCTCCTCGGCAGACTTGGACTCAGGATTGAACAGCTTGTGACCACGCAGAGCATCAGCGTATGATGCTGTGCGTTCTTTTTTAGAAGACCCAGTGGACCCCATGATGCAATCAAGTTGCTACCGCAAGCCCACTGCACAAAATGTTGAATGTTGAGTGCTGAATGCTCAATGCCTTGGTCGCTGTTAACTTGAATGCAGTCGGTCCGCGATGAGTTGCATGTGCTGTGATTCATCCAATTGCCGGGTTGAACTTCCCAGAGAAAAAGAAATAAAACACTTCTAAGGATCGAAGACAGCGCCCATTGTTGTAGGTACAGACAGAATGTTGTGGTTGTTTGTTCTGTTTGTTGGTCGAGTTGTATCGCGTCTTGGATGTTTGGCCTGTGATGTTTGATAAATTTTGTGGTCGAGCAGTCTCTCTGTGATTGAAGCAGATGTGATTGACTCATTTGGTTCGTGGAATCTAAACCGTCGGATCTTTGCAGAAGTGAGTTGTTGCCTGATAATTCGAACAGTGAGTATTCAACAAAGAGACCTACCATAGGCGACCGTTTCTTCGTTAAAACAATTGTCAGGAAGCAACCTGTTTTCGGGAGAAGGGCTTGCGGCTTGATGGAACAAGCCACAACACACACAAGAATAGGGCACTAATGACAAGAAGAAGAGCATGAAAATAGTATGCTATGTAAGCTTTGCCACAAAGTTCATTTCCACGCTTAGGATAACGCTACCCACGCTGTATGCTGAGAGTTCTGCTTGTACAACCTACACGCTCTGAACCTAACCATCCAGTCCGCGAACCTAGAAACTACATCAACCACCAGGGGTACATGGCTGTAACATCCCTGGTGATGGCCCCTTCCAGTATTAGTCGTGAGATGCGCATGACGGCCTGGGCAAATTGACGAAAGCGAGCTGTGCTATACGCGCGCTTAAACACCCGGATCAACAACTTCAAGGCGGCGTAGTATCGGAGGACTTTGGCCAAGTCGTTCATCCCCATTGCAGTAACACCAGGTTCGAAGCTTGGAAGTCTTGTCACAAACGGTCGAAACATCCAAAACCTCGTCACCACTCCCCAGTTAGGCCTCTTCGCCACACGCTGTGGGTAGTACCAGCTCATGCCAACAGAATGCGCCCGCCTGACCTCGCCATAACCCTCGCCAAACCGCTTGGCCGAACGGTGTCGACCATCTTCCAGCCGCAAGTTCGGAGGAAGTAGTTTGCCTCTAGTTCGCCTATCCCTTCATAGAGCCGGAACATGGCGGATGGGCGATGGAGAGCGCGTCGTTCAGCGCTGTCGGATACGTGGAGAAAGGGACGTCCGCTGGCAAATTGGCAAAAGCGGTAGTAATGCTATTGCTGATGTGGGTATATTAAAGTCAAGAGAGTAAGCTCGAATTAGGTCGCGCAAGATCTAGGTACGTATGGTGAGAACCACGGAATGTCGGAGAGCGCGCAGGATATGGCGTGGCAGTTTGCGGCTTCCTTCTCCCGGGGAGGAAGACGGGGCGCCCAGCAACAGCGGAAGCAAGAGCAAGCAGTACCACTATATACGCAGGTGCGGTGTCGATGACCGAGGTTGACTATGATTTGATCATAAAGATCTTCACAATGTTAGCCAATCCTCCCACATCAACCTAGAACCCGGAATTCTCACCTGGTTGAGCGCTGCGCTGTCCGCGAATGCCATCTTCTTTTGGGCAATAAATCTCGACCTTGCCAGGTACCTGCTCGAAGTCGGGACAGGAGTCGAGTAGCCGCTGCCACTCGGCGTGGGCAAGCTGCTGTCTGCGGGTGTGGGCGCTGAAGACGACTCCGAAGCAGCGTCTTTTCTCCTTCGCTTCTTCTCCTTGGATATACTATCACCTGTCTCAGCTCCCGATTCTACGGCCGCTTTGTCTTTTCGACGCTTTTCCTTCTTCTCTTTCTTATCGTTCTTGTCCCTTTTCTTTTCCTTTTTCTCTTTCTTTGCTTTCGCAGCATCAGAGGCACTGTCAGCTTCATCCAGAGACTCGGCGGTTTCTGATGTCACAGCCGGCTCCCCGGATTCCTCAGACTCATCCCTCTTCCTCTTTGACTTCTTGTCCTTTTTCTTCTTTCCGCCCGCCTCGCCATCCACATCAGCTTCGGACTCCGCTTTCCTCTTCTTGGACTTCTTTTCCTTCTTGCCTGGCTTGTCGTCTTCTGGATCGGACCCTCGGTCGGCCTTTCGCTTTTTAGATTCCACCGCAGCAGACTCTGAAACCTCGCTCACTTCTGCAGAATCAGCAGCCTCCTCAGCCGCTTCGTCGGGCGTCTGCTTGACTTGATCGCCAACCAACCACCCGCCCTTAACGAACCGCATCACCCCGAACTTCCTCTGCATGTACAGACTGAGTTTCACCTCGTCCCGAGCCTTCTGCTCCGTCTCCAACGTTTCGTCGCTCTTGCCATTTAGACGCCCAAGTAGGTGCTGAAACGCATCGAGGCCGGTGCATTCGTCGCCATTATTCCGCTTGGCTCCGAGGCCGAGAGTGTCGTCTTTGAGGGTGACCCTGATGTGCGTCGTGTTGGCTTCGGTGTGCCATTCCGCGTGGGCAGCATCCTTTGCACCAAGGTACTCGCCTGGCTGCCACCCCTGGGCCCTAAGGATCTTCTGGCCAAACGTGTCGGTATTACGCGACCATTTGGTGTTGTTCGGGTCGTTGCCGAGCTTCCGCTTGCTGTTCGCTTGTTAGACAGCCCGAATTCAAGCTTCAAAACCAATTCCTTACTTTTTGGCGCCAGCGAGACCCATTTTGATCTCGAGGTGCTCAGCGTTGCGGAGCTACAATCCTCAAATGAACGGGCGACAGCGAATTCCTCGGTATCTTTTGGTGGTTGCATGTGGACCTGGAAATTTTGGCGGGGAGCCAGTGCAAAAAGACTCTGCCAACACACACCGCCCTACCTATGGTTCGGCCGACCGACAGGGGTTTTGGCTGCTCGGATGCAGGGGTCAAACCACATTCCACTGCCCCACATCCAGTTGCATTCCAATGTCCATCGTCAGCAACAGTTTATGAGTAGAGACGGACATTGAATGTAACCAGCCTCAAACTACATCTACCTTGAATCACCCACCAACACACATATTGAGATGACGCCTGCAGCAAACACCGTTAGGCAGAGACAAATTTCCGGGTCCGCAAGAGCTCCAGTTGACTCTGACTCGGACGCCGAATATCAAGCCTACAATGGCCGGTTGAAGGAAGCGAGTGCAGCTCGAACCCGCCTGCGCAAGGTATGGATTTGCAGACTTATACCTGGGTAGGAGGTTCTTGAAGTTTTCCAAGCTTACCTACAGATGGAATGATGGCCTAGGCCAAGCAAGCCCGGGACAAAAACCGCACGGCCTTGGCCACAGCCTACGAGTCGTCCCTCAAGCAGATCGAGACTCGCATCCAAAAGTCCGTCGCCAAACACAACGACCTGCGGTATGTCTGACCCCTACCCCTCGAGCTCCCACCTCTCATCCCTACCCCCTCCCCTTCAACCCCGCAACCATACCCCCTACCCCTACCCACCAACCATAACTAACCCCCACCCCCTTCAAAATAAAAAACAGCTCCGCAATCCACCTCTCGCACCTCAAGCGCCTCAAACAGGCCATGGACCGCCGCGACGAAAAGGCAAGCCAGATCGCCCGCCGCCTGGCCGAGCACCAGCGCCGCATGCTCAACCTGGCCATCCAGCTGCAGGCGCTGTATGAGGGGCGCAAGGAGGACGTTGCGGGGTTGGGGTTGGTTGAGGAACAGGGTTCTGGACGCCGGGAGGGCCGGGAGGGCCGGGAGAGTCGTGGTGGTGATGGGGGCGGTGATGGTGAGGGGATTAGGGGCCATGAGGGTCGCTATGTTTGTGAGGGCGAAGGTAAAAGGGGGGAACTGCTTGGGTTTGGGGCTGGTTGGAAGGAGAGGGTTGGGGCAAGTGGTCGTTCCGGCACAGGGGTGATGTAAGGCTGTTAGTCGAGGGTTGTGGGCGTGGATTTGCTGGAGTTTGGGTTGCTTCTTTGCTGCTGGTTGGAGGATATAGCCTATTGCTTGAGCGTTGGGGCGTTGCTGGTGTTGTTAGGAGGACACGGAGTGGGAACCTGTCGTTTTGCTGAAACCGTACCGGAGGTGCCGGTATGAGAGTGGAATCATGAATTTGCTTTAACGCCAAATCTATGCAACCGTGTATGATACATGCTATCGTCGCATTTTAACCTTTTCTCTTAAACCTTAGACCTTGAACCGAACCCAGCCATGCAGCTCCGGTACTGGTCTATTGTCGACTGGCAGTCCTTCTGGGGGTCGGCGGCGTTAGAGAAAAGCATGCACTCGTCACGCTTAGACTTTTCATCCTTGCACACACAGCAGGGCTATCGGTTGGCTTTGTTAGCAACTTTCATGTTCAGAGTTTTGGTCTTGTTGCGCACCTTGGGCTTCGACGCTGCGTCCGTGGCCTGAACCGAGACAGCGGGAGCAGAGCTGGAGCCGATGGACGCTGAGTGGGTTGGTCAGCAAGGTGCGCACTGGGAAAGAGGATGAATACTCACGCATCTGAGCAGCCGAGCTTGCCATGGTAAAAAGAATGACTGTGCTGGTTCCTGAAAACTGCACTAAACGTAGTGAGGTGTTTTGTCAAAGATCGAGATGGTCTTGCCGCAAGGTGTTGATTTGTCAATCGCTCCCCAGAACCTTTTCGATGTGACATGGGTCCGGGGTGTGCCAAGCTGCGATGGCGTCAGGGGCCCACATGTCACCTGATACCCCTGACCGTAACCATTCGTGAAATAAACAAACCAATGGAACGGGGCAACTGGAATCACTTAAAACGGAGACATCCCGATCTCACTATTACATGTTATAGTAGCACATAGAAGTAGTTCCGTTTGATCAAAGAGACTGTGGTAAGTTGCTATATCGAGATAATTCTGAGTCTCTTGATCACCCGACACATCCCTACATCATTCTTCACTCATGAACTACCCCTCCAGCACTCCTGACCACCTCCCCTTTCCCGCCCTACCCAAACCCAATCAAATCCCCCATCAACACCGCCCTATACTTCTCCACCCCCTCCCTCAACCGAACCAACACCCCCGCCGCCAAAACCTTCACCCTCTCCTCCTCGCCCCCCTCATCCCCGCCCCGTAACCCGCCAAACACCCCGGCCACCCACTCCTGCGCCTCGACCACCTCCCGGCCCATCTCCACGCAGACATCCCGCATCCGATCCGCGTTCACATCCAGCAGCGCCACGAACGCGAACAGCACCGCCTGCGTGACGGCCAGATCCCCGACCGCCTGCGCCCGCACGCTGGTGCTCAGCAGCAGCCGCCACAGCTCGGCCGTCATTTGGGGGAGCGCCAGCGTGCTGGGCCCGGCGGCGTGCAGGATCAGGGCGAGGGTTTTGAGGTAGAGGGCGAGCAGGTAGGGGTGAAAAAGAATGGCGCGGCTGCCGCTGCGGGCGGTTGAGGAGGAGGAGCTATGCAAAGCTGCTTGAAAGCGGGAGGCCAGCGGGGCGAAGAAGGAGGTGCCGAGGAGGTGGGCGGTGGTGTTGGGGATGGCACGGACGCGGGGTTTGGTGGGGTGGGTCGATTTGTATTTGATTCGGGGGTTGGTTGGGGTGAGGGGTTGGTCTTCTTTCTGGTTCTGGGGGTTTTGGTTGGCGTTGTTGTTAAGGCGGGAGGTGAAGGTGGAAAGCTTGAGAACGTCTGGGCCGGTGGCCGCGTCGGCGGCTGTTGCTGCCATCGGGGCCAGGAAGGTCGAAGTGAGTGAGCTTGCGATGTTGTCGAGAGCGTTAGGTGGAAGGGATTTGAGGGTGGAGGGTTGATTTTGGGACAGGTTGTTCCCGAGATACAACTGCCCAACTCGCTCTGGGAGAGTCTTGGAGGGGAACGCTGCCGCCGCCGCGTAGTCGGACGTCTCATAACCGGCCAACTCGCGAGCACTCAAACCGAGGATAATGAGGACCGATGCCCGTTGGGATACCGAGTAGTCTCCGTCAAAGAATGTCTTAGCAAACCATTGGCCCATCTTCTCTGGTTTGGCGACAATGATGGCGATCATCCCTTGAATCCTCAGCTCGTCAAAATTGTCTATCTCGAACTTGTCGCTCAGGCCAACGAGTAACGTAGCGAGCTCTTCTGCGTGTTCCGACACTTCCGTTCCATAGTCTGCTTTCCGCCGGATGAGTGTTGGCGCTGTCGTCAGAGCGAGCTTCTGGTGATCATAGCTCTCCGTATCTCGAAGGTACTTGATCAAATCCCTGATGTACACCGGCGCCTTTGGTTTATCACGCCTAACCAGCGTCGCATCCTCGTCCGAATCTTCTGCATCCGAATCCGGCTTTGCGTAAGGAACGATGTCGTCTTCTTCTGGGCCCTCCCGTCACTGAGTTCCTCGATAATGAAGCCCGTCTGTGGCGGCCGATTCGCTGGTCTCGCGATCGGTTTTTGAGGTGTTTTCCGTGTCTTTGATGGGATATTAGTTTGAGTGTTAAACAGAGGATCCAAAGACCCAATCTCATCTGTGACGCCGGTTAACCCCTTGTACCAGCTGCCCTCCTCGTTGTCCGTCTCTTCCATTTTAAAGTTGAGTCGCTTCTCTCCCTTTCCGACCAAAGCAGAAAGCGCCTCTCCCACTACCATTCCTAGGAAACGGGCTCTTTCGTGAGGAGCCGCCAGCCTGTTCGACACGGTATTGAGCCAGGTGCTGGACCTCAAAAGTAGCGCCAACTTTATAGGTGCCTTCCTATGCACGTATCCAGCGGCCAAGAGCAGTACCTGGGCGTGAGCTGTTGCCTCAGTCAGCTAATATCCTTAATATGTCAAGCTTAGTACTGACCTTCTTGCTGTAACATTGGGGAGTGTTTGATGTAGAGTTGGTCGCCAAACTGACCGAGACTCTTTTCAAGAACGGTTGTGAGATCGTCCAGTTCTTGAGCGATGACTGCCATGACTGCCCGCCGGATGCCAACGCCTTCCCCAAGACCAGCGCCGGAGGAGCCAACCAGCCACTCAACAAGGTGTCGCTTGCCATTCTCTACCGAACCAAGAATTATGTTTAGGGCACCAGCCACGGCCGAGATGAGTGGCTTCGTTTCTTCGGCCTCACAACGTCCAAGACGATCTAGATGCGCGGCAGAGAACAGCTTTAGAACGGAGTAAATGACCTTCCGTTTCTCAGTTTGTGGTAAGCCGCCTATTAGGAGGCCAAATCTCTTGGAGTCAGCTTGTGGCTTTAGAACAAGCTCGAATACGAGCTGCTTAATCAGTCCGTCTGCCCATGTTAGCTTGACCCTACGATTAACGCGTTGTGAGAACATACCGGAATGCCCGAGGCGAAGAGCTTTGGCAAACAGGTCAGGACCAAACTTGATGTCGTTGGATGTCAGGTCCGACAGCGCTAGTGTCACAATATTTTGACCAAGCCATTGTGTGTATTGCAACGAGTCGGCAGGCCAGATGTTGTCCGCCTTCTTGATAGAAGCATTACCCTTGAGGATATCCTCCGCCTCAGCTGCCAGTGAGATAATTCGAGAAGCGCCAAAAGTCGCAACAATTTCCTGTAACCTCGGTCTTACTTTTGCTGCACCCTCGTGGCTAGATGTTGCAAGCCGGTATGCTTCTAAAACCCAGCCATCGCCCTCGAGAGCACGGCATAACAAATCCAACAGGATACCAAGATTCAAAGGTATGTCGGGCCGCTTGATATCTGTGGATGCTTCAGACTTGGCTTCCTGAATCAAAGCCCTGAGACGAACAAGGATGGCGTTCACCCCTGTGATGCTCGAGAGACAGTACAAGAGCAGCCTCAGCCCTGACCTTTTGACCTCAACATCCTCGACGAGCAGAGTCCAGTAGTTTGGCACGATCTCCGCGACCAGGACTTGGATAAGCTGAGCACTGAGAGGACTTGGTAGTTTGATGGTCGGGAGGTTATGTGTCTCGTGGCGAGAAAGAAAGGTCAAGACCGATGTTAACGAGTCGTAGTCAGGTTCGTGTTTGAGTATCTCAAGAGCGTCCTCTGGTATGGTGAGCGTTGCGTGGTGTTGTGACTTGGGTGTTGTTGGTTCGGGGTTCTTGGATGCGGTTTGGACACTCGACAATCGTAAGAAATCGGGTTCTGCTTCATTTTTGGCCATGCGGACCATCGACACCGGCCTCAATAACTCGTCCATCTTTGTGACTGCCTAGAAATGTTGTGCGATTTGATGGGCCGCTGCTCAACTCCAAGGTGATGGTGGTGTCGCTTGACTAGCTTATAGGTAGCTTGGCCTGTCTTGGACCCTGGCCGGTTCATGAGAGTGACACCTGAATGCCCCAAGTATTTTTTCCTCCCAAGGTTCAAATATTTAGCCGTTGGTAAGTCGGGTTCTCTCCCCTCGCCTTCTCGAGGCAAGATGCGATTTGGTCTTTTTTTCTATTTTTTTAACATACGGTACGGCCCGAGTCTCAAGATGAGAGAGAGAAGGAACAGTGGAATAGTGGGTTGTTAGTGGATGTGAGTGCAATGAAGTGCTTGGGCAGGAGTGTCCCTTTGTGGGCGTGTGGGCTCGCTCAGGTACTGTACGGTACAGTACAATATGTACTGTACATAAGGGACGTCCCTCCGATAAGAGCGAGGAACTGGACCGCGATAAGCCCCAGCTTAGGCGATCACCAACAGCTCCCCATCACCCTCCTTTGGGCCTACTTTCGGCTTTAGAAGACAATTTAGGGTTGTGACAACAAATACTCTAACAAATCCGCCAGATCGAACGAACGGGAATAAACACATCAACATGGCCTCCGCCCAAGTGTATCCGGCCTCCGAACCGGCGCGATGGATCTACCTCGACAGGATCCGGACCCGACCTGGACCGTTTACGAACCCTGATATCTTTAGCGGCGAGCCGGTGGCTGCGGCTATGGAGACGATGAAGATACTGGTTATTGGCGCCGGAGGTCTGGGCTGTGAGCTCTTGAAGAACCTCGCGTTATCTGGCTTCAAGGACATCCACGTCATCGACATGGACACGATCGACATCTCGAACTTGAACCGGCAGTTCCTCTTCCGCCAGGCAGATGTCGGAAAGTCCAAGGCAGAAGTAGCTGCACGGTTTGTGGAGAAGCGGGTGAAGGGAGTCAAGATCACACCACACAACTGCAGGATTCAGGATTTTGACGAGGACTTCTACATGCAGTTCCAGCTTGTCGTGTGCGGGCTAGACAGCATCGAGGCGCGCCGGTGGATCAACGCGACGCTCATCAACATGGTAGACGAGGAGGTCGAGGACAGCTACAAGCCCCTTATCGACGGGGGCACAGAGGGGTTCAAGGGCCAAGCCCGCGTCATCTTCCCAACCGTCACATCCTGCATCGAGTGCCAGCTGGATATGCACGCCCCGCGCGCCGCCGTCCCTCTCTGCACCCTGGCCAGCATCCCCCGACAGCCCGAACACTGCGTCGAATGGGCGCACGTCATTGCCTGGGACCAAGAGAAGCCCTTCCCCGAGCTCGACAAGGACGACCCGGAGCACATCACCTGGCTATACCAAAAAGCGCTCCAACGCGCGCAAGAATTCAACATCTCCGGGGTGACGTACTCCCTCACGCAGGGCGTTGTCAAGAACATCATCCCGGCCATCGCCGCAACCAACAGCGTGATCGCAGCAGCCTGCTGCAACGAGGCGCTCAAGATCGCGTCCAACTGCGCGCCCTTCCTGGGCCTACCCGAGGAGAACTACATGATGTACTCGGGCAACGACAGCGTGTACACGTACACCTTCAAGCACGAGAAGAAGGACGACTGCCCCGTGTGCGGCCAGCTGGCGCGCGACTTGGCCGTCGACCCGGCCTGGACGCTGCGCGAGCTGGTCGACTCGTTCGCGGCCCTGCCCGAGGCCCAGCTCAAGAAGCCGAGCCTGCGCGCTGAGGGTAAGACGCTGTACATGCAGTCGCCGCCGAGCCTCGAGGCGCAGACGCGGCCGAACCTGGACAAGACGCTGCTGGAGCTGGGGCTGGAGGCCGGGCAGGAGATTGGCGTGACGGATCCGGCGTTTGCGACGGTGCTTTTCAAGTTTAAGCTCAAGTTCAAGCAATGACAAAAGCGGGGGGATACTCGGAGAGGGGTTTGACTTTTAGAATGGGGCATATTTGCGAGGCGTAACGGGAAAAAGGCATCCGAATACAGTGGGCGAGATGGGAGGTAACTGGCAGGATACCACTGCACAACGACGACGAACGAAGCGCAGTCTTTGCTCGATGGCGTCAAGCTAGGCATAAACACAGAGAACATACAGACGGCATTTAAACAGATGGCGCTGATATCAAATCCAAATGGAAACTTCTATTTTCCACCCTGATGGTTTTGTCTACGTAAAAAGGCAGAGAAACACCGGTGGCCAAAACCCCCCCTTTTGCCAACCACCTTGACGCCGTACCCATGTTTAAACATGCACAGAGAAAGGGGTATATACCCACAAATACAAGTCCGCCACATCCTTTCTTTTATCTGACCATGTGTTGGACTTGCTTCTCCAGATCCTGCGCCCGCTTCTTCAGATGTGCGACCGACTCCATGAAGATGGCATCGCTCTCCCACTGCCCGGTGCTCTCGACCAGGTAGATGAAGTGATCCCTCTTCCGGCCGAGCTTGACCTTGCCCTTGAACTCCTCGTGCCGCAGGCACTCCCTGCTGCTGACGGTATCCCGCATCGGATCCGCCACCACCGCCTTGTCCTCGCCTTCGTGACCCTCGTACCCGCTCCCCTTCTTCGCCGCTTCCTTCTTCGTGACCTTCTCCAGCTTGATGACACCGGGAGGGAAACATCGCATGAACTTCTCGGCGTCCCTCCCGAGGATCGGCCGTTCGATCGTGATGGTGGGCATCAGCCTGTACGAGGCGGTCGCGACGGGCGAAAACTTGGCGTGGTCCGACCCGACGCCCTTGTGCATGTGCATCGAGAGCGAGATCTCCTGCCCCGGGCGCAGCTTGGCGATCAGGATGTCGGGGTTGACGGGCGTGATGGCGTCGGCGCCCGAGAAGTACTTGTCCTGGCGGCCGACGGGGCAGAACTCGATGTCGCGAGCGTAGACGTGGGCGTGTTTGTAGAGCTTGGTGGGATCTGTTTCCCCTGCCGCGGCTTTCTCGTTGTGCTCGCATTGGACTTCGAGCCGGAGCGAGACGGTGTTGTTGTCGTAGTAGCTGTTGTTAATCTCGGACTCATCTGTCGGTTTGCGCCACCATTTTAAGAAGTTGTGTAGCCCCTCGTGACCGCCCTTGAAGGGTATCAAACCAAGGCGGTGGGAGAGTACTTCGTCCTGAATGACGGAGGTGTTATTGTTGATAAAGACAGTCTCGATCGCGAGAGTCGGGATGTCGGCGATCATGATTCGCCGGAAGGCGTTGGCGATAGAGGCGTCGATGCCAATGAGAGAGAAAGATGCCTCATATAGGTCATTTTGGTGAAATTCGACGCGAAACCCTCGCCGGAAGGCCTCGATGTCCCAGCTGTGGTCCTCTCCCGGATAGTGACCCGGGTAATCGGTCGACGATACATGGGTGATGGTCTCATCCTTGATGCCGACGATCTGGATTCAAGGTTCTGTTAGACTTGTCTATTCCCTGCGACAAAACATGTAAAGGAGGAGCGCACCTTTCGCTCCTCGAGCTCCTCTTTTGTTGGCGGTTTGTGAGGCATTGTGGTTGATCTATTTTGTTGGTGGGGTTGTCACGTTGTTGACGGCGCACGCCTGGAAATTCTTCGACCAGAGCTGCTCGGTCGCAATGGAACCGGCAGAACTTTTTGCTTATCGCGGGGGAATTTTGACCGCCTTCTATCGCAGGGCCCACCTCACCTCACAGGGGTCTGTGCTGTATCAACTTGGCCCTCTACCTAACATACTATTATGTGTGGTAGGCGTAGAGGAGGCTGAACTGATGTGTTTCCTGCTTTTAACTTTGGTATGTACCAAAGGAGAGCTGGCTAATCACCGTGTTTGGTGAACGAATACAGATGTAGTGAGTCCTTTTCCACGGCTGTCCTTGCGGATGCAGGCCAATTGACTATCTAAGGTAGGTGGCATGGTCTTGACTTGGAGACTGACTAAATCCGGTGAGCTGTATTTCCCTTTGCCTGAGGGACGCCCAAGTTCAAGTTGCCGAGATTTGTCGTCGGGGAGGTTCTTTCAGACGGTCGTGAACTTCGCCGTTGCTGGCCAATGACGTGAGGGTTAATTGGAGCGGCACTCGGATAAAACCCACCCGCAGTCGCCCAATCATGAGCTAGAAGTGGCCCAGCAATTGGAGCTTGGCGATGGCCACTGCTTGAGATCAGTGACGACCGCCGTAAAACGTGCTCCCCACTATCGACATCCCCAAGCTCACTGCCCACCATTGACGCCGGAGAAGAGGCCGCAACCCGGGAGAGCGCAACCGGCAATCTCCTTCTCCTCGACACTCTCTCCACTCCATCCTCAGCACAACAACCATGTCGGCGACGCTATACCGGCTCGCCGGCCGCAGCGCCAAGCGACTGTGCATCCGGTCGGCGCCATCAACAGCATTCGCCAGCTCCATTTCACATCCCGCCCGCGCCTTCTCCGTCTCGGCCCTCCGCCGTTATGCCGAGCCTCAGGAGTATCAGGGCACCCGCCTGGTACCGACGGGCCCCGACTTCACGACTGCCGCCGACCCCTATGACCTCCACACCCAGCTCTCCAGTGGCGGCACCAGCACCACGCAAAAATCCCGCGACGAATCGGTCGAGGATCGCAAGGTGCGCCACTACACGGTCAACTTCGGTCCCCAGCATCCGGCTGCGCACGGCGTGTTGCGCCTGATTCTGGAACTGAACGGCGAGGAGATCATCCGGTCGGACCCGCACGTCGGCCTGTTGCACCGCGGCACCGAGAAGCTGTGCGAGTACAAGACGTACCTGCAGGCGCTCCCCTATTTTGACCGTCTCGACTACGTCTCCATGATGACCAACGAGCAATGTTTCTCGCTGGCCGTCGAGAAGCTGCTCAACATCGAGATTCCTGAGCGCGCCAAGTTCATCCGGACCCTGTTCGGCGAACTGACCCGCGTGCTGAACCATCTCATGGCCGTTCTCACTCACGCCATGGATGTTGGCGCGCTGACGCCGTTCTTGTGGGGTTTTGAGGAGAGAGAGAAACTGATGGTTAGTACGGCACATGACATCACCAGAGGAGACAGGAAGGGGGAAGCCATCGACTGTTGAGATTCAAGGAAAGGAGAACTGGTAAAGCTAATATACATTGCTCAGGAATTCTATGAGCGCGTGTCGGGCGCCCGTCTCCACGCCGCCTATGTGCGCCCCGGCGGCGTCCACCAGGACATCCCCGTCGGCCTGCTCGACGATATCTACCAATGGGCGACCCAGTTCGGCGACCGCATTGACGAGACAGAGGAGATGCTGACGGACAACCGCATCTGGATCAACCGTTTGCAAGGCGTCGGCGTCGTGAGCGCCGCCGATGCGCTCAACCTGTCCTTCACGGGCGTCATGCTGCGCGGGTCCGGTGTCCCCTGGGACATCCGCAAGAGCCAGCCGTACGACGCCTACGACCAGGTCGAGTTCGACGTCCCCGTCGGCACCAACGGCGACTGCTACGACCGCTACCTGTGCCGCATGGAGGAGTTCCGCCAGTCGCTGCGCATCATCGTCCAGTGCCTCAACAAGATGCCCGCCGGCCCCGTCCGCGTCGAGGACTACAAGATCTCGCCCCCGCCCCGCTCCGCCATGAAGGAGAACATGGAGGCCCTCATCCACCACTTCCTGCTCTACACCAAGGGCTATGCCGTCCCGCCGGGCGACACCTACTCGGCCATCGAGGCGCCCAAGGGTGAGATGGGCGTGTATGTCGTTAGTGATGGTTCTGAGCGCCCCTACCGCGTGTCCATCCGCGCCCCGGGCTTTGCCCATCTCAGCGGATTTGACCACATCTCGCGGGGGCATCTGCTGGCTGACGCCGTGGCCGTCATTGGCACTATGGATTTGGTGTTTGGTGAGTTTTTATTTTGGTGTTGTGTGAAAGTCGAATATCATGCTAACGGCGTTATAGGCGAGGTCGATCGGTAAACTTGGGGAAACCAAAATCAAAGACTGAAAATCATCGCGGATGGAAATCATATTTGATGAGAAAATCATTGCGGTGCGGTTCTGGCGCGGTCTGGTTTGTTCCCCCGGGCGGATAGATAAATAGAATGAACCCATGCATGCTCAAATGAGCTCAAGAGGGTTAAGCTAGCTTGGGGGTGGGTTGAAGTTGGGTGGTGGTGAAATGGAACGAAACGCTCGTCCTGGCCGTCGGCGTCGTTTCGTTTGTCTTTGCTGTATCATAAGCCGAGGGCGGGAATTGTTCGGGGCCGGTCTGTTGAGAGTGGGATGCCCCAGACCAGATTTCCACATCCCCGTGCCCTGGTAACGACGTAAATATCCTACACTGTTTTCACAACTGCTGCACGTGTGCTTTGGTCAGTATGTTCATCTCCTTCTGACCAGAGGGAGGGGTTAGTTCAACGGACTTACACTTGATCGATCAAGTCGCAGCCGAGTGGCGGCGCGTCGGAGGCGGCGGCGGCGTCAGGAGTCTGTCGCTATCATCGTCGTCGCTCTCCTTGCCCATGGTGGTCTCCCTTCTCACAACCTCCTGTCGTCCGTATTCACCCTTAACCTCAACCCCCTCCTTATCCTGATCCATTCGGCCCTCAACCCCAATCCTTCCGTCACCACCACCACCACCACCGTGTCCACCACCCGTAACCAAAACCGCCGCCCCAACACTAGCGCTCCGCCGCAGCGGACAGTCCAGCCAGTGCGGCATGTGCGATGTGCCCTCGGGCCCAGCACCGATGGGCAAGCCGCAGAGGGGGGGGAGGGTCTCGGATTGGCCGGCGATATTGCCGTTGTGTTGCTGGTGCTGTTGATGGTCCAGTTGATGGTGCTGCTGCTGGTACGGCCATCTGCCTCTGCCTTTCTCCTCTTCCACCTCCAACTCCTGCGCATGTACCTGCACCTGCCTTGTCCCTTCCAACGCTGGGAGCTGCCGCTCGCCACCATGTTGTCGCGACCGGTGGTTGTGATAACCCCTTCCGTTGCCGGGACCATAACCCTGACCCTGACCCTGACCATACCCATAACCCTGATGATGAGCCTGATGAGAATGCGGACCGCCGCTAACAACCGCCGCCTCGCTCCTGCCTTGCACATGCACCAGCCCCGGCGTGCGATACGGCCCCGGGCCCTGTGTCATCCAAGGCATGCCCGGCGTGGCCTGGGGTGCGGCAGCCCAGGGAAAGGCGCCGGTGGGAATGGCGTCGGTGTAGGTTGCGGGGGTTGCGTAGGCTGGGTGCGCGGGGGTGAGGTATTGTTGTTGGTGATGCTGCGGGTGCTGCGGGTGCTGTACATGCTGGTGGTGTTGGTGGTGTTGGTACTGTGGGTGCGGGTATTCGGCGTGGGGGTAGCCGCCGCCGCCCGTTGGGAGGGGCGTTGGCATGGGCATGGCGAGTGCGGTTGTGGTTGAGGCTGCCTGGGGCACAGGTTGGTTGGTCGCAGGGGAGGAGACAATGAGTTGGCCTTGGGTTGGGGGTGAAGCCGAGGGACGACGAGTGGGTTGAGATTGGGGGCGCGATGGAAGGTTTCTCTCACGGCGGTTCTCGAGGCGACGGTTGAAGTGGCGGGGGTTGCTGTTGTTATTGTTGTTATTGTTCCCCTGGCCTTGGCCCCTGACCTTGGCTGTCGGGTTCTCTGCGGCGGCCGGGGCAGGGAGACGAGGTAACTTGATTTTAGGAGGCTGCTTGTCTTCTTCAACTTCAAACTCCCCGAATGCCGTCTTGATCTCAGCGATGCGCTTTATGGTCTCCTCGATCTGGCCTTTGATGCCACGGACGTCGCCACTCTTCTCCCCTTCAATCTCCCGCTGGCGCCACTGGGACAGGTTGTCTCGGTCGTGGGCCGTGAGCTCGTCATCGCTGATCTCCGGCTTGTAAGGGGTAAAAGTCGCTGCGCATGTACACTTTCCAGCTTTATGGAGAGCAGCGTGGTCCGCCTTCCACTCGGCCGCATAGAGTCCGGGGAGTCGAACAGCAACGCGATGCTCGCCCGTCGCGGTAACCCCCTCTTCGAAGAGGGCTGGGATCTGACTGGCGGCGCCAGCAGAGCCGGAATCTTGGGGGCCGCCCTGCTCAGTCTGTTGCTGATCTTCCCTGGAGCTTTTGGTCGTAGCGACGAGGTTCGGTGTAGTATTGGTGTCGTCTGCAGCAGCCATCTGGTCCTCTGAGCCAGTGGTTGAAGCTGGGCTTTCAGCAACTGATGTGTGGCCGATGACGCGAGGAGTGGTTAGCAGGCCCGGGAAGATGACCTCGCAGCCACAAGCGCCACGCTCATGAAGCCAGCGATGCTCCCACTCTCTGATCAGGACCCAGCGAGAATGTAGCTGCCGCTCGCAGGGCGTACACATGGTCTCCGCATAGTGCGGCTTATGAGGTGGGAGGCCGCAGATGGGGAAGTTGTGGCCGGCCGTCGTCATGGGGCAGGTTCGCACCACGCCCATGGACCGATGGCCACACTGGTAGGCAATGAACTCTTCGTAGCACATCCTGGCCAGTGGTTGGCAAGGTGATGCGAGGGGTGCTGGTTGAGATTGGACCCTGTTGGTGTCGAGGTTAGAAGGAGGGAAAAGGGTGTTGGAAGCAGAAGGTAGAAGAGGTCTTAAAGTAGGGAGTTCGCATGCCCATGCGGGGGTGCTTCCAGACAGCAAGGTGCTCTATTCGATGCCCAGTGGTTACTATTGTGATGGTCTCCGCGTGGCATAAACAGACCACAATAGCGACAGGTTGGGATGAGCCTAAGGGCTATGTGCACAAAATAACGTGGAATTTTCCGCTTACAAGTTAGGCTCAGCACGCACAACATCCGGGAGCTGACAAAATTCAAAGTAGAGAGATTGAGGTCGTGAAAAATAGAAATAGGGGCCAGGGAAGCGGAAACAAAGTATAACATGTTTGCGTCTCTGTCACACCAAAGAACGTACCTGCCTCTGAGCACCGCCAGAGCCACGCACCCAGGGCTATTCCACCCCCGCAATGACAAGCTTGTTTGGTTGAGCTCGTGAATGACCCGAGCCGCTGGGAGACCGGTCTGCTTGACCGGGCTGTCTTACTCTCTGATACCACTGGTTGGTCACGCACCAGGATCGTGAGACCTCACCAGTTGGAGGTGGATTAGAGAGACGAGTTGTGAAAGGTTAAGTTAACTTGGCGGTTAAGTTGTGGTTCAACTGTGAAATCTTAAGTTGCGGTTCAACTGTGAAATCTCGCGGAGGTAGAAGAACGTGGCAAGAAATATAAACGTGGATAGGGGAAAGAGGGCAGTTAAGAGAGCAAAGAAGCTTGCTGGAAGGCGCCAGCATGAGCTCTGACACAACAGAAACATTTCAAAGGTGGTAGCTAGTTTCTCCAGCTGACCCTGATCACACCGCCAGCGCTCTTGGGATTATATAATGGATGTGGAAAAGTGAGCATCATGTTCACACACTTGTGATCTTGAAAACGGGAAGTCACAAAGCTACAGCTTTGTGTGAGTGAAGCCTCAGAGGAAACTTGAAGCGACGGTAGTGAGGGAGCATCTCAAATCGGAATAAGGAACTTTGCAACGGGGCAACCGCTCCTTGTTTACTCCAGGAGCCTGCGCCAATAAGAAGGCGTGACAATCGAAAATCAGAACTAATCTCCTTGACTGGCGTGGTTTATAGCTCGTGTAACCAGGGATAAAATGAGTCATGGGTCGAAGAATAAAGGAAGGTTGCGGAAACAGAAACTGGGAGGCTGCAAATGGGCGAGCAAAGCATTCTGTTGCGCCAAACGGGTCGGGCCCGTGACAACTCATCCCATCCGCCTCGTACGATATTGATGCCCCCCCGGGGGAACCCGTGGCAGCCTTCAAGGAGAAGCGTAAAAGCCCTCCACTTCTTGTATTCCATCCAGATCCGTCCAGGCCTAGCATCTCGGGGAATAAAGATATGATACATGGTGCAAACAAATCTGTACAACAAGGGGTCAAGAGTAGGACAAGTCCACGCGGCAGGTGGAGCATGAGCAACCCGGCCGTTAGAAGACCTTGATCCCGTTTCCGGCGGCCTGGTTCATGAAAAAGGACTTGAGAGGCCCGAGGGCGTTGACGGCGTTCAGGCCGACGGACCTCAGGGGCACCAAGGGACCACTGCCAACCGAGTATAGCTTATGGAGCTTGTCACAGACTCCAAGAAGCAAGTGATTCGCCGCGTAGCGTTCGGAGGCATATGGCTCTAGCGACATTGTGACGCCGATATCCTGCCCGTGGCTGACGGCATACTCTATGGCCTTGGCCAGGCTCTGCACGTCGCCCTGCCCTTGGTTCAGGCCTTGCCCTGCAAGGGGGTGGATGGTGTGTGCGGCATCCCCGACCAGAGCCACGCGCTCCGCGATGTAGGTATCTGCGTGCCGCAGCTTCAGAGGGAACGAAGCGACGGTGCCTTCCTGTACTCCTACGGCTGTTTGGGGAACGGCTCGATGGTCAACGGGAGTGTGTTCCAGCCTCCAGGAATACTCCTCAGCCTGCCCTGACTCTTGCGTATGCATGTACTCGAGATCTGTTGGGCTCAATCGGAAGGCGGCGTTCACCGTGGCAATGAAGTCCTTGGCCGACAGACTCTTGAGGCGGGAGGCGTTGGCGGGGGTCGTCGACCAAACAAGGGTGGAGTAATTCCCTGGAAGGGGCAGCATGGCAACTGGCCCTGTGGGGAGGAACCGTTGGTAAGCGGTCTTGATGTGGTCTCCTCGCCAGCCCTCCCCTTCCATCTCAAGTGTGGCAACGACGCCATGGCGGTTGTAGTCCCAGCCGCGAGCCTCGATGCCGGCGAACGACCGCACGGGACTATTCGCTCCATCCGCGCCAACTAAAAGACGGGCAGAGAGCTGCTTGCCGCCAGATAGGTGGATAACAGGCCATTCTCGCAAATCCAACTCCTCCGTTTCTTCCCCATACGTTATCGTCTCGACCTTCGCTTTGTCAAACACAGACACGCCGCCCAGCTCATCTATCCTCTTCAGCAAGCCAGATGTGAGGTTCAAATTCTCGTTCATGTAGGCGATGGTCGTCCCGGCAGCAGGTGTAGAGCCTTGGGCCCAGTCAAACTCGATGCGTGCGCCTGTCACACCATCCCAAACCTGCATCTCCTGGTATGCCTGGACCCTGTCTCGCTCCAAATGTGACCACGCACCGATTTGGTCGAGAAACAAGGCGGACGACGGCGTAAGAGAGCTGCATCGGTTGGAGAACTTGTTCGGGGGGAGCTTCCACGATTTGGTCTTGGCCAGGTCCTGGGCTTCGACGAGGGCGATTCGGAGATGCGCCGTGACGCGATTTGCGCCTGGAGGGCCAATGATTAGTATCCTAGCCCCAATACCTCAAAAATATCGCAACAACACATAGGTAGACAATAAGACTTACGCAGCGCTGTCAGAAGACTTAGCCCCGCGGGCCCTCCCCCGACGCAAACCACATCGTAAATATCTGGTTGCGCGGCCGCGCTCGCATAGGTTCGCCGCAACTGTCTCTGGAGACTTTGGGTACAGCTCCGACATACATATGCGCTTTGTCGCCTTATTAATGCGTTCATTGTTGCATGCTTGAGCGATCAGCTCGGGATAGTCGGCTTGTCAAATTCGAGATACATCCATCGTATTGAAGTCCAAGCTCGGCCGAGGCACACCGATTTCTGGGCGAGTGGACGTCATAGCCAACCCTAACCCCGATATGCCCCTCTTCGTCGTGTAAGTGAGCGAATCCCAAGGTTCCGGACTTTGACATTCTCTTGGTGGCGCTTGTGTGTTTCACAGGCCTGTTTAGTCCGCATGTGTCTGAACTTCATTGACCAGCTCAATAAACAAGTATTTTGACTAGTTGAGCTAAGAACTTATAGTCCTTGTCAATCTGCACGCCGAGACATGATTTGTGTCAGATAACCCCAATTCCGAGACATCAACAATTCGATCCTTTATAGATAGATATAGCTTGTTCAACCCATCTTTATCACCGCTTTTCTCCCCGTTCCATGTTTAGACCATTTGCTTTCTCACACCTTAAAATATTAGTTCAAATCTCCCAATACTCATAACTCGTTAACAAAAAGCTCAAAACATACTTAGGTAGCAAGTAATACAAACATCAAGCCTACAATGTCATGTAAGCTCCCCATTCTACCTCACCCTCCCTCCACCCCCGCCTCACTAACCAACCCGCCTCCCCTGCAAGTCTTCACCACCACCGCCACAGTAACCCACACCACGCGCCTCCCCCCGGGCAAGACCCGCGCCGAAGCCATCGCCCTGCTCTCCGACCACGCCTTCTTCCTCTCCTGCGACCCGCACCTCACTAAATCCGAGCTGATCCCCCGAGCCGAGCACGCCACCCTCAGCCCGCCCCCCGCCGTGCCGGATCACGTCAGGCCCGAGCTCCGCCGCCGGGCACGGCCGCAGTCTCGGGACGGCGAATGGGCGGTGGTGGTGGGTGGCGGTGGAAGAAGAGGGGGCGCTGCCGGAACCGGTACCCGAATGCTACCGCGTCACGGATATCGTGCATGCGATTCCGGCGGGGATATGGGATACGAATGTGGTGAGCGTTTTTGAGATTACGGATATTGAGGACGGGTGGTTTGTAAGGATTAGGAGTCCGCTGTCGGTGGTGATGGAGACGTTTTGGCGGGTGAGGGAGGTTGCTGGTGCTGGTGCAGAGGAGGGAGGGGGGAGGGATGAGGCGGGATCGGGGTTGGAGTTGGTGGAGGAGGTTACGATTAGGTGTTCGAGGTTGTTGGTGGGGATTGTGAAGGGGCAATGTGAGGCGGATTGGAAGCAAATTCACGGGAAGATGGTTGCGAGGTTGGTTGGAGAAGGGAAGGAATAGGGGGCGGCGGGGAAGCACCCAAACCACGTCGGCGCTGCCTCAGTGCCTACCCCGACGATCATCACGACACCAGCTCCGACCGTTATCACAGCGCCGACTAGCAAAGTGCTCCCGCCGAAAGGTGCCGCAAGTCTTTAAATATCTAGCAATCAATTCCTAGTAATGTGCCCCTTCGGGCCACGCCTCCCCAGGGTGGTCTTGGAGGATGTATGATTCTGGTCGAGGGTTAAATGATGATCTTAGGACAAAGTTAGCGGTTGAGGACGTCTCCTGTGAACTAAACAGCAAGGTCAGTCGCGATCCCGGCGGCGACTAGTGGCAATTTGACGAATTTCGTGTGTTGTGCGGCCGGCTAAACAGATGTGCGTCTGCAAAGCAGACGACATGAGCCTTTCCGCTTGTGAGGACAGGTTGCGTGTATTGTCGTGACAAGAGCTCGACACTATGGAATCTTTTTGTATCCCGTATTCTTGACAGGAACCGTTCTGAGGGCCCGGACCGGAGCCTAGATAAGGAGATGCTCCACGACTCCCTGCTCAAGCTGATGGAGACGTGCCACATGGAGCGGAATGCCATGCGGTTCAAATCTCGCATGGAGTCCCGCTTTTGGCATCGTGTCCGAGAGAGCACTCCCTGGGCTCGCGGCAGGGCCCGGACTCGGGGCCTGGACAAGGAGATACTCCACGACTCCCTGCTCAAGCTGATGGAAACGTGCCACATGGAGCGGAATGCCATGTGGTTCAAATCTCGCATGGAGTCCCGCTTTTGGCATCGTGTCCGAGATAGCACTCCTAGGCTCGCGGCATGGACTTTGGGATTATTCGTTGGCTCAGGCTGGATGGCAGTGGCGTTCAGGGACCCAGGGTGGCCGAGCCACGGGTGCGATGGTGTGTAGAACTTTGGGATCCCGAAACCCGGCCAATAGCATTTCAGTCTTGGTCGTCGTTGTCGACTTCACAAGGTTCAAAATCCTCTCACTCGGTCCCGGTTCTGTCTTTGCCTTTATCTCTGCAAGAGGACTGCGCGGGGGCGTGTATCACCCCTAGATTCTTCGTGGGTGCCCGAGAATCATCTCAGGAGGGTCATGGATACAAGGGAAATTTATTTTGAAAGAAAAGGCGAAACTTGGTCTTATTTTGACTTCAATGTCCGTCGCAAGTGAAGGGAGAAGATGGGACGTCCGTCGCAAGTGGATGTGAGAGATGGGACCGACATCTCGTCCGATATAACTAGAAAATGAGGCCATCTCATTGTTGGTGGTGAAGCGATTGAGTGCCATGCACTTGCACAACTGCAATTCCGAGCCCTGGCGGGTCGACCATCTGAACACGGATCCCAAGCACATTGTGAAGCCCGTCGTCACTTGCCGATGTATACCTCCCAGAGGGTCACAAACCGAATAGACAAAGGGGGGTTAACAGAGTGCAATCAGCCCGACCAGTCAACCACTTGCACAGCTCACTTCCATGTTACTTTTCTAGCAGTTTCTACAGGAAAATACAAGTAGAAGAAAGAGGGTGAGTGTTAAGTGTGATGGAGATAATCAATGCTTTTTGGCCAAATCGTTAGTTACAAGATGGAAAGGCAAAGTCTCCAGTTTCAAATCCCAGCATGCATTGGCTTGAGGCACGATATCCC